>CM033624.1:33905568-34314524 GCA_019453435.1 Rhinogobius similis | reverse complement strand
AAAATGACTTGAATTTACCGTTTTTATCTGGGTTTGAGTCGTTTTGTCTCAATGAGATTTGAATTAGGACAAAGGCAATATGGCCAAACATTTATCATGATATAAAAATAATAATTGTAGTAGTAGTAGTAATTGTTGTAGTAGCAGTAGTAGTTGTTGTTGTTGTAGTAGTAGTAGTAGTAGTAGTAATTGTAGTAGTAGTTGTTGTTGTAGTAGTAGTAATTGTTGTAGTAGTTGTTGTTGTAGTAGTAGTAATTGTTGTAGTAGTGGTAGTAGCAGTAGTAGCAGTAATTGTTGTAGTTGTTGTTGTTGTAGTTGCAGTAGTAGCAGTAATTGTTGCAGTAGTTGTAGTAGTTGTTGTTGTAGATGTTGTAGTAGTAGTAGTAGTTGTTGTAGTAGTAGTAATTGTTGTAGTAGTAGCAGTAGTAGTAGTTGTTGTAGATGTTGTAGTAGTAGTAGTAGTAACAGTAGTAGTTGTAGTAGTAGTAATTGTTGTAGTAGTAGTAATTGTTGTAGTAGCAGTAATTGTTGTAGTAGTAGTTGTTGTTGTAGTTGTAGTAGTAGTAGTAGTAGTAGCAGTAGTTGTAGTAGTTGTAGTAGTTGTAGTAGTAGTTGTTGTTGTAGTTGTAGTAGTAGTAGTAGTAGTAGCAGTAGTTGTAGTAGTTGTAGTAGTTGTAGTAGTAGTTGTTGTTGTTGTAGTAGTAGTAGTAGCAGTAATTGTTGCAGTAGTTGTAGTAGTTGTTGTTGTAGATGTTGTAGTAGTAGTAGTAGTAGTAGTAGTAGCAGTAGTAATTGTTGCAGTAGTTGTAGTAGTTGTTGTTGTAGATGTTGTAGTAGCAGTAGTAGCAGTAGTTGTAGTAGTAGTAATTGTTGTAGTAGTTGTTGTTGTAGATGTTGTAGTAGTAGTAGTAGCAGTAGTAGCAGTAGTTGTAGTAGTAGTAATTGTTGTAGTAGTTGTTGTTGTAGATGTTGTAGTAGTAGTAGTAGTAGTAGTAGTTGTAGTAGTTGTTGTTGTAGATGTTGTAGTAGTAGTAGTAGCAGTAGTTGTAGTAGTTGTAGTAGTTGTTGTAGTAATTGTTGTAGTAGTAGTAGTTGTTGTAATAATAATACATCAAACTTGTATTGCGTTTTTTGGACAATTAAAAAGACGCTTTTCATAAACCAGTCAAGGATAAACAACATACATTTAAAATTTAAACAGGCGGGTCTTAAGCAGGGATTGAATGTCTGTCGTGAGTCCAAGCTCCTGATTGGCTCATCTACATTTTTCATATTTTGTGATATTCTGAGGTTAATCCCAGTTTCTCCAGTGAATCACATTATGTTGCACTTCACTTTTGCCTCCGTTCTGAATTTAGAATCTTTTTGTTTACAAACTTTTAAAGGGTCAATACATAAAAATGTCAAAAAGTAATAGATTATTGCAGATTTTTGTCAATAATACAATTTATTCGTACACATTCTCTATCTAGAAGCTTTATTACAACCTTTATTTGGTTGATTATGTCTTAAAGTGCGTATGACAGGTTTTCACTATTTTCTGATTTTGTCTTTATTTGGTGTATTAATAGCTGTTGTAAATATAAATTATAGTTTCACGACAATCAAGTGGCTGTTTGTGAAGAAAAGTTGAAAATTCTGTAGAAAGTTACAGAAAGCAAACAAATTGATGACATCACACCAGGGAGACAAAGCTTATGCATAATGTACACAAAAGAGACTTATTTTTTTGACCCTTATTCATTAATTCAACCAAAAACGTGTTCACGTGTATTTTTATTTGTAAAAAGAAAAAATCTGTGACATTAGATGAATTTGGCTCAGTTTACAGTATGGTTGCTATGGTAATTTCCTAGTGTGATGTCATAATTTACAACCAGGAAGTGAAACAAAAAAACCTAAAAAATTGCTAAAGCGGAAGAAAATTTTTAAAGTATTTTAGCAAAATTTGAAATATATTTATCTGAACTGCATTTAAGTGAAATGAGTGGTCCAACCTGTCATAGGCCCTTTTAAAAACGTTTAAATATACAATAGAAATAATGTTCGACTGATTGAAAAAATAATCGCCGACTAAAACAATCGTTCGTCGACAGTCCTCTCTCACAGTAATTAGTCCATAATCCCTGTCCTCCTTCTGCTCGGTGGCGTGCAGACCCCAACACAACCCAAAAATCATATTTAGACATCAAATATTTATCCTTTTCTGTCACCTGAGGGCCCGGCGCTCGCGAGTGGCCGCAGGTCGTCGGAGTTTGAGTCATTTTACTCATTATTAATTCATGTCATTTCCCCTTTACGATTCAGAAGAGGCCCATTCACCGCAGCTGCCGTTATGTGAGGATTATCATTAAGACGAGGCAAATAAAGTGCAGTTTAAAGCCGTGTCTCAGCTCAACCCAGATCATGTAAACAACGGTGACCAATGAGGTTATTTTGATTTGTTTTTGTAGGTTTTTATTGGTTTTCAGATTCCAGGAGGTTGATATGATCGGGGAACAGGTAGGGCTGAGCGATGTGGGGATAAAAATGGAATCGTGAGCTCGTCCCTGTGACAATCTGCTGTTTTTGTGAAGTCGACGTATCGTGATTCACTGTTTTTCTGTCTTTAATGCAGCTGTCTGTTCAAACACACTTTTCTCCTAGTAATTGTTGTAGTAGTAGTAGTTGTAGTAAAATGACTATTATTGTAGTTCTTTCTTATAGACTAGGGCTGCACAATTCAGTACATGTGTACACTTACATTAAGCACAAACGTGGCAGAGATGCTTGTACCAGACTCAGCTTCAAACAGCTAATTTCCATCTGTAGTCCTCAGGGGTCATGACAAAAACAACAAAGACAAACACAACTGAACATGACAAAAAAAAAAAGCAACAACCCTTGTTTGAAAAATTTGAACATGCAGCATCCTATCCAAACTCTCCAACGCATATCACATATTCATATACTCATTCTCACAAACTTTAATCACCAGTTAACAAAAACTGGTACCTTTAATGCACATTCTCTATACAGTCCTGTTGTTTAATCATCTGTAGTCTGTGAGAAAATGACTTTGCTTTTCTACACAGGGCCATGCTTCCACCTCTGTGATTAAAGGCTGAAAGACTATTTAAGCTCAACAACTCAATGGGACCAAAGCGCGACATAGTTTACAAAACAACAAAGACAAACACAACTGAACATGACAAAACTAAAAGCAATTGGGCAAAATGTTCTGCATTTAGTGAATTTGAACAGAATACTATTGTTCAAACCTAAATCAGGTTAATCTTGAAGCCGTACTGCCGACAGCTGGAGGAATTTTTTTCTTAAATGATGGAGTCGATTAAAAACAGAACACAGTTTAAACTTGCTATCATGTAAACAACGGTGAGCAATGCTGTTACTTTGATTTGGTTTTTGTAGCTCTTGGTGGTTTTCAGATTCCAAGAGGTTGATCTGATCGGGGAACAGGTAGGGCTGGGCGATACGGTGATAAAAATGGAATTGTGAGCTCGTCCCTGTGACAATCTGCTGTTTTTGTGAAGTCGTCATATCGTGATTGACTGTTTGTCTCTTTAATGCAGCTGTCTGTTCAAACACACTTTTCTCCTGTTGTTTAGCCTCAGCCTCTGAGAAAATGACTTTATTTACCTCTTATAGACTAGGGCTGCACAATTCAGCGAAATGGACACAAAAAGCGCGACCAAAAGTGATAAAAATGCGCTCAAAAGCAACAAAAACTCACCTGCAAACAAGAAACGCTACTCAATGCACCAAAGCGCGACAAAAACGTGACAAAAAACAACAAAGACAAACACAACTGAACATGACAAAAACTAAAAAGCAACAAAATGTTTGAAAAATTTGAACAGAATCCTATTATTCAAGCCTAAATCACAAAACTAATCTCCATCGCACTGGTCTGAAAAAAATCACAATTATATATTTTTCCTAAATGGTGCAGGCAATAGAAAAATACAAAGTGAACATGAATCGTGATAAAATAGAAATCATGATCTGGACCCAAGGAAATCATGATAATAATTTTTTGCCTTATCGCCCAGCCTTATTAACAAGACAATTTTTCCTATTGATTTAATATCTTTTTAATGAGAAATATACAAAAGGATATTCACAAATGTTTAATTGTATAATTTACTTCAGTAATTTTTGATTGACCGCTCTAAGGCTTTGATTTTATCCCTCTTTTCAAGTAAATATGCTTGTTTTGTGCCAGTTATAGCTTTCCTTTCACTAGCATATGTTCCTCCAGTGAAAAAATGTGATTAATCGACACATTATTCATTGTTTTATTTAGTTATTTAGATTTTAAACACGCTCTTATGTGTCTCAGCTCGTGTTTTAGAATTGTAAAAATGATGCCTGTTTATAGAAAATACACCTTATGTTGTTGTAGCTGTAGTTTAGACCTCTACAAACATGTTCTTTTATGATTTTCAATTAATATTTCAGTCTTCTCTCAAATGTTAAAGATTCTGGAGTTGTTTATGATGACAGAATTGTACTTTTTAAACATATCGCAAGTCGAATATAATATTTTGAGCTTTGACTTTTTGAGCATGGATGCACCACAGCAGTAAATGTGGCAGAACATGTATGTTGCTCAAAAAAATAAATAAATGAAATGAATGAATGAAATGAATATGACTAATATGCTCTTTATTTGGATTTGGTGTTAGCTCGTCATCTATTCATTCGTAAAAGTGGGGATTACCACGGGAAAAAAACAAAATCTAAAAGCTAATTCTTTAAACAACGTGTAGTTTTAATTAACACCAAAACGTGACTAAAGTGTGACTTAAACAAGACTAAAATGAGATTAAAACAAGAAAAAGAAACGAGACTAAAACAGGAGTAAAACGAGACTAAACAACGACACTAAAATAAGACAAAAAACAAACTAAACCGAGACTAAATCAAGACCAAAACAGGACTAAACCAACACTAAACTAAGACAAAAACCAAACTAAACCAAGACCAAAACATGACTAAACCAACACTAAATTAAGACAATGAAAAGTAAAAGCCTCAGACACATGTGAGTGACATCAGAGCTGCTTTAAACACATTTATTATTGTATTTTACATTATGTTTTAGGAAATTATGATAAACTCTTTGCATTTTTGATGAAGGAACAATCCAGATTTATGAGTTTTACTGGAAAAATACTCACAGAAATGTTGAGCCTGCAATAATTATCCATTTTATCTAGAAATATATTAGATACTGTACCATAAATTATATTCTTTTGAAGCTAAAATACAATTTTAAGGCTAGAACATTGTATTTTGTCCATCGTTTGTTATAGAAAAGCAAACTAACTGACCTTATTACCCTGGAAATTCAGATGTTTTGCTTTTTTCCAACACAAACACTAGAAATAATGTGAGAGAATCATTGAAAAATTTTACAGTCGACTTCATTTTACCCCCAGTCGCCTCCATTCTGGAATTTTGACGACGTCACATTTTAAAGTGTCTATAAATCTGCAATACCTGAAAAAATGTAAACTGTAAATACATGTGCGTCATCAACCAGTCGTTTATAATAATCCGGCTGTGCTTTTGGATCTGATGCAGGCGTCTTGCAGTGTGCTCTACCGTCAGCAGGGGGCACCCCACGTCAGCCCAGGACAGCGCCGCTCTCCAGGCGCTGCTCCAGTTTGTAGGAGGTGACATTTTGAAAGCGGCGGGTCAGCAGAAAGAAGAGGCTGCCGGTATGTATCAAAATAAGTCTGATCACGACACGTTTGTAATTCATGGGTCCGTTATAACGAGCTCTAATTATGCCTCCCATGAAATTATTACCAAGATTTGTATCACCACCGACAAGCATGTTTTTGTCAGTGTTTGCTTATTAGTTTTCAATTCAATTCAGTTTATTTGTTGTGTATTTTAAAATCACAGCAGTGCTTCACAAAATAGTTGATTTAACAAACCAATCAAACGATAAAACGGTCATAACAGAATAATAATTGCCAGATACTGATGGCATTCAAGACATTTCTTTTGTTCATTTGTGGATTTCAGAGTCTAAATTATACATTGATGATGATTTTTTAATGTCGAGCAATGAATCAATCCTATAGATTTCTTGTGACGTACATAAAGACATTAATGAAACATAAGAACAAGAAGAAGAGAAGAAGAACTGTTTTAAATAAATAAATAAATACTTGAATATCTTACATACATTATTGGCCAAAGAAAACAAACTCCAAAATGCATCAAAATAGGTTTAGTTGCTCTTTATCATTTCAATTTATAAAGATTTGTGACTCTAAAAAGTGCACTCTATGTAATTTGTGCAGAAATAACTTTGACACAGTTTTTGTTTTTTGTGGAGAAACAGAACGAGGTTAAAATAGTTTCAGACTCCATTTTGTAACCAAGAAAAATTCTCCATTCTAATAACCACCTTTTTTATACAATATTATGTCATTTTAAAACCAAAACAATTGTAGTTTTTTATATTTTCATGTCGTTTTGTACTAACCGTGTACAAAATATTTCAAGAAAGGTCCAGTTTTGTCCTATTTTTGACATTTTTTGGTTTAACTTAGTATGTAGTTTTGGTATAAATTCGTATCTGGGTGTCAGTACTTTTTACAACTCTATTCTACGATATAGCTCTTTCTTTTAGTCTTAAATTGGCGCTTAACTTAAACTTTTTTTTCACTGGGGACACACATTGAAACATATACAGAGCCACAGGCAACAGAACCATGAAGTGAATCCTTCAAAAAAGTCACATTTGACGTTGGTTTGACTGAGCCGCCTCACATTTTATAAGGTTTTAAACTTTAATGCACTGTCTGTACATCTCTGTATTTTTATTATTTAGGTTTTGATAACTCTATTTTTCTAAATTTGTTCAAATTCAGCAGGAAGTTCAGGGCCTCATTGGTTCCCGGGCCATACTTTAGAACGCTCATGATATCGTCTATTATGATTATTAGTATTTTATTAGTATTTTTATTTATTTGTATTTTGAATGCAATCTATCCCTCAGTAGAAACATGAGTGCGTGTGATTCTTGTAGCGTTATCATCTCAAATGTTAAAGCTACGTAATGTGTTTTAACTCTTTATTTAAAAATCTTTAGTAATGAATCGCAAATCTATTCAAAATGCTTGTTAGGAAAATGAGACATTTCTCCTCAGAATTGTTCTATGGTTCCTTCCTCCATTTTTGCCGTTGAAATAAATATAATGACGTATAATGGACCTTGTCGTTAATAAATCAAATCGTAAAGGTCACAATTATCATTCAGCAAATACTGACATTATTTAAGGAGCATAATTTCCTCAGCGAAAAACTAAACATCTTGTCTTACTGCAAAAATGTTCTGTAATACATGTTATTCTTGTGTTTGTCGGTTTTCTCTCACGTCTTAATTCTTCAGGGCGTGTTTAAGATGAATCTTATTATTACGACATAAATTACAAATCTTGCTTGAAAGAAAAATCGCAATTAGAACCTGTGAACCTCTACGAACGATGCATGCTTTTATCACTTTACTTTCAAATATTAATGCTTCTGGGTGTATTTAATCAGAACCCGAATCAGATTTATTGTCAGCGATCAAACTTCACAAACATAGGGACTTGTTTTGACGTAAGGTGCAACATAAAACAATTAATAAAACAGTAGCAAGATATAGATATAAAGAAGAGGCAAGCATAAAAATCAGAATTAAATACGACTATTAAAGTATAAATTGCGTGTCAAAAACAACTCGCAATTAGATATTTTTCCGAAATCGTTCAGCGGCTCCTCCTTCCCCCGTTTGCGAGAGGGACATCAGCACTTTCTGCAATCTGAAAACGACCAATTCAAACAATAGATCTTAGTGATGTTTATCACTTTACTTTCAAATAATAATGCTTCTGGGTGTATTTAATCCAAATCCGAATCAAATTTATTGTCAGTGATTAAACTTAACAAACATAAGGGCTTGTTTTGACGTAAGGTGCAACATAAAACAACAAAACAGTAGCAAGATATAGATATAAAGAAGAGGCAAGCATAAAAATAAGAATTAAATACGACTATTAAAGTATGAATTGTGGATATTGCGTGTCAAAAACAACTCGCAATTAGATATTTTCCCAAAATCGTTCAGCGGCTCCTCCTTTCCCCGTTTGCGAGAGGGACATCAGCACTTTCTGCAATCTGAGAACGACCAATTCAAACAATAGATCTTAGTAATGTTTATCACTTTACTTTTAAATATTAATGCTTCTGGATGTATTTAATCCAAATCCGAATCAAATTTATTGTCATTGATCAAACTTCAGAAACATAGGGACTTGTTTTGACGTAAGGTGCAACATAAAACAACAAATAAAACAGTAGCAAGATATAGATTTAAAGAAGAGGCAAGCATAAAAATAAGAATTAAATACGACTATTAAAGTATACATTGCGGATATTGCATGTCAAAAACAACTCGCAATTAGATATTTTCCCGAAATCGTTCAGCGGCTCCTCCTTCCCCCGTTTGCGAGAGGGACTTCAGCACTTTCTGCAATCTGAAAACGACCAATTCAAACAATAGATCCCAGTAATGTTTATCACTTTACTTTCAAATATTAATGCTTCTGGGTGTATTTAATCAGAACCTGAATCAAATTTATTGTCAGTCATCAAACTTGGGACTTGTTTTGACGTAAGGTGCAACATAAAACAATGAATAAAACTGTAGCATGCATAAAAATAAGAATTAAATCAGATATTTAAGATAGATATTTGATAGAATCTCACTATTAAAGTATAAATTGCGGCTATTGCTTGTCAAAAACAACTCGCAATTAGATATTTTTCCTAAATCGTTCAGCGGCTCCTCCTTCCCCCATTTGCGAGAGGGACATCAGCACTTTCTGCAATCTGAAAACGACCAATTCAAACAATAGATCCCGGTAATGTTACTGTAAAATTGTCATGAAGGTGAAGTGGTGAATCTTGATAGTTGGACAGCCGCGCACACACACTCACACTCAGGCAGACGCACACATTCGGGGCGTCATCAGGCCACAGAGGGAGCAGCCTCATAATTGGACGGAGGTGTCTGTAGATAATGAAGCAGCCTTCGCACCTGCCAAACCTGGGGGATTTCACTTGACTGGCCACTTAAATCTTCCCCAGTCTGCGGCGCTGGGAGGGCAAGAGACAGAGGAGGAACTAATGGAGAAGAAAGCCACTCGATTTGAGGCAGGGAAGGGAAGGAAGGGAGGGAGGGTCCTGTCACTGTCAGTGCGGCGGAGGTGAAGAGGAGACGGGAAAACGGGTAAAAGCATGATCGAATTGGAATACTCAAGTAGAAGTAAATAGTTCTGATCGAAACTATCACAGAGGGACGTGTTTTAGTTGAAGTTATGCAAATGACAGCACGGTATTTTGAATTTTAGCAGCGCGTGGCAAAGGTGAGTAATGAAAATGAAAGAGCTCTGTTGTGGATCAGAAATAAAGTAATGAGAAGAAGCTCTGTCCATTTCGAATTATCCATTTTATTTTACATGTGCACAGTGAAATATGGTCTGTCCCTGACAAATGTTTTAAATAAATAAATAAATACTAATTTTTCTTATTTATCTTACATACATTATTGGCCAAAAAAAAACAAACTCCAAAATGCATCAAAATAGGTGTAGTTGCTCTTTATCATTTCAATTTATAAAGATTTGTGACTCTAAAAAGTGCACTTTATGTAATTTGTGCAGACAGAGCAGAAAGAAGCTCTGTCCATTTCAAATGATCCATTTTATTTGACATGTGCACAGTGAAATATGGTCTGTCCCTGACAAAAATGATCTCTCCCTCTCCGATTCCAAAAAGCAAAAAAAACGGGGCCCCAACAATAATAAAACACATGCTTAAATACCCCAGAAATGGAGACATCAGACATAAATAAGATTAGATTATTATTAGATCAGGCAAGAGACACAGTGTTCCCATTTCTCAGACACAATAACCTGTAACCTTCAAGTGACTATTTAAATCTTCACCCTTAATAAAACATATAGAGACATGACATTTTGTCCCACAACAGCTCCAACCATGCAGAACTAAAAGTGAAAAAGGTGCTACACTCTGTTAAAAATATAGAAGTCTACAACACCGCTTAGTGTTTTGTTTGTACCTGACATCTAAAAAGGAAAATCAAGTAAACAGTTGTAGAAAACCAGATAAACAACAGGAAAACGCTCGCATTTATCGCTGACACAGAATTTAGGATCATTCACAGTAGGATGGATTATCTTTTTCTCTGTTTCATATATTTTTTATTGATGTACAAACAAATATGAATCTCCATTTAACAAAAAGAGCAATCGTGTACATTCGTTTTCATTTTAACAATACAAAAACATAGTACAACTTATATGCAATAATAATAATAATTAATCAAAATAAATAAGGGGAATAACAGAAAAAAAAACACAGGGGTAAGGAGGACGGTTTAAAAGTTAATAAATGACTGCCATTTCTTAAAAAATATGCTAACAGTACCTTTCTTTGGATGACCTTTTTCTCAAATAATATTAAATAACACAGTTCTGAGTAGGTCTGTCACGATAAGGGTGATATATCGCTGAAGAAAATACTGACACAATCCGAGTTAACCCCAAAAAACATTCTACACGCGCAATATTGTTTTTAAAACATGAGCATCAATAAGTAAAAAGCAGAATTAAACACTTTGGTACTTTGTTTGAACCTATAATGAGTCAAACAAGTTATTTATTCAACCGTCTACTGCCCAGATCTTATCGTAGCACAGAAAATGTACAAAAAGTCCATTAATAATGCAAAGAGAAATAAATATTGACCCCAAAAATGATTGTTCCCTCTGTGACTTATTGAAATATTTGTTGATATAGTAATTATCGTGACAGGCCTAGTTCTGAGTCCATGTGTTGAGTAAATTAATTGTTGTGGCGTGTGTTGAAGTGTCCTTTATCTCCACATCCAGTTAGCAAACAAGCTAGGCAAGGCTAATTTATTTATCGAGCACAATTCATGCACAAGCGACCCAAAAGTGCTTCACAAAGACAATACAATAGATTAAATAGTCACAACAATTCAACACGCAAGACAATAATATATAAAAATTAAAAAATGACTAATTAATGTAAATGCAAATGTTTTTAATCCGGATTTAAAAGCGCTCAACGTTGGGGCAGATCTTAATTGCAGAGTGTTCCAGAGACGAACGTAGAAACTATAAACGCTGCCTCACTTTGCTTGGAGCTAATTCTCTGGTAACACACAACAAACCTGTTAGCAAACAAGCTAGCAAAGCTCTACACCGTCGCAGAAGCAGTTTCGATTTAGTCGTTTGATCAAGACCAAAGCTCAGTGCACAGGAATTAAGACAAAAAAAGCAATCAAACAGCTCAACTTGTAAAATGTGTTTCTTTCTTTTTTTGCGTAATTTGTCCACGTGTCAGTGATAAATGTGAGCTGCAGTGTTCCTGTTGTTTATCTGATTTTCTACTACTGGTTTTGTTATTTTCTTTTTCAAGATGTCAGGTAAGGCTGTAGTCGTTTAGTCGATTAATCGACTTAGAATGGTTTCAGGTTTTAAGTGAAGATGAAATGTACTTTTATCTGAATTAAAAAAGTGTTAGTTGTAAATTTAGCATATTTCTTGTATCTTGCAACATAAATATAATAAAAACAAAAAGATACACTAGTAATAATTGACTATATTCGTCTAGTAAACAAATTTATTTGCCCAAAACTCAAGTTAAAGGGTACTCTGAGAGTGAATCAAAGCTTAGGGGGTACTCGAGACAAAAAAGGTTGGGAACCACTGGACTAAAGGACTACAGCCCTAACGCTAATGCAACCTAATATTTTCCAGTAGTGCAACCTAAAAGTCATCGGTATCATTCAGATGTCAACACTTAAACCTGTACATTTTAAGTTAAATTAAAAAAAGATCTGTTTTTGCTCTTCTTTAATGTCCAAATCTCAGCAGACGTTGACAAAGCAAACCCCTTTTCGTCAGCTTTCCCCATCATTAGTGCGTACGTTGTCGATTAAACTGTGTAACTTGGTAAAGCTAAGTCGACTACAGCCCTAACGCTAATGCAACCTAATATTTTCCAGTAGTGCCGCCTAAAAGTCATCAGTATCATTCAGATGTCGACACTTAAGATCTGTTTTTGCTCTTCTTTAATGTCCAAATCTCAGCAGACGTTGACAAAGTACACACCTTTTCGTCATCTTTTCGACATCATTAGCGCGTACGTTGTCAATTAAACTGTGTAACTTGGTAAAGCTAAGTTGACTTAACGCTAATGCAACCTAATATTTTCCAGTAGCGCAACCTAAAAGTCATCGGTATCATTCAGATGTCGACACTTAAACCTGTACATTTTAAGTTAAATTAAAAAAAGATCTGTTTTTACTCTTCTTTAATGTCCAAATCTCAGCAGACGTTGACAAAGCAAACCCCTTTTCGTCATCTTTTCGACATCATTAGCACGTATGTCGTCTATTAAACTGTGTAACTTTGTAAAGCGAAGTCGACTACAGCCCTACCGCTAATGCAACCTAATATTTTCCAGTAGTGATGCCTAAAAGTCATCGGTATCAGATGTCGATACTTAAACCTGTACATAAAAAAAAAGAGCTGTTAAATAAAAAAAAATATCTGTTTTTGCTCTTCTTTAATGTCCAAATCTCAGCAGACGTTGACAAAGCACACACCTTTTCGTCAGGTTTTCGACATCATTAGCACGTACGTTGTCCATTAATTGTGTAACTTGGTAAAGCTAAGTCGATTTAACGCTAATGCAACCTAATAATTTCCAGTAGCGCAACCTAAAAGTCATCGGTATCATTCAGATGTTGTTACTTAGCGCGTACGTTGTTGATTCAACTGTGTAACTTGGTAAAGCTAAGTCGACTACAGCCCTAACACTGATGCAACCTAATATTTTCCAGTAGTGCCGCCTAAAAGTCATCGGTATCATTCAGATGTCGACACTTAAACCTGTACATTTTAAGTTAAATTTAAAAAAGATCTGTTTTTGCTCTTCTTTAATGTCCAAATCTCAGCAGACGTTGACAAAGCAAACGCCTTTTCGTCAGCTTTTCAACGTCATTGTCGATTAAACTGTGACTTGGTAAAGTCGACTACAGCCCTAAAGCTAATGCAACCTAAAAGTCATCGGTATCAGTTGTCGATACTTAAACCTGTACATTTTAAGTTAAATAAAAAAAAGATCTGTTTTTACTCTTCTTTAATGTCCAAATCTCAGCAGACGTTGACAAAGCAAACTCCTTTTCGTCAGCTTTTCACCATCATTAGTGCGTACGTCGTCGATTAAACTGTGTGACTCGGTAAAGCTATGTCGACTTAACGCTAATGCAACCTAATATTTTCCAGTAGCGCCGCCTAAAAGTCATCGGTATCATTCAGATGTCGATACTTAAACCTGTACATTTTAAGTTAAATAAAAAAATATCTGTTTTTACCCTTTAATGTCCAAATCTCAGCAGACGCTGACAAAGTACACACCTTTTCGTCAGCTTTTCAACATCATTTGCGCGTACGTTGTCGATTAAACTGTGTAACTTGGTAAAGCTAAGTCGACTTAACGCTAATGCAACCTAATATTTTCCAGTAGTGCCGCCTAAAAGTCATCGGTATCATTCAGATGTTCTTACTTAGCGCGTACGTTGTTGATTCAACTGTGTAACTTGGTAAAGCTAAGTCGACTACAGCCCTAACGCTAATGCAACCTAATCTTTTCCAGTAGTGCCGCCTAAAAGTCATCGGTATCAGATGTCGATACTTAAACCTGTACATTAAAAGAAGATCTGTTAAATTAAAAAAAGATCTGTTTTTGCTCTTCTTTAATGTCCAAATCCCCGCAGACGTTGACAAAACACACACCTTTTCGTCAGCTTTTCACCATCATTAGCGCGTACGTTGTCGATTAAACTGTGTAACTTGGTAAAGCTAAGTCGACTTAACGCTAATGCA
The DNA here is from genome assembly GCA_019453435.1 of Rhinogobius similis. Lineage (NCBI taxonomy): Eukaryota > Metazoa > Chordata > Actinopteri > Gobiiformes > Gobiidae > Rhinogobius > Rhinogobius similis. Next base: position 34,300,516 of record CM033624.1, on the reverse strand, counting down.
ACCTAATATTTTCCAGTAGTGCTGCCTAAAAGTCATCAGTATCATTCAGATGTCGATACTTAAACCTGTACAATTGAAGTTAAATAAAAAAAAAATCTGTTTTTGCTCTTCTTTAATGTCCAAATCTCAGCAGACGTTGACAAAGCACACACCTTTTCGTCAGCTTTTCACCATCATTAGCGCGTACGTTGTCGATTAAACTGCGTGACTTGGTAAAGCGAAGTCATTACTATCCACTCTGCCTCCCTTCGACTCCCTCCCTTCCTCCCTCCCCGCCTCACTCCACTTCAGCGTAACTCCTCTGGTGTCAAGGATTTCAGTCGGAAGAAACGTGGAAATGCTGCACTGGCAATTTTGTTTCAAACTCTCAAAAACACTCGGCTCTGCTCCTCTCCTCCCCCCGCGTTGTCTTCGGTGACAGCAGCGACGTTGTGTGCGGTGAAATAGAAAGAGGAGCGCATTGTACCAGCTTTTAGTGGCGTGTCATTCCCGGCGCTGAAAGGGAAATCAGATCGACGCCTGAGCCAGAGAAGCAAGTACTTGTATAGAAAGTTTACCTGACATTCATCGCGCTGTATCACTGCCGGCAAAGAGACACCAATTAGAGGAGTGAGTTTACCTCGGTGAAGAGGCTTAACAATTTATGAGTTACAAAATGGATTCTTTTTCCCCGCGTTTTTTCAGGGTGTGATCTATAAATGAGCCCAGGGAATCATTGTCATTCGGCTAAAAGTAAACAAAGAAAATTCCTAGCGGTTCGCAGTGGGAGGCAAGTGTTTTCATTAGCTTGTCGAGAAACGGGCCGTGTCAGTTTTTACATACGTGCGCGGCTGTGTACGGCTGTCGGAAGCTTGTACGGGGGAAGGCTGCGATCAATAAGTTTGTTGTGCTAGCAGACGCGAATGGAGACTCGGGGTTGTGGCTGGTTTAAGTCGTGCGGGGTGTAAATACGTCTGTCATATTTTATTCCGTACTCTGCTCATTTCGGATAAACGCTGGCGCTGTCAGAGCTGTCGGTGGAGGTTGATTGTGACTTCGGTTGCCAGAATACAAACGCTTAAGAGCTCTGGAGCGGTTGGTAGGGTTTCGCGGGGCCGGGTCGCAGGGGCGAGAGTCTGAGCGAGGACTGTGGTATGTCATTCACCTTCAGCGTTCCCAGGTCCAGAGACGTGGCCCGTGCAGCGTCCTGAGTCTTCACAGAGGCCTTAGATGGTCTCTTTGTATCAGAATGCTAGATTTTGTATAGTTATAACGTAAACGTTTAATGGAATATTCGAGTTTTTCTGGATGATGTGATTGACGTAGTGCAGGACTGTTCAACTTAATTTTACCGAGGGCCAGATTTTTCAAACGGTGTTGTTGTCAGGGCCAAAAATGCTTTTGAAATACAAAAAAATAAAAAAATAAATGCACGGTGGCAGAGCGGCTAGAGCGTCTGCCTCCCAATAAGGAGATCGTGGGTTCGAATCCCAGACCACCCCAACATCGTGGTATTGAATTCCGAACCACCTTAACATCACACGATCTCTCTGGGTGGAGTCTGCATGTCCTCCCCGTGTTACCGTGGGTTCTCTCCGGGTTCTCCGGCTTCCTCCCACCGTCCAAAGACATGACTGTGTAGGTTAATTGAGAACTCTAAAATTGTCCCTAGTGTGTGAATGTGAGAGTGAATGGTTGTCTGTCCTTGTCTGTCTCTCTGTGTCAGCCCTGCGACGAGTTGGCCACTGTCCAGGGTGTACCCCGCCTAAGGCCCAAAGTCACTGGATAGGCTCCAGTCACCCGCGACCCCTAACGGGAATAAGCGGTAGAAAATGAATGAATGAATGAATAAAACGAAAAAACCTTAACAACATCTACAGAGCTGAATCAAGACTAAACCAGGACTACAGTTTTGTCCTCAGGACCAAAAACGCTTTTGAAATACGAACAAAAATATATTATGAAAAACTGTAACAACTTATGCAAAACTGAACCAGGTCTAAACCAGGTCTAAACCAGGTCTAAACCAGGACTGAACCAGGACTGAACCAGGACTGAACCAGGACTGAACCAGGACTGAACCAGGACTGAACCAGGACTGAACCAGGACTGAACCAAGTCTGAACCAGGACTGAACCAATAAAAAGAGATAAAATAATTTCTATTTTTTTGTTATATGAGGGCTGGATCATAACCCTTGGATAGCCCTGACATAGTGTGATGTTCTCTTTAAATGTTTTTCTCTTTTTCTCCTACTTTATTAACCATATTGCCAATATAATGTTTTTGTTGACAAAACCATAAGTCACCTATTACAAAATTGTGTTGGGCAATATTGTTTTTGTCAATATTGCCCACCCTTGTGGACCAATTAAGTTTATATTTTGACAATCCTAATCGGTATCTGAAATACATGGAAGTCTCCAGGAACTATATATCAACCTTGATAATGTGTTTTTAAACTCGGTGTACAATAGAACAATAGATTGTTTTATAGTCGACTTATCCAAAAAAATAATCACTGACTTCTAAAATAATAGTGTGTTGTTGCCCAACAGTATTTGCCCAAAGACGCAATGGCAGCATGATCTGGTGGGAGCTGGAATTGCACCGCAGATCTTCGATATGGTGAGTGAACAACTGCCTCCCTGAAAGAAAAAAAATGAAAGCTGGTGAACCGTATTTTTCATTGCAAAACCAGAAGTAGGAATTAAAATTTTCACAAACACTTTGACACATTGTTAAAATTCACCTGCATTAATTTTAAGGCTCATGCGTGGCTGTAGAACCTTTTTTTGTTCTTCTATTTTTGTTTGTGGTCCACCCAAGCACATCCAATCAGAGCGCTGCTTTTGGCTCTTATTTCTGGGTTGACGACAAATAAAATACTTGATTATCAGCCGCAGACAACGTGCAGTGGTCTATTTTGTAACAAAACGCGGCTTTTGCAAGTTACGCATCCATGACCAAGTGAAAAATGTTGAAAAAAAATGAACACTTTTGGCGGGGCTAAAAAGCAACGGTAGGAACTCGATCATATTTTGCAGTGTTGACAAATACACAAAGAGTAGTGATTACTGATGGAGTTTCTATGCAGATTTGTGGCTCTCGGGGACGAGTCGGTTGTTGGTTGCGAGTAAACTGTGCAGTGCAAGCTGGCAGATTTGCGGCAGGATAATGGCAGAGTGAACATTTTTAAATTGGCTGCAAAATTTGAATGCATTCTGAAAACTTGCCATTGTGAAAGGTGCTGATAGGGAGCGTAAACAAAGTTGGAAAAAACAGAGGGCAGTTAACTTTTGGCACTTTTTATTGGGGGTAATTTTGCCGTGTCCAGAGCAGGAGCTGGACAGTGCACAGGGAATAATGGACTTCAATCATAAAGTTTCAACAGATGTGGAAAAGTTGGGCAGCAGAAGTAATTAGCCATCACTGGAGAAGGGTCCGAGTCAAATAGACGTCCCACAGTAATGACCTTTCACTATTTGGGCATCACCTTTAAATAGAGCTTTTACTTTTTTCTTTTCAATTCACGGTATTGTCTTCAGATGGAAATTTGTTTGTTTGTCTTTACTCAGACTTAATTTTTTTGTTGTACTTTTTTGCATTGGTCTTTAATATACAACCTAAAGGTGCACTATGGAACTTTTCTGATGAAATGTTGTCTTCATGGAGGTGTTAATGTTTTGCTTGAAATGTTCCACACGCAGAAGCAAGCTTTTAGATGTTTAGTCGATTAATCTGTCATTGATGTCTTGTTCAGTGTTTTAAAAGAAGATGAAATGTACTTTTGTCTGAATAAAAAGGTGTTATTAGTTGTAAATTTAGCATCTTTTTGGCGTATCTTGGAACATAAATTGAATAAAACAGTAAACAATAGCAATAATTGACTATTTTCGACCAGTAAACCCATTTATTTGCCCGAAAGTCAAGTTACTCTGTGTGTGAAACAAACCTTAGCGATGATTTAAGGACTAAAAACAAAGGAAGATTCTCGGATAAATGACGTATGAAGTCTGAAATGACGTGTGTTTGACGCTCGGAAGGGGAGGATTTTCTAATAAACATTCCTCAAAACAGCGTGAATGCAACTGAATGCTACTTCAAGCATGTTTTTGATGTCGAAACATTGTTAGAACAGGGTTTAAAGCTCAAAAAAGCCACTGGAGCAGAATGTGTGTCCTTTAAATTAGGCCTAAAAAGTAGGTTTTTATGCTGTTGTTTGGCTGCAAAAAGAAGTATATTTGAGTTTCAGTTGTCATGCCATTTACAGGCCAAAAAAGTAAAATTTAGTGAGTAGTGCCACAGTTTCAGGTGCCCAGTTACCAGATTTTATATTAGCGATTATGACATAAGTGAAATTAATAATCTCTATGCTTGGAAATATCAAAAGTCAAACAAAATAAACGCTCAGACTTGCAATAAGTATAAAACTACGCATTCAGATAATTTCATAGCAGTTTCCTTTAAGATGTGCACAAAATACTGTATCATAATAATAACAATAATACATTTAAGAAACTTGCAATAGTGATATTACTAAAAATTTTCCCATCTTTTCCTGATGTGTAAAGCACTTTGCATTATTTTGTGTGCAAATTTTGCTCTACAAATAAACCTTCCCTGACCTGAGATATCATTGAAAGATAACCTTTATTAAAACGAATAGAAAATAATCCGTAACTGTAGATTCCACTTTTAAACTGTCACCAAAGACACTTTAACACTGGGCCCACGCCGGCTCCTGTAGATCCTCTTTCTCCTCTGCGCTGATAAGGAAAATCCTGCGGAAACTAAAGGCTTATCAAGATGAAACTGTGCAATATTACAAGAATTATCCATCACAATCCGTCGTGTATTTGTTTGCAGCGCAGCGATTACATGGATCTTAATTGAAATATTATTTTACCTTCATTTGAATTATTGATGGGCTTTGCTGACTACATTCGTACCTCTGAGGAAACGGCATGAGCGCGTTAAGTGATGCAAGATTGTGTGTGTGTGTTTCTCATATATTATTCACAGTGTAGAATCAAACTGTGCTCTTATAGCTGTATGAATGAAGGCTTACAACGCGGCGAAGAGGAATATCTACAGCTAAACAAATTCGTTCTGACTGGAAGTAAGTGGCTGAAGGCTGTTTTTTTTTTTTTAAAACTCTGCGCTAGAGTAAAATAAACAACAAAGATATATATATTTTGTGTTAATCTAACTGCATTTTCTTTAAATGTATTTAATTTTCTGTGTGTTGTTTTATTTAGATTGTAGTTTAAGGCCCAGATTTTTAAGAATTGTTCTACTGGTTTAAAGTTCGCATTGAAATCGAACTAAATAACTTCAGCGACAGAGCTCCCCCTGCAGGTCTCTTGTGAAAATACACTGCCAGTAACAAGACGCTAAAGATTTTCTTCTTCTTCTTTTTTTCCCCTTCTTTTTATTGAACTAAGGAAGTACAATCACATACAAAAACATTTCATGTCGCCAAATATGAAAAAAAGAGCCAAGGTTTCTCAGGGGAGTTGTCTTCAGGTCGGCGTCAGGAAATGTTGCGGCTGGTTTTCTGCGCAAAGACAGCAGGGGGCGACGACGGGGGCTTCAAACACCCCCGAAAATACATTTGCAACCACCACACGGCCTTACAAAGACGTTTGATAAAATAAAAATGTTACTTAGCTCTACTATAATTTGCAAAATGATGTGAACTTATGACTGCTTCCATTAAAAAACAACAAATAAAACAAAAGAGACCTATGCAGTCTGGCCTAGCGTATAGTATATACTCCCAGTGACCCCTATTTTATCTGCGGTTTCGACTCTAAGGAAAACTGTTTTTTTTTTTACTGGTCAATAAAGTTGTTACATAACAGTAAGGATTATAAAATACTTTACAGAAGCAATTAGCATTCCATCTCGTCATTAAAATTCACACAGTCTGTTTGGGCCTTTTTTTCTAAGAACCTTGGGAATGCCCCGAGGACTTTATGACGACCAAAAATTCCCCGACCTCCAGGTTAGGATAGATTGACGGATCGAGAACAGAACTTGCGGGTGGCATGAGGTAGGGTTGTAGTCCTTTACTCGTTGATTAGTTGATTAGTCCAGTGTTTTTCAAACTTCTTTGAGTTGCGGCACGTTTCAAGTTTAAATGATACTACGGCACAGCACTACTAAAACATGACCAAAACAGACCATTTAGTTAAAAAAATATGCTATATAATGTCTGTGCCACTGTCTTTTTATTTAAATTTGGCAGTAATGATTGGTTTTGCTTTCGTTTTTGATACAAACGTTGCTCAGGACACTCCAAAATTGTAAATTAGTTAATTACATCTGCATTTGTGAATCTGTTAACTCAAACTGGACATTTTTCAAGGCACAGCTGGTAAAACCTCAAGGCACACTAGTTAAAAATCAAGGGATTAGTCGGTCGATGGTATCTTAGTCGACCAAGATTTTTCTTAGTCGACTAATCATTTGAGTTATATTAAATTATTCTAAAATGATTCATATGGCAAAAGGAAGAAGATATGAAGTGATTTAGCTGAATATTTTGGAGTCTTAACATATAAATACGCTGTTTTTTTGTTCTCTACAGTTGTGTTCTTTTGAGTGCAGTTTAGGACAGATACATGGAAATACTTTATAGTTTTGGCGTATTTTGCCACTCCCATTTTAGTCGACTAATCGGTCGATGGGGCTGGTTTTTAGTCAACCAAGAATTTCTTTGCTACAGCTCTAGCGTGAGGCCTTTCTGTGTGGAGTTTGCATGTTCTGTCTGTGTCTTGGTGGGTTTTCCTTTTCTCTCATCCACGTAAAACATGCACAAAAGGCACATTTCTCCTGGTTGTCCTGATCAAGCCTCGCTCAAGATCTTTGTTTCCCTGAGTGTTGCACTGCGGTGGCCCAACTGACTGTTTGTCCCAGCAACATTTAAGAACGGGTCAAATGCAGAGACTCAGTAAATGTACCTGAACTAGAGGTGCAAGTTATATTGCAACCAGATAGAAATTGCAATCTGAATAGTCGCAGTTAGCAAATGACAAGGACTGCAATTATCTTGTCTGATTTTGGTGAAGATAACCCTGTAGTTTAGACCTCTACAACCCCTAACCCTAGTTTTAGATTTTAGTCTTCTCTCAAATGTTAACGCTCCTGGACAAGTTTAAAATGTCAACTTTGAATAGAATCCAACTATCAAAACATAAACCACAAGATGTTTTTCCAATTTCTTCAACCCTAACCTGACACAGGGCTGGGCGATATGGCAAAATCAGAATCAGAAAACGGTTTATTGCCGTTGTCAGTGTCAAAATTCACAAACATAGGAACTTGCTTCGGCGTAAGGTGCAACATAAAACAATGAATAAAATATAATAAAATGTATAAAAGAGGCATGCATAAGATTAAGAATAAGATAAAATAGACTAAGACTATATACAGAATGTACAGTTGGCAGACAGTGCAAATGTGGCAGTGCAAATAGATAGTTCTTATATAATGTTATTATTATTAAAAGATTATAATGATTTTCTTGGGGCCAGATGAAGATTTAGATTTTTATCACGATTCATGTTCACTTTGTATTTTTCTATTGCCTTTAATAGAGCTGCACGATTTAGGAAAAATATCTAATTGTGATTTTTCTGACCAGTGCGATTAAGATTAGATTTGAGATTTATGTTTTAATAATAGGGTTCTGTTCAAATTCACATTTTAAACACAATTTTGTCACATTCAGTTGTGTTTGTCATATTTAAACAAGTCTTTGTTACTTTTAGTTGTGTTTTTGTTGCTTTTAATCGTGTTCGGGTGTATTATGTCCCGTTTGTAGGTGTGTTTTTGTCGCTTTTGAACGCATTTTTATCGCTTTTGGTTGTTCTTTTGTCGCTTGTTTCAGAACATGTTTGTACAAATCCAAACTACAGTGTTAGCAGTTTTTATTCAAATCAAACCTAGACATTTTGTTGTTTGTGGAAGAAATTATTGCACTTCAAAAATTGCAGCCTTTGCGATTTCTAATTGCAGCCATTAAAATTTTGTGTTGATTTGGTTTAATTGTGCAGCTCTGGCCTTTAAGAGGTAAATAAAGTCATCTGCTCAGAGGCTTCAGAGGCTAAACAACAGGAGAAAAAGTGTGTTTGAACAGACGGCTGCATTAAAGACACAAACAGTGAATCACGATACGACGATTTCACAAAAATAGCAGATTGTCACAGGGACCAGCTCACCATTCCATTTTTATCACCCTGTCGCCCAGCCCTAACCTGACATACATCTCGTCAAAACAACTAAAAACAAGGTACGTTTTCTGATTTCAAACAATGCGGCTCGCTCATGTTTTACAGCGTGTTATTAGAATCTTACTTATAGCTGTATGAAGGCTATCAACAGACCTGTCTTTGATACAATTTACTCGAGATCCACTGACCAGAGCCGAGCTGTCCGTTGGCCTCCGTCGCTAATGAGATTGGGGGGGAGGAAAAGGGGGCGGACGAGGGGCGGCGGCGTTGGGGGTGGGGGGGGTTCAAATTGCGAGTGGTGAGTGGTGGGCCGGCTGTCATCCGCGAGGTGATGGTTTTAAGACTAAGCAGTGATACTTCATTAATTAACCTTCACATTCTATGTAGATCTGCTCATCAAGATGCAGTTAATTAAAGAAAGGTCATTCCAAGGGCTGCGGGAAAGAGGCAATATTACAATGGAGGGATGGCACTGCGCCGCCAGATAACACGGGAGAAAAGAAACAGAGAGAGAGAAGGGGGAGGAGGAGGCAACACTCAAATGGCATGCCACCAGAATCACTTTTTCAACATTTCACGGTGGACACGGCAAAAAGACATGACTTAAAGGACACACGTTATGCACAATTTGCTGTTTTTTTTTAAGCTTTTAACCTGTTAAGCCCGCCCATACCGATATCGGTATGGGTTCTGAGTGCGGCAGCGTTTTTGAATGTAAAGTCATAAAACGTAGCCAAGAGATTTTCTTTTAATTGCCCTTAATCCAATACATAACAACGTTGATAAAACTGCATTGTATTTGCCTGAAGTCACAAACGTGTCTGTTTTTAAGATATACAAGTATATTGTTATGAAGTTAATGAGTGACATTGATATCGGCAACACGCAAACCTCAACACAACACCACACGCGGTGTTTTTTCACCACTCCGACAAAATACGCGTCAAACAAAACTACAAAAACACAGCTTTCCAAAAATATATAACACAGCTGAGTCTGCTATCCCTCCGAATAAATAAGTCCCAAAACAAACACCACGCCAATGTTTACATTTCACTCGCCTGCGCGTGTCATTGCGTGTTCGTCACAGTTACGTCAGCAAATACAAAAACTTTTCACAACGAACGTAAAAACCTTTGCTTTCTTACCTTACCATCCTCATAATCCGTTTATCCTCGCTCCACAAATGCTATCCTTTAGCTCCGAGGCAGGTAAGCTAGTCCAGGGCAGTGACGCGCTGTCCATGCGCTCTCGTTCATACAGCGTTATCCGCCACCGGGTCAAAATTAATTGGCACCCGGTCAAAAAAGAAAGTGTGTTGACATTCTACATCGCTGTAAGGATACTTCCGGCATCTTGGACACACGTGTAGGCTCTACGCCGATTGGCGTGATCTTTGTGCGTAAAAGTGAGCGGAGCAGCCTCACCTTTCGCGTGAGCAGCACTCGGGCAAAAACATCAGAATCAGTGTTTGTGACTTTTTTTTTTTTAACTTATATTTGCATAACTATGCTATCAAATCCACCAAAAGTCTTTGTTTACAACTATTTTGATTTTAAGTCTTTTGGCACAGTTGGTGCCAAAGTGTGCCAAACTGTATCCGCCTAGTATTTTTCTTATAACAACCTTCATAAAAAGTGTATTCTTTGTTCTATTTGCATAATTTTTTGCACACATGTAGTCAAGTAGTTACTGAATGCTTGTAATAGTATGTTGGGCATTTATTGACAGCCAATATTATGGTTATCACAGTTAGAAAAAGAAAATAAAGGGCGAGGATAAAGAAAATACAGTTTTTCTCCTGGGTTTTTCATCTTGTGTTCAAAAATAATAAGAGTCCCCATCTAACTGAGAATGGAAATGTGTTGATTCAGACCCTGGCTATCTATTGAGACCAAGATTATCTATATGAAGTTCATAAATTTTGGAGTAAGTCTGAATTTATTTTGGATAGGTTGTTAAGGCTTATGCACCCTCTAAAAACCCATGGGCTTAACAGGTTAATCAAATTATAACATTGCCCCCTGACAAAAACAAACCTGGAGTTGTATTTAGCTTCATTCGCGCTTGTTTAATTAATCCTGGTCCTCTCCCTCTGAACCGCGACAAACCCAGATTTGTGACGTCATAAGTAGAGCTTCGAGGTTTTCTGCGTTAAAGACCCTGTACCTGACTTTTACTGTTTTGAAACGTGAAAAACAGGACTAGTTCATGTTAAAGTCTTTACATCAGTCACATTTATATCTTTCACGTTGCTAATGCAGTCCCAGCATCCTAAATATCCAGTGCAACGAGTTTATAATCGAGTTTCTGAGTCCAGAGCGTCATCATAGTACAAGTTAACAAACATTAGCATGCTAAGAGCGCACTTCCTGATTCTCTCGTAGGATAAAATGCTCTATAAATAGATGCAGAAAAAGAGCTGTAGTCTAATTTTTACCCAAATAGATGCTTTTACACAAATCTGTGCTGGAGCAACACAGATTTTACTTTATTACATGCAAAAATCTGGTACAAAAGCTAGTTCTGTTTTTCACGTTTCAAAACAGTAAAAATCAGGTACCTTTAAGTCCATCAATCATCTCCCGACTCGTTCTGAGCATTTCTGTTGTCAGTTCACGTTCATTACAACTGCACGCCGACAGCATGCATGTTAGGGCAAGCTAGCGTTTGTTCATTTCCTCATGGTAATTCCCTCTGCTGCCAGTAGATGGAGTTCTAACACAAATGCTGATGAGGGAACGAACGCCTGACTGATTGAAAGAAATTGTGTTTTCAGTACATTATTTTTAAGCTCTAAAACATGAGGGTCAAAGCAAAGATACTCAGGAGCATTTTAAAAGGACTATTACAATGTTTTTGGGTTAATTATTAGAACTACTTTATCCATGGTTTGCTTTAGTCTCATTTTAGACCTGGTTTTGTCTCATTTTAGACTTGGTTTATCCCCTATTTAGGCCTGGTAGTCTGGGTTTAGATGTGGTGGAACTCTGAAAGCCAAAGAGGATCTTTTGAGATGTCAAAACAGACCATTCTTTTTTTCAGAACTAGTGTAAAACCACACGGAAGACAATATTGTTGTTTTAAAAATGATTATTAAACGATGATTGATTTTATTTTTATTACAATTTTGGTGATGTAATGAAACCAGCATCAAAATGTTTTCCCCCCAGTGCTGAAATAGTTTGAAATTTTAATATCATGTCACTAAATCCCCCAGGTCCTTCATTACTGTCAACATTCTAATAAAAATCACCTCTTGATTGCGTATAAATTAATACAGTGATGGATTTCTGGTTGGTTTCAATAAATAAACTCACTAGTATATTAAAACCATACAGCCTTAGATTTGGGAATTTCATAAAAGTGCAGATATAGTTCTTTATACTCTTGTTAAAACCTCTTTTTGCAGCCTTTTTTCTTGTTGCCTGTTATTGACAAGACACTGCAATTTTCAATTTTTTGATGAAAATATGAAACAAAGATCCGCGCAGGAGTTAGCGCTCCCAATTTTTAAATTTCGGACCACACTTGAACCCTTCTTCAGCGCGCAGGTTTAAGAAGTTTCTGGATGCGCGTGTCTTCTTCTACAATATTAAATTTCTTCCCATCAAAACAACTTCAAATTTCCTCACTCCACTTCACTCCTTGACAGTTGACTTTATGGTGAAAAAATGCCACTTTTAGCCGTTTGTTCTCCCCATTTTCTTTATTTATCAGAAGACGCCACAGAAAAGCTCTAATGGAGAAAAGCCAGTGAAATATTCATCAGACTGAATTGACAGCATCCATCTTTTAACATGGCACTATAGTTGCTTTTCACCCCTGCGTCCTGTTTCCTGCCAATTTCCACGGATCTACTTTCCGCGACCTTGTTCAGTGGACAGAAAAATCGTCTGCCTTCGTGGATAAATAAAAGGGCCGTGTATAAAATAGTCATGTTATCTGTAAGTGGTGGTGACTTATTCATTCTGACTTCTGTCTATCTTTGCCTCAGATGATAAAAGCGTTTGAAAAAAATATGCTGTTGGTTTGAAGTGTGCTTTAGGCTCTTATCGATCAGAATAAAGCAGGAGCGATTATAGGTCATCGTTTAGATTTTATCACGATTCTTCCTCTTATTTTTATACATTGATTTTAACGTGGTCTTTGCCAAAAACATACCAGCAGTTATGTTTTCAATAATCCTAATAATAATTGCGATTGTTCTTGGGCTGTAGTTTATTCCAGTCAATGGTGTTTTAGTCAAACATTTTTACTACTAATTGTTTTATTTCAATTAAAAGGAATTATACGATAAAAACTGTGCAAAAGTGAAGATATGGAGTGAGTAAGCTAAAGATTTTTGAGTGAATCATGAGTTTAATCTAATTTATATATCTCTAACATATAAATACACTGTTTCCTAGTACTTTTCTGTGTAAATTGTTATTTTTTTTGAATGAACTCCAGTGCAGTTATGTTTTTTGAGTGCAGTTTGGGTCAGATACAGAGATACTTCATATTTTTGCCACACCCCTTTCAGTCGACTAATCAGTCGATAGGTCAGGTCTTTAGTCGACCAAGAATTTCTTTAGTCGACTACAGCCCTAGATTGTTCAAACTAAATCTGCCTCCGGGTCATACATGTACAGTGTTAAAAAATGGTACAGTTACACTTTTGAATAAAAAATTCACTGCTTGATGCACGTGACCCCCGGGCCTTAGTTTACCCCCCTCTGCTTTAATCGATCCAGACTTTAACTTGTTGACTTTAGCCCTAAAAAGCAATACTTTGTCCACTTCTCTTTATCTAATTATTAAACGTTTACTGCTCGCACATTTGTAGAACTTTGATGACGCTTCGATGTGAGAGCGCTTTGGCTGCGTTGACTGTCCGCTAGGGCTGGGTGATACGGTGATAAAAATCGAATGGTGAGCTCGTCCCTGTGACAATCTGCAATTTTTGTGGAATTGTCGTATCGTGATTCAGCGTTTATCTCTTTAATGCAAACACAAAACAAAAACGTGACTAAAAGTGACAAAAACACAACTAAAAGTGGCAAAAATGTGTTTAAATATGACAAACACAACTGAACGTGACAAAAACATGACAAAGAGAAAAAAACACAACCATAAGTGACAAAAACGTGACTAAAAGTGACAAAAACACAACTAAAAGTGGCAAAAATGTGACTAAAAGTGACAAAAACACAACCACAAGTGACAAAAACGTGACTTAAAGTGACAAAAACACAACTAAAAGTGGCAAAAATGTGTTTAAATATGACAAACACAACTGAACGTGACAAAAACATGACAAAGAGAAAAAAACACAACCATAAGTGACAAAAACGTGACTAAAAGTGACAAAAACACAACTAAAAGTGGCAAAAATGTGACTAAAAGTGACAAAAACACAACCATAAGTGACAAAAACGTGACTAAAAGTGACAAAAACACAACTAAAAGTGGCAAAAATGTGTTTAAATATGACAAACACAACTGAACGTGACAAAAACATGACTAAAAGTGAAAAAATTATGTTTAAAATGTGAAATTCAACAGTGTCTTATTATAAATAAAAAGTCTAATCACAATCTCACTAGTCAGAAAGATCACAATTAGATATTTTTTCTTAAATAGTGCAGCTCTGTTATAGCCATGAACATGAATCATGATAAAATCGAAATGATCTGGCCCCAAGAAAATCGTAATAATAATTTTTTGCCGTATCGCCCAGACCTAGTGTCCGCTCTGCTTCACTTTCCCGTCCGAAAAAGCTCCTAAAAACTGTTGCAGGTGCCCCAAAAACTATTGCATGTGAATACAAATGATGTGGCAAAGTCTTTGCAAGAGCTACAGACAGATTTATTTACCTGTACTTCCTTCTTTCATGGCTTGAAAATCAGCTACAACAACTTTAAACAGAAAATGACTGCACATTTCCATCTCTCCAGACTGCCGGATACATTAGATATCACAAATCAACTTCTTATTGTCAAGTTCCCCGCCCCTAAATCAGACTGATGTCCACCATTTTGTTTCCGTTGCAACCTTGTACAGTGTAATAACAGGAGCCGGATCAGACTTGGCGTTACAAATGTCTTTCCTTAATGTTTTTGCCAAGCGTTCCTTCAGATAACTGCCCCCTTCTCTCTCGGAACGCCGCCTTGTTTGGGACCTTGGCACCACTTCTTCAAAATATTGCTCCGCTGCAAAATTGTGAGGAGACATGAGCGCCTCCCCTGTGTCCACTCAGTCGTCCTGAAGCCATCTCGACATGTCGTTTGGCGTCGCGCTCGATGGCAGGTGCAGAGACAAACGAGGCGTCTCTGTGTGTGAGCGCGAGACAGTGACCCTGGGCACACTGCTGTTATTCTCCCCTGATAGCGGTGGGCGGCTGGTTGTTAGATGAAAGCAGGGCCGTGGCGAGGTTTGAGAGGGCCCCAAGTAAAATGTTTATATCGGGGGGTCTTTATACGTTAGATAAAATGACTGTTGTTGTTTTTTTAAAGCAATATCAAAATATATTCTGTAGTTAAAGGTCCCATATTCTGCTATTTTCCCCTTTACACAGTCTATTCTAAGGGCTTTGTTGATCAAAATTTTGCGTTGTGCAATATCCATAACATAACAGTTTGCAAAAAACACCCATTTCTTGGACTGGCCCCCCTCCTTGCAAAAGCAAACGGCTCACTCTGAGATCTGACCCCCCCGAACAGAGAGCAGGCTGCCTCCCCCGCCCAACCCGCGCAGCTCCCCCGCCCCGGTGCGTCGTGCTGAGTCCTACGTCCTGGATCTGACCTGGAGTTTGACGTGCTCCAGGGCCTCAACGACGGACGTTGCCGTTTGGTAAATAACAAGCTAACTCTTCTATCTGTCGTATCCATCGTGTAAT
Organism: Rhinogobius similis; assembly: GCA_019453435.1. NCBI lineage: Eukaryota > Metazoa > Chordata > Actinopteri > Gobiiformes > Gobiidae > Rhinogobius > Rhinogobius similis. The sequence continues at coordinate 34,285,417 of CM033624.1, read as the reverse complement.
TACTGTGTAGCATTAGCATTAGCTGTTTTTATTATTGCGGCTACGCGCTTCCTGGAGGCGTGGCTTAAACACCGCGTCATCCTGGTGAAGCACGTCATCTTAGTGAGGAGCCCCCGTCTGCTGCTCAGCCGAGGGGGACGGAAAAGACAGTTCTCTAGAGAAAACATGAGGGAATCAATCAAAAAACCACTTTGGGCACAACATACGAGGCCCAAATAGCACTGTAGGAAGGTTAAAACCTCTGAAAAATCGATTTTGCATGTTATGGGACCTTTAAGGCGAGACGCAACGGGCAAAACTCAATTTTTTTGGTCAGTTTGCTCTCTCAATATATCGACTTTTATGTGGAAACAACAAACTTGTCCAGTCTGCTCTTAAATATGTTTTATTCTTCCATTTAATCCACTTCATTCATATTTATCTGGGACATTGTATCTTCAAATGCAGTTTTCTTAAAATGTATTTTTCTCCCCTCGCGACTTAAAGTAGATCCTACATACACCAAACTTTACAATCTTGTACTTAACAAAATTTTGACAAAACGTGCTGAAGGATTTTTTCATATCTAATTCTAAAACTGATTTATTTAAGTTTTAAGTAAAAAAAATTTAAGCGAAAATTACATTTTTAGGACAATTTTCAGTCAAATCGGTTTTCTCAAAAGTTAAATAAGAAATCTAAAATTCCTCTGTAAAATTTTTTGTAACTAATATGTTACAAAATGAACCAAGAAAATTAAACCAGGTTTGGCCTATTTTTCAGATTTATATGTCCCGAATATGTGCAATTTCGGCAGTTTTTACACATAAAATGCCTTATTTCTACATGAAAACATGACATGATGAAAAACTTGTAATACATTTTTTTCTTACATTTATGTGAGTAAACTACAGGAGAAGCTTTTGTCTTTTTTATTTGAAAATGTTGTTGATGAAATAAGAAATGAAAACATTGAAATAAGTCAAGCCAATCATTTAAAGTGCTTATGACAGGTTGAACTACCAAATTTACTAAGACAGCTAAGATCATTATATTTAGGTTTTCTCAAAAAAAAAAAAAAAAATCATTTTTATGTATGGGACTTTTTTAGGTTTACATTTTTACTTCCTGGTTGTAAATCATGACATCACATCAAATTGTGCCACTGTTACCTAGCAACCAAGGTTACACACTGGGCCAAAACGCCTCTAATGTCACAGAAATGATTATTTGACAAATAAAAATACATGAAAGCATATATGTTCTGTCGAATTAATGTTTTAAGGATCAGAAAAATGTGTTTTAAGTAAGTACAAGTTTTGAATGGAGTTTCGAACGATATGATAAGGACCAGCTCTAGAATGCAGTAGAATAATAATTACTCAAACATGCATGAATACAACTTTGAGATGGTGAATGAGAAGGGAAAACAACAGTCATAGTCGATTAATCGGTTGATGGTGTCTTGTCGACCAACATTTTTATTAGTCAACCATTTATTTTATTTGCAATTAACAAATGTATGCGTCAAAAACCAGAAATTGTGGAGTGAGTTAGCTGAAGATTTTGGAGTAAATCAGTATCTAACAAATAAATACACTGTTTACTAGGACTCTTCTGTATAAATTGTCATTTTTGCATGAACACCTGTGCAGTTTCTTCTTTTGAGAGCAGTGTTTGGATCAGAGATACGGAGATTCTTCACATTTTTGCTAGGTATGCACAATATATCGAAAAAATATCGCGATAATAACAAGTGCAATATGCATATCACAAAGATGCACGATAATTCCTAGTGATTAAACCTTAAATGTTCACCCTCAAAAGCGCCGTTTTGTGAAGTACAGAAATGGCAAATGAATGTTAAAGTCTTTTATTGTTAAAGCTTTTGCTTAAAATCATCATTTTGTTTCCACTATTTCATTTCATAAATGAAGGTGAATAAAATGTCAGAAATGTTTAAAATGTCTTTTATTAAATGTCTCCAATGCAATATTTGTACCTAAGCTACTATACTTTAAAGTTAGAGTTGAGTACTTATAGTTTATACTTGGAAAAGAAATGAAAAATATATGCAAATGAGGCAAGGCAAGTTTATTTCTAGAGCACAATTCATACACAAGGCAATTCAAAGTGCTTTACATAACAGGAAAAGTTGCATTAAAATCACAAAACAAAAACACACAGAATAATTTTAAAATAAAGCGCTTTAAAGTGCAGATAGATCTTTCAGTCGTTTGCACATCTAAACAGAACTGTTTTTAGCCTGGATTTAAACATTGTCAGAGTGAGGCCTGTCTCACATCTTCAGGGAGACTGGTCCAGATTTTAGCTGCAAAAAAATGCTGATTTCCCCATATTTAGTCCTGACTCTAGGGAGGGAAAAATATCACAATAATATCGTTATCGCAACACATGACACCCATATCGCACTAATTTCCCATATCGTGCAGCCCTAATTTTTACTAAACCTTTAAGTCGACTAATTGGTCGATGGCGCAGGTCCAAGAATTAAGTCGACTACATCCCTAGAAAACACACATACGGTTAAAACCTCTTAAAAGTCTATTTTGCATTGACGTCCCCCTGGATTCAAGCCATTTCAATCTGCTTTATTTTACTTTTTGCTTCGTGTAAGTTTTATTTTTGCAGCGCCGACCCTGGACACCTCACATTTCCGCTCCCCCGGCAGCGGTCGGCAGCGGCTGGTCTCTGGTTGCTAGGTGTAGAGACATTACCGGCGGCCTCTGCAATAATTTATCGTAAGAGCGCGTCGCCTCGTCACGTCGGCCTGCCCTGACACCGAGCCGCGACAGTTTATCAGCGCGCCGTAAATCAAGCGTGTGTGGGTGCGGACGGCTACACTGTTTGAGCTCTTTCAGTCACTCTCATAATCTGCTCCCTCTGATTGATAACTCGCCGCGACAAAGCGCATTACGGCAGCAAACCGCGGCCGTCGTCGCAGCCGCATCCGCCCCGATTGTGCCGAGGGTGGTCATCCGTTTTGCCGGAGGAGGGAGGGAGGGAGAGGGAGAGGGAGCGGGGTGAGGAAGAAACACATGATCGTTTGGAGACGCTAAAACAATGACAGGCTAACGGCTAACGGCGCTGCAAAACGATCAGTGTGGAGAGAGAGAGAGACTGAGGGAAGGGAGAAAGTAAACGGAGGAGGGAGAGGAGACGAGAGAGAAAAGAAGGAAAGTGAGACATGGCAGAAAAAAGAAAAGGTAGGACGGAAAGAAGAGAGAGCGGGTGAGGGAAGGGAGAGAAAGGTAAACTGACGAGGGAGAGGAGACGAGAGAGAGAAAAGAAGGAAAGTGAGATATGGCAGGAAAGAGAAAAGGTAGGACGGAAAGAAGAGAGAGAGAGTGGGTAAGGGAAGGGAGAAAGGTAAACGGAGGAGGGAGAGGAGACGAGAGAGAAAAGAAGGAAAGGGAAACATGGCAGAAAAGAGAAAAGGTAGGACGGAAAGAAGAGAGAGAGCGGGTGAGGGAAGGGAAAAAGTAAACGGAGGAGGAGAGGAGATGAGAGAGAAAAGAAGGAAAGGGAAACATGGCAGAAAAGAGAAAAGGTAGGACGGAAAGAAGAGAGAGAGAGAGTGAGGGAAGGAAGAAGGGAAAACGAGGAGGGAGAAGAAGGGACTGAAAGAGTGGGTTAAGAATGAGAGAATGAAAGAGTAAACGGAAGAAAGAGAAAGGTAGTGAATGGGAGACATTAAGGGAGAAAGAAGAATTTGGAGTGAAAGAAAGTGATGAAGAGAGAGGTAGACTGAGAGTTTGAGAATAGGAAAAAAGAGAGAAAAGAGAAAGAGGGAGAGGATAAGTGGGGAGAGAGAAACGAGAGAAAGAGAGGGGTTGGACAAAGATTGAGAGTATGACTGCAAGAAAGAGGAAAGAGAAAAGAAGGAAAGGGAGAGATTGAGAAAGAAAAGACAAAGAGAGGTAAAGTAACAGAGAGTGTGATCAGGACAGTAAGGAAATGAGGAAGACAGAGTGAGAGAATAGGAAAGAGACAAAAAGAGCGAGAAAAGGAGTTGGACAGAGAGAAAGCGAAAGATGGGGAAGAGAAGAGAGAATGTAAAAGAGGGAGAGATAGCTTGAAAGACAGAGAGGGATGAAAAATGGGAAAGAGGGGTATACAAAGAGTGAAAGAATGGAAGAGAAGGGGTGAGAAATTGAAGAGGTACAGAGATAGAAGGATAAAAAGAGAGACAGGAAGTTAGAGAATGGGAAAAGGAGAGGGGGAAGAGAGAATGAAAGAGAAAGAATGGGGTAGAGAGAAGATAGAAACAAAAGAAGAGAAGCAAAAAGAGAGAGCAAGAAAGATTGGCAATTGACAAAGAGTGAGAAAATGAGTGAGACGGGAAAGAGAAAATGGGGAAAGGGAGCGATTGAGGGAGAAAGTAGAAGGAGAAGAGGTAAAGTAAAAGAGTTTTAGAGTGAGAGAGAGGGAAAACGAGCAATAAAAGAGCACAGGGATCCTAGGAGGGTAGAACAGAGAGCAAAGAGAGCACGAAACCGATAAAGAAGAGAGGCAAAATGAGAGATGCAGCGAGATTTATAGGGATGGGTCGAGAGAATGGGAGAAAAAAAGTGGAGAGCTTGAGAGAGGGGGAGTAAATGGGAGTGAGTGAGCGAGAGGGACGGAGAGGGGGAAATGCCACAAGCTCAACGGAAGAAATACTGCTCAGAGATAAAGAACACCCTGGTCAGTTATTATTGGATTAAATGGAGGCGGACGTATAGAAAAAGGAGCTGTTATTACTGCAATGTCAAGAGAGCTATTACTGCCTCGACAAAACATAAACACTATATAAGATTCGTGGGCTAATGTTTTCAGGAGTCTGTGGGGTGAATTATGGATAGATCGACGTCGTATCAAGCTTCACGACGAGTCAAATGATTTAATACTTTACACAGAATGCAAGTTGTTGGTATTAATGTCTGTTTTTCTCTATTGATTATACAGAATTTGTTTGTAATCAATAGGAAAATAGTTTAAAAATCCCTGTGACAATCTGCTATTTTTGTGAAATCGTCGTATCGTGATTGACTGTTTGTGTCTTTAATGCAGCTGTCTGTTCAAACACACTTTTTCTCCTGTTGTTTAGCCTCTGAAGCCTCTGAGCAGATGACTTTATTTACCTCTTAAAGGCCAGGGCTGCACAATTAAACCAAAGCGACACAAAATCACAATTTTAATGGATGTAATTAGAAAAACGCAAAGGCTGCAATATCTGAAGTGCAATAATTTCTTCCACAAACAACAAAATGTGTTGCTTTGATTTGAATAAAAACTAACACTGTAGTTTTGATTTGTACAAACATGTTCTGAAACAAGAGACAAAAGCGTGATAAAAATGCGCTCAAAAGCGACAAAACACTCAGGTTGATCGGGCTTATGCCCAAGGAGGAGTTCATTAAAGTGCAAAGTTTCATTTGAGTTATTTTGCATTTTCCCCATAGGAATAACATGGGATTTTTCTATAATTTGTACAATTTTGGGCAAATTTTGCGGCTTTTTCGCACAGAGACCATAGCACTTTTGGAATTTGGAAAATTTGGATAACTTTTGGTGCCCCACTCCTCAGGATGATTGTCACAACATTTCAGCTTGATCTGGCTTACGCCCGAGGAGGAGTTTGTTAAAATGCGTAGTAAAGAAATATGCAAATTTGAGAGATTTTGTGATTTTCAGGTATGAATAACATGGGATGCTTTTGTCCTTGGTATGGCTTCGCCGTACAAAACATGACATGAGTCTGATTGGCTTTTTTGATCGGTAGGCCAAAATGGAATTTTGGGCCAAATTTCAAAAAATTCTAAAAAACTAAATTTGTAAAATTGGATTCGGTATGCCGAAACGGGAGCAATTTTTCTATACTTTTATAATTTTACTAATAATTACTATTACTTATACTATACTATTAAATATACAAATTAAGAGACATTTTACCTACTTACTTTTCAATTAAACCTTAAAAGCCTACAAAGAATCATGTTGCGATGTCCCCTGGAACACAGCAATCTCAAGCCTCGGTTCATCAAAATAATTGAACATTTTGGCTGAATTGCTTTAAATCATTTCATACATAAAACTAGACGCGCCGTTTGGGAGACTCGGGGAATATGGATTTTATGTATTGCCACAACAACAGCAACAGCAGCCAACATAAAACCTATACAGTCGAATGCTTTTGCTCAAAACGCTGATATTTATTTTTTATTCCATTCACGGCCCTCCATCAAATCAAACCCAGAGGCATCGTCCAAATTGCCTCCCAGCTCCGAGCGTGATACGGCTGGCGTACAAAGGAGGGCAATGTAGCGTCCAACAATACTCATACCATTTGCTCTGGGATGTCATTGGTTTGAGTGTGCGACGGTAAAAACACAACTCCGCCGCTTCTCTACGGCCGTTGGAAAGACGCTTTGCAATTATTCAGCGCCCAAATTCAATAGCAATTTTCTGCTCAATGAAATAGTGGTTTCTATCTCAAGAGTAATGCCACTTGAGAGAGATTTTCCAAAATGGCATGTCCGCTGAATAGATGGACGCGAGAGGATTCGTTTTGCCGGAGGAAATGATACTCAAGCTTGTCATTTATTGATGAAAAAACACTTCGGATTCTATAGAAGGAAGGAAATGTATAGTGTATAAAGAGAGAGGGGTGTGAAAGGGGCGTGCTGTGCCTCCGGTGGTGAAATGCGGTAAATGACCCAGTGGCTAATTTGTAGCTTTTAGTCTAAAAATAAATAAATAAAAGTAAATGTTGCTGGGGGTTTTATTTGGCCAGATGGAGCCTGTTTGCTGCAGTGTGACATTAAAAGTATAGAAATTAACTTTATACAAATCCAAATTGTTTTTTAGACCTGACTATGGTTTAATCCCAGGATAGTCCGGCTCCAGACCTGGTTTGGTCCTGTTTTAGTCCTGGTTTAAGAAATTATAGTCTTAGTTTAGGTCTGGTTTTGTCCTGATTTAGACACTATGGATTAACCCAAGAATAGTCCTGCTTCAAACCTGATTAAGACCAGTTTTAGGCCTCACTTAGTCCTGGTTTTAGCAGTGAAAGTCCTGGAATAGTCCTGGTTTAGTCATAGTTTAGTCATAATGTGTATAATCTTGGAAAAGTCTCAGAATCAGATTTACTTACATTCATCCCCAAGGGGAAATTCTGACCAGCAGAAGAAAATAAAAGTCCAAGTTCAGTGTTTTAGTCCTGGTTTAGACTGGATTTTGGGTCAATTCCAGATTCCATTTAATTCAGACCTGTTTAGTCCTGTTATAGTTCTGGAATAGTCCTGGTTTAGCTCTGGTTTAGACCTCTTTTAGTCCTTAATTAGACCTGATGTAGTTGTGTTTTTAGCAGTTGCAGTCCTGGACTAGTTCAAGCTGAAGTCCTCAATAAGAATAGTTTTGGTTTTGTCCTAGTTAGTCTTAGTTTAAATCTGGTATGGTACAGTTCAGTTTTAGTCCCCGCCTAATTTTTTTAAATCTCGGTTTAATCCCGTTTTAGTCCTGGTTTAGAACTGGCTATGTTTTAATCCCAGAATAGTACTGCTTCATAGTTTTCAGTTAGACCTGCTTTAGTCCTGGTTTTGGAAGTTATATTGCTGGAATAGTTTTATCTTAAACCAGCTTTAGTAGTTTAGACTTGGTTTAGTTCTGGCAAAGTCATGCTGCGGTCGTATTTTGGTCCTCACTTAGACCTGTTTAAAGCCGGGTTTAGAACTGTGTGTATACAGGCTCGGAAACATAGTCGTTAAATCCTAATTTACTCCTGGTTTACATGGCTGTGGTTTAGTCCCAGAATAGTCCTGTTTCAGACCTGCTTTTGGAAGTTACAGTCGTTGAATAGTTCAAATTTGGATCTGCTTAGTCACAGTTTTGCTTATTTTAGTCCTCGCTTTGACCTGTTTAAGTCGAGTTTAGAACTGTTTATAGGTGGGAAAATTCCTAATTTAGTCCGTTTTTTGTCCTGGTTTATATTTGGTTTAATCCTTCAACAGCATTTAGTCCTGGTTTAGACCTTTCTATGATTTAATCTGAGAATTGTCCTGATTCAAATCTGGTTTAGTCCCGTTTTAGTCTTCAATCAGACTTGATTTAGTCTTGGTTTTAGATTGTTAAAGTCTGTTTTAGTCCTCAATTAGACCTGCTTTACTCCTGGTTTTAGAAGTTAATCCTGTTTTAGACCTGGTCATGGCTTAATCCCAGAGTAGTCCTGCATTAATCCTGGTCTTTGAAGCTCCGGTCCTTAAATAGTCCTAGTTTAGACTTTGTTTAATTCATCTGCTTATATTTTAATCATCTTCTAGAATACCTTAATTCTGGTGTAGACCCAGTTAAATCCTTTTTTAATCCTAGTTTAGACCCGGTTAAGCACAATTCTACTCTAGACCTGGTTTAGTTCAGTTCTAGTCTTCAGTCAGACCTGGTTTAGTCCTGGAGTTTTGCGAGTCTAATAAAAAAACCCAGACGCAAAGCAGCTGTATAACCTTATGATTTAGTCTGGTCAGGCGGATCCCATTTTGCCGCAGTACAACATTAAAAGTAGCAGCGAACAATAAAAAAATGCAATTATAAGTGTGTTTGTGCGTAATGTATCAGCGGTCCATCCAGGGCCCCATAATGAATGCAATGCAACGTGCGATCAGTGAGCCGTGCGTATGCCCCGCTCAATGCATCTCTGGAAATAAACAGGGCAATGGGAATGCTCTCATTAGTGTTGTTTTCATATTAAGTCCCTCTCAGACAAGGTTGACAAAGCCTGCTCCCTTTTGCTACGATCCTGTGGGACCCGTGCTTCAATACAGCGCGGGCAAACAAGAGCAACAGCAAACCATTTCAACCTCCCATACTATCCCCACGGGCCGTCCTGTCTCTGCACACAAAAGGAAAACTCTTTAGTCCTCGTTTAGTACTGGTTTGGATCTGTTTTAATCTTGGTTTAGTCCTGGTTTAGATTTACAGCTTCAATAAAGGTGAAACACACAATTCTAATCTTCTGTACTTATCCTTTCTATCCCCATGGGCCGTCCTGTCTGTGCACACGAAAGAAAAAAGATTTAGTCTGGGTTTAGTCCGGTTTTAGGTCTGTTTTAGTCTTGGTTTAGTCCTAGATTAGACCTGTGTTTCAATACAGTGAGCGCAAACAAGAGCAACAGCAAACCATTTCAACCTCCCATACTATCCCCATGGGCCGTCTTGTCTGCACACACAAAAGGAAAACTCTTTAGTCCTCGTTTAGTACCGGTTTGGATCGGTTTTAATCTTCGTTTAGTCCTGGTTTGGATCTGTTTTAATCTTGGTTTAGTCCTGGTTTGGATCTGTTTTGCTCTTTGTTTAGACCTGGTTTAGATTTACAGCTTCAATAAAGGTAAAACACACAATTCCAATCTTCTATACTTATCCTTTCTATCCCCATGGGCCGTCCTGTCTGTGCACACTAAAGAAAAAAGATTTAGTCCTAGTTTGGTCCTGGTTCAGTCCTGGTTTAGATCGGTTTTACTCTTTGTTTAGTCCTGGCTTACACTTACAGCTTCAAAAAAGGCGAACAAGAACAAAACACAATTCCAATCTTCTATACTTATCCTTTCTATCCCCATGGGCCATCTTGTCTGTGCACACTAAAGAAAAAAGATTTAGTCCTGGTTTAGTCCTTGTTTAGATCTGTTTTAGTCTTGGTTTAGTCCTGGATTAGACCTGTGCTTCAATACAGTGAGAACAAACAAGAGCAACAGCAAACCATTTCAACCTCCCATACTATCCCCATGGGCCGTCCTGTCTGTCCTTGTTTAGTCCTGGTTTGGATCTGCTTTTTTAGTCCTGGTTTGGATCTGTTTTAATCTTGGTTTAGTCCTGTCTTAGATTTATAGCTTCAATAAAGGTGAAACACACAATTCCCACCTTCTATACTTATCTTTTCTATCCCCATGGGCCGACCTGTCTGTGCATCCAAAAAAAAACATTTAGTCCTCGGTTTTACTCTTTGTTTAGTCCTTGCTTAGATTTACAGCTTCAAAAAAGGCGAACAAGAACAAAACACAATTCCAACCTACTATACTTCTCCTTTCTATCCCCATGGGCCGTCCAGTCTGTGCACACAAAAGGAAAACTCTTTAGTCCTCGTTTAGTACTGGTTTGGATTTGTTTTAATCTTGGTTTAGTCCTGGTTTGGATCTGTTTTGCTCTTTGTTTAGTCCTGGCTTAGATTTACAGCTTCAATAAAGGTAAAACACACAATTCCAACCTTTTATACTTATCCTTTCTATCCCCATGGGCCGACCTGTCTGTGCACCCAAAAAAAACATTTAGTCCTAGTTTGGTCCTGGTTCAGTCCTGGTTTAGATCGGTTTTACTCTTTGTTTAGTCCTGGCTTAGATTTACAGCTTCAAAAAAGGCGAACAAGAACAAAACACAATTCCAACCTATACTTCTCCTTTCTATCCCCATGGGCCGTCCTGTCTGTGCACACAAAAGGAAAACTCTTTAGTCCTCGTTTAGTACTGGTTTGGATCTGTTTTAATCTTGGTTTAGTCCTGGTTTAGATCTATTTTGCTCTTTGTTTAGTCCTGGCTTAGATTTACAGCTTCAATAAAGGTAAAACACACAATTCCAACCTTATCCTTTCTATCCCCATGGGCCGTCCTGTCTGTACACACTAAAGAAAAAAGATTTAGTCCTAGTTTGGTCCTGGTTCAGTCCTGGTTTAGATCGGTTTTACTCTTTGTTTAGTCCTGGCTTACACTTACAGTTTCAAAAAAGGCGAACAAGAACAAAACACACATTTCCCACAATTCCAACCTTCTGTACTTGTCATCTCTATCTCGAAGGGCCGTCCTGTCTGTGCACACAAAAGGAAAACTGTTTAGTCCTGGTTTGGATCTGTTTTAGTCTTGGTTTAGTCCTGGTTTGGATCTGTTTTAGTCTTTGTTTAGTCCTAGTTTGTAGTCCTAGTCCTTGTTCAAGATTTGGTTTATGCCAGATGTAATCCAAATCTTGGTTTAAACCTGGTCCAGTCCTAGATCTGTGGTTACAATCCGCTCTAGTTCAAGCCTTGTTATTGTCCTGCTTTAGTACTGTTTTTATGTGAGAGAGCAATAATGTATAATAATTGATATTTTTTAATGTGAAAAAAGTTGATTTCTGTTGAATCTGTTGAACCTTTCATTTCATGTATCTGAATCAGACTCAGAATTACTTTTATTTATCCCCAAGGGGAAATTATTTTTGTTACATGTGCAACCGACCAGTAGAGACAGTAAGTATTAAAACAATATAAGATATATATAAAATAAAGTAAAATACAATAAATCTATAATGGCCAACCCCATTTAACTTAACTTATAAAGTATCTTTATTAATCAACTAAACCCCCGATATGAACAATTTACAATAGGCTTAACTATACTATTCTTGTCTATTTACTTATTCACAATGTATTTGTTAATTTACCATATACAACTCCACAGTTAAACTTAAACCCGGTTTAGTGTAAATTATCATTCACAAAGTTTCTTTTAATATGCTCTATTTTTACAACTTGCTTTCGTTCATTCCCCATACTTACCTGGTTACACATGGTTTGGTCAAAGAGGGGGCGGGACTTATGGCAGCCATTTTTGTAACCTCAGGGTGGGGTTATGGCATGGATGTATTAAATGAACTGGATAAGGCACGCCCCCTCTGTCTGTGTCCCAGATTGATTTGTGGCCGTGCGAGGTACTGCAGCCTCTTGGAACCAGCCTTTTTCTATAATTTAACATTATAATTGCAGACAGTACTTAATTATTATCGGTATTTAAATAAAATAAAAGGAAATGTTCTTTTCTACCGTTTCTAAAATCACCAAAATTACCGTTTTTATATGAAGTGGGGGATTGTCGCCACGTGGCGCCCTAAAACAAAGATGTCAGCCTCCGTATCAGGAAGTAAAGCAAAGATGGCAGCCTCCGTATCAGGAAGTAAATGCGGAAGTAAGACATTTTTTTGGGGTCATGCACCAATGAGCTCACTCCACAGGGATAAACAGGGCGGCCATCTTGGATTCATCTTCCAGGTTTTATTATAGTTCTATGGGTTATGGGCCAGACCATGTGGAGGAGAGAACAGCTGGGAGTTCCATTGGTTTTCAATTTATTTTCGTGATCCAATTTAAGTGTATTTGTGTTTTATACTTTATGTAAACCTTATAAATATTTTTAGGGGCTGGGATCATTTTGGTTGCTGAATGCACACCTACAGAGAGTTTGACCAGTTTGTTGTAAAGTTATTTAGGTTAATTCTACAACCAAAGTCTTATCTTTTAATAAATCTTGTCTTTAATAAATCAATCTTTGTGCATGTCTGCCTCCTACTTCGACCATCTCCTCACAAAGATTGCGAGTTGTTTGTGGATATTGGATATAAAACATCAAATTGTCACACAGTTTTGTAGTAGGGATGGGACAATAAACAATAATATTGTTGATCGTGATAAAAAGGAAGACAATAATCGTTTGTGCTACATTTTGTGTAATCGTGATCATCGCCAACAAAGATAATCGCCATTTTGTCACCAGATTGTGCAGAAAAAAGCTACGTATCCATTATATTCTCTTCTAGATCGTGTTTGTTTTCTCTTATAATAAAGTATAAATATGTCAGAAGTTATTTATAATGAGAAAGTAATGTCTTTATACGTCACATTTTCAAACTGTCAGCAATTTTAATAAGTATTGTGATATTATCGTTAATCGTAATTATTTTGGTCGTGATAATCGTGACATAAAATTTCAATATCGTCTCGTTCCTATTTTGTAGTCCCCAGACAATTAGCACTCCAAAAAATCTGGCCCACTGGAAAATATCATTAAAAAAACCCTGCTTTAGACCCTAGTTTTGGCCATGTTTTAGTCCTGGATCTCCTCGTCGTTCCTGTTGATCCTTGTGTGAGACAGAGGCAGGTGTAGCGCGCTGCTGCCAGTTGTTTCATGTGCACCTGTTTCCTGATGCAAAGATGTGTTGATCAAACACTTTATTAACCCTCCGTCCTCCCCGGCTTCTCCTGCTGCAGCTCATCACAAAACACAAACCTATAGTGCTGCAACAATAATCAAAATAATCATGACTAGTCGAATAATTATAAGTGTCTTTTGATTGAATTGTTATCTGGATTATACAGGCCCTAAAACAAATTCCAGAAGATGTTTTATAACAAAGAAGTGTTCATCAATAATGTGCTTAATTCATTCATATCCCTTATCTAGAAGCTTTAAGTGACCATATAACAACCTTTTATTTGGTTAAAATCTTAAAACTGAAACTGAAATAATCGCTTACTAATCGCTTACACAAACCTTTAGTGCTGCAAAAATAATCGAAATAATCATGACTAGTCGAATAATTATAAGTGTCTTTTGATTTGAATTGTTATCTGGATTATACAGACTCTAAAATAAATTCCAGAAGATGTTTTATAACAAAGAATAACAAAAAAGGATAAAGTATTTCTAAGTGTTCATCAATAATATGCTTAATTCATTCATATCCCTTATCTAGAAGCTTTAAGTAACCATATAACAACCTTTTATTTGGTTAAAATCTTGAAACTGAAACTGAAATAATCGCTCACTAGTCAATTACTAAAATAATTTCTATTTGCAGCCCTAGTCACACAAAGTGTAACAGCATCTAAAATAGTTAAATTGCATCCAACAATTTGTTTTTAGAACAGAAAAAAGTCAGTCGCAAACATTAACCAATATTGTTTTATCCATCACTTTATTTAACTTTTCAGCTCTCAAAATCTAAGAGCAAAATTGGTTCTTCAATTCTTTTACTTCAGGACCATTTTTAGAATTAAAACCATACAGCGGAATATTATTCATAAAGATAGATACTAGGCATGGGACAATATTGAAATTTTATGTCACAATTATCATGGCCAGAATAATTGCGATTAACTATAATATCACGATTGTTATTAAAATAGCTGACAGTTTGAAAATGTGACGTATAAAGACATTACTTTCTCTACACTTTATTTTAAGTGAAAACAAAAACGATCTAGAAGAGATAGTTGCTTTTTTTCTGCACAATCTGGTGACAAAATGGCGATTATCTTTGTTGGCGATTATCGAGATTACACAAATTGTAACACAAACAATTATTGTCTTCCTTTTTATCACGATAAAGGATATTATTGTTTATTGTCCCATCCCTAATTGATACAATAGTGACATTTTAACTCCTTAAACATATTTTGCTAATTCTCAGTTGCAGTCTGTGTGATTATAAGTTTTGGTCATCACAAAATAACAACTTCTGATACAGTTAAATGCTGAACTCCATTGAATTATTCTGGTATAGTATAACAAACTCAAAATACAGACAGATTTTATGTTGATATTTGATTAAAATGTTGTCAGAATAAACCGTGTCACTCAAATAAGAAATCTAGTTCAACATTTGTGTATTTTATTTGTTTTGTTTTCTTATCCTAGTTCCTTTCCCCATCTGAAAACAGATTTAGTGATGTCATCTGAAACTGAGCCACTCCATGTCGCCCGTCTTAACTGTAAGTGCTTCTGACGTCGGTGTGTTTTTCTTTAGCTGACCCTGCAGGAGCTGCTTTGCCCTGATGCTGCTGAGCTGGTCCTGCTGCAGTTTTACGGACTGTGGTCGTGCTGACTGTCCCCAAATGAAGGTAACACACTTTCTAAAAACTACGGCCAAATTTAAGCTGCAGTTTTCAACTCCAGAACTCTACAGATATATCAAATAAAGCACAAAATAGAATATAAACTATGGATTTGGTTAGTCTCTTTGTGAAGAGCTTAGTTACAGCAATTTCCAAACGGACTGTGGTCGTGGTGACTGTCCCCAAATGAAGGTAACACACTTTCTAAAAACTACAGCCAAATTTAAGCTGCAGTTTTCAACTCCAGAGAAGAAGAAGAAGAAGAATTTTTATTTATAGAGCACTTTTCCACCTAATAGGCACCCAAAGCCAGATCTCTACAGATATATCAAATAAAGCACAAAATAGAATATAAACTATGGATTTGGTTAGTCTCTTTCTGAAGAGCCTAGTTACAGCAATTTCTGAATAAGACCCCATGGAGGTCTCTTTATTGGGCTTTAAATTACTTAAATGATTATCGCCAGTGGTGAACATTCAAACTGTGATTCAGACTGCAATTTTTACACTTTTAACCCTTATCCTGCTCCATTTGTTCTCACATACATTAATTTGTTTGTACATTTCACTAGAAGGCTTCATAATATTGCAAAAACGTTAGGTACTGCGTGAAATTTTGGAAAATGGTCTGTCTTCACTAGAGATGCACCAATAGTGTTACGTTCTAGATGAAGTATTGAGTCTAAGGAGGTAGAATAGAGACATCAATAGGTTTGTAGTCGACTAAAGACCTCCCTTATCGACTAAAAAGGTGGTGTAGCAAGACAAAACTATGAAGTATATCTCTGTATCAGACCCAAACTGCACCAAAAAAACCACAACTGCAGTGGAGTTCATGCAAAAAAATAACAATTTATACAGAAACGTACTAGGAAACAGTGTCGATGTCATTCCTCATTCGTCCAGGAGTGTTCCATCGTAGAAATGGTTTCAAAGGTTGTCATCCGGAAGCTGTTTTGAGAGTCAAGACATTTCGACTTCATCCAGAATTCATTTTCAATCAGTGAGCTGGTTTGAGAACTCTGGTTTATGTGCTACTTTGAATCCCTGGGAGGAGTCACTGATGCTTACCTGTCTTTGTTAAGCTATTACTTTGCCCTGCCTAGTGTCACCTGAAGCTAATCTTGTTTATGTTAGGTCATGAAGGCTATGATGGCCTATGTGTGGCTGTGTGTGCGGCGGTGAACGCAGCCAGAGCGCAGCGTGACAAACTTATCTCAACTGAAAGATGGCATCTTCGTGACAATCATCCGTCACAGTTTACCCAAGTTAAAGGTCCCATATTCTGCTATTTCTCCCTTCACACAGTCTATTCTAAGGGCTTTGTTGATAAATTTTTGCGTTGTGCAATATCCATAACATAACAGTTTCCAAAAAACACCCATTTCTTGGACTGGCCCCCCTCCTTGTAAAAGCAAACGGCTCACTCTGAGATCTGACCCCCCCGAACAGAGAGCAGGCTGCACTCCCCCGCCCAACTCGTGCCGAAGCCTAGAGTGGAGATGGTGCGCATGCGCCTTATGCTCCGGTAAACAGCGATACACAAACACGGGAATAAACATTTTATCCGTCCTGACGGTGCGTCGTGCTGAGTCCTACGTCCTGGATCTGACCTGGAGTTTGACGTGCTCCAGTACCTCGACGACGGACGTTGCCGTTTGGTAAATAACAAGCTAACTCTTCTATCTGTCATATCCATCGTGTAATTACTGTGTAGCATTAGCATTAGCTGTTTTTATTATTGCGGCTGCGCGCTTCCTGGAGGCGTGGCTTAAACACCGCGTCATCCTGGTGAAGCCACGTCATCTTAGTGAGGAGCCCCCGTCTGCTGCTCAGCCGAGGGGGACGGAAAAGACAGTTCTCTAGTAAAAACATGCGGGAATCAATCAAAAAAACACTTTGGGCACAACATACGAGGCCCAAATAGCACTGGAGGAAGGTTAAAACCTCTGAAAAGTCGATTTTGCATGTTATGGGACCTTTAAGGTAAAAAAAAGTGTCCAAATCTCAAAAATTGTGGTCCAGAAAGCATCACGAGGCTCACTGCAAAAGAGTATCGAGCTATTCACCTTATTCCGGAAGTTTCCGTACGCGCCGCCATCTTGTTTCTGTTGTATTAGTTAACATGGAGCAGACGAGCTCAACAGAAAATAAGTTCTACATGGACTACAAAGCCGTTTTCAGGCCTCAGGAAATCGTTGCGTTGTGACTTGTTGTTGCTCGTGTTCATTAAACATTTTACACAAATCAACCTACTTTATGTAACATTTTAGCGGTGAGACTTTTCCCTCGTTCGTCATTAGCTTTAACGGAGTTCTCGTCAAACGGGAGTGCGTTTACAACAAAAGTGCAAAAAAACTGCAAAAGTGGGCGGGGCAGAATAAGGTGAATAAACCATGTGACTATGTACCATTTACCATTTAAACTTGCAACTGATGTAAACTGCGATCTGAAAGTAAGAGTTTAGCGCTGCTCAACAAGAACAGCTGTATAAACAAAGCGAGCGTGTGACCCGATACACGTGAGGCGCACGGCAGCAGAAATATATCTGAGTACTGAAGGCACACACGTTTATTGACTTCTGTCGGTCACTGGTCACAGGTCAGCATTTTTATAATATTGAACTTCATAATAGTGAACATTAATTGTTTAAATCACTTGACTAAACAGAGTACCATTATAATTCAATAATTGAAAGTGTCTGTTTTGTTATAACAATATCCAAAATTAAACATTTGAAATAAGTTAAATATGAATATTTTCAAGTTGAAGTGTTAAAGGGCCTGTAGCTGATTTTAAACCCTGAAACAGTTTTTGTTTGAACCGTTAGCCCCGCCCAAATAGTCCTTCCTGTCGTTCAATATCGCTCCATGACTCAGAAACAACTGTCTGGAATAGTCTGATGCAGTTATTGAGTGACTGCCTATGCATAGGCAGTCACTATTTGTTCTTGTATTTTCCGGTTTTTCGGCACGTTTCACAGGCCACAGTTTTTAAATTCTTTTAATTTTTTTTGCATTTTTCAATAGTTCCTAGCCTTCTAATGTCTGCTATTACTTTTGGTACATGTACCTTTTGTAGTTTTTTCATAATTTGCCGAGCAATTTTTCCCTCTTTTACAGTGGGAGCCTTTCTATTGGTCCTCTACAGGAAGGTTTGGTGTTTAAACTGTTTTAGGCAGGTGCACGGTGGCAGAGCGGCTAGAGCTTCTGCCTCCCAATAAGGAGGTCGTGGGTTCGAATCCCGGACCATACCAACATCACACGAATTCAATTGCGCAGTCACTCGCAATAGCTTCAGCTATTGCAACAGCATCTAGTTTCCATATAGTTCCTCTAACTCTCTTTACAATAAGCTTTTAGCACTTTTGAAACTGCACCATGAGAGAATCACAGTCTGGGATAGTGTCAAGGAGTTATTTTCCCATGATTCATAGTGTACGATATTTAATTGGCCAAAAAGAGGTGACCCTGGCAAAAGCTTCTGCACTGGTACGTTCCTAACAAAGTGTGTTTATAATATGCACAGATTATACATTACAAACCCTGTGTGTTTACATGAAGTTGCTTCTATCAAACAATGCGTAACGTAAGAGAATTTATGTTAACTAGAGTAAATAAAATCAGGTATAGGGCCTTTAATAAGAGACAAAAACAATGTAATTTGTTTAGTTTCCTTTTTTTTTTTTTTTTTTTTTACACTTTTAACCCTTATCCTGCTCCATTTGTTCTCACAAACCCTTCCAAATTTCACATACATTCATTTGTTTGTACATTTCACTAGAAGGCTTCATAATATTGCAAAAACATTAGGTACTGCGTGAAGCTTTGGAAAATGGTCTGTCTTCACTAGAGATGCGCCAATAGTGTTACGTTCTAGATGAAGTATTGAGTCTAAGGAGGTAGAATAAAGACATCAGTAGGTCTGTAGTCGACTAAAGACCTCCCTTATCGACTAAAAAGGGGGTGTAGCAAGACAAAACTATGAAGTATATCTCTGTATCAGATCCAAACTGCACCAAAAAACCACAACTGCAGTGGAGTTCATGCAAAAAAATAACAATTTATACAGAAAAGTACTAGGAAACAGTGTCGATGTCATTCCTTATTCGTCCAGGAGTGTCCATCGTAGAAATGGTTTCAAGGGTTGTCATCCGGAAGCTGTTTTGAGAGTCAAGACGTTTCGACTTCATCCAGATGTCATTTTCAATCAGTGAGCTGGTTTGAGAACTCTGGTTTATGTGCTACTTTGAATCCCTGGGAGGAGTCACTGATGCTTACCTGTCTTTGTTAAGCTATTACTTTGCCCTGCCTAGTGTCACCTGAAACTAATCTTGTTTATGTTAGGTTATGAGGGCTATGATGGGCTTTGTGTGGCTGTGTGGCGGCGGTGAACACAGCCACAACTTATCTCAACTGAAAGATGGCTTCTTCGGGACAATCATCCGTCACAGTTTGCCCAAGTAAAGGTAAAAAAAAGTGTCCAAATCCAAAAAATTGTAGTCCAGAAAGCATCATGAGGCTCACTGCAAAAGAGTATCGAGCTATTCACCTTATTCAGGAAGTTGTCGTACGCGCCGCCGTCTTGTTTCCGTTGTAGTTTACACGGAGCAGACGAGCTCAACAGAAAATAAGTTCTACTCGGACTAAAAAGACGTTTTCAGACTGACCAGGAAATCGTTGCGTTGTTGACTTGTTGTTGCTCGTGTTCATTAAACATTTTACACAAATCAGTCTACTTTATGTAACATTTTAGCGGTGAGACTTTTCCCTCGTTCGTCATTAGCTTTAACGGAGTTCTCGTCAAATGGAAGTGCGTTTACAACAAAAGTGCAAAAAACGGCAAAAGTGGGCGGGGCAGAATAAGGTGAATAAACCATGTGACTATGTACCATTTACCATTTAAACTTGCAACTGATGTAAACTGTGATCTGAAAGTAAGAGTTTAGCGCTGCTCAACAAGAACAGCTGTATAAACAAAGCGAGCCTGTGACCCGATACACGTGAGGCGCACGGCAGCAGAAATATATCTGAGTACTGAAGGCACACACGTTTATTGACTTCTGACGTTCACTGGTCACAGGTCAGCATTTTTATAATATTGAACTTCATAATAGTGAACGTTAATTGTTTAAATCATTTGACTAAACAGAGTACAATTATAATTCAATAATTGAAAGTGTCTGTTTTGTTATAACAATATACAAAATAAAACATTTGAAATAAGTTACATAAGGATATTTTCAAGTTGAAGTGTTAAAGGGCCTGTAGCTGATTTTAAAGGTCCCATAACATGCAAAATCGACTTTTCAGAGGTTTTAACCTTCCTACAGTGCTATTTGGGCCTCGTATGTTGTGCCCAAAGTGGTTTTTTGATTGATTCCCGCATGTTTTCGCTAGAGAACTGTCCTTTCCGTCCCCCTCAGCTGAGCAGCAGACGGGGGCTCCTCACTAAGATGACGCGCTTCACCAGGATGACACGGTGTTTAAGCCACGCCTCCAGGAAGCGCGCAGCCGCAGAATAAAAACAGCTAATGCTAATGCTACACAGTAATTTCACGATGGATACGACAGATCGAAGAGTTAGCTTGTTATTTACCAAACGGCAACGTCCGTCGTCGAGGTACTGGAGCACGTCAAACTCCAGGTCAGATCCAGGACGTAGGACTCAGCACGACGCACCGTCAGGACGGATAAAATGTTTATTCAGTGTTTGTGTATCGCTGTTTACCGGAGCACACGGCGCATGCACCATCTCCGCTCTAGGCTTCGGCACGAGTTGGGCAGGGGAGGCAGCCTGCTCTCTGTTCGGGGGGGTCAGATCTCAGAGTGAGCCGTTTGCTTTTGCAAGGAGGGGGGCCAGTCCAAGAAATGGGTGTTTTTTGGAAACTGTTATGTTATGGATATTACACAACGCAAAATTTTATCAACAAAGCCCTTAGAATAGACTGTGTAAAGGGGAAATAGCAGAATATGGGACCTTTAAACCCTGAGACAGGAACATGTTTTTGTTTGAACCGTTAGCCCCGCCCACATAGTCCTTCCTGTCATTCAATATTGCTCCACGACTCAGAAACAACTGTCTGGAATAGTCTGATGCAGTTGTTTCCATATAGTTCCTCTAACTCTCCTTACAATTAGCTTTTAGCACTTTTGAAACTGCACCATGAGAGAATCACAGTCTGGGACAGTGTCAAGGAGTTATTTTCCCATGATTCATAGTGTACGATATTTAATTGGCCAAAAAGAGGTGACCCTGGCAAAAGCTTCTGCACTGGTACGTTCCTAACAAAGTGTGTTTATAATATGCACAGATTATACATTACAAACCCTGTGTGTTTACATGAAGTTGCTTCTATCAAACAATGTGTAACGTAAACAGAATTTATCTTAACTAGAGTAGATAAAATCAGGTACAGGGCCTTTAATAAAATACTTTAAAAAGACAAAAACTATGTAATTTGTTTTGTTTCTTTTCATTACACTAATAATCGCAAATAATCTTAAAATCGTGTTGTTTTTTTCCCCTCACAATAATCGTGACTCTAAAATGACTTTTAACAACCATTAAAAAATTGTTTGATTTAAATAAGTTATCATTGAATGAGAGGAAAACAAAATTTATGATTTTTGGGTCCAGTAAGGCAGACTCAAATGTGAAATTGTACTGGAATGGGATTGAAATAGAACAGGTTTTTGAGACAAGGTTTTTGGGAGTGATTATAGATCACCAGATTTGCTGGAAACCACATATACAGTACACTAAAGTAAAATATCAAAAACAGTTGGTATACTTTACAAAACAAAACCTTTATTAAATAAGAAATGTCTGCATATACTGTATTCATCACTTGTACTTCCCTATCTGTCTTACTGCTCAGAAATCTGGGGAAATGCCTGTAAAACATACTTGGATCCAATAATTAAACTACAAAAAAGGGCACAAAGAATAATTAATAAAGCAGGATTTTGTGATCCTACTAATGAACTCTTTTTAAAATCAAAAATATAAAAATTTATGGACATAGTTAAGTTAAAAATGTTGGAAATTTTGTTTCGTGCTGTGAGTAAGGACCTTCCCATAGGCATTCAATCCTTCTTTAAATTAGGAAATAGTCGCTATAACCTCAGAGGTTTACTTCGGTTTGAACTGAATAAAGCAAGAACTAATGTTAGGCAAAGATGTGTGACTGTTTTAGGAATCAAACTTTGGAATGAGCTCAGAGATGAATTTAAGTTAATTAACACTGTCAAAATAAAAAAAAAACCTCTAAAAAATGAATTATTATTAATACATATAAATTATTGTTATAAATTAAAAGATTTATAATAGAGTAGAATTCTAAGTTTAAGATAAAACGTAGTGGATTTTTCTTTTTTTTTGTCTGTATTGTTGAGTTTGTATAATATTCAGGATGGGCTTATATAAGCAATTTGTTTCAGCCCAATCCTTTTGGTGCAAACAGATGGAAATTTATTTTTTTTCTCTATTGTATATAAATTTGTTTGGTATATGGACAGCCAAATAAACTTATTCATTGTGAAATCCCTAATCAGAACAGAAAAGGCTTGATTGCTGGGACTCTAGCGTTCTCTTAGTCTTTTGTAGACCATACGCCTCTCGCTCACTTGCTTCATGTCCCTTCATCCGCCATCTTTGTCCCACCTGAGCTGTGACTCGGCCCCTGCTTTCTTCTGTAAATATCACCTTTCCTGTTATCTCCCGGACCTGCTTTTCCAGTAAATATGGGGGGAACATGAAATCCAATCCAGCCATTTGCGAGCGGAGGACATTGAGGTGACATGCTTTAGTCCCCCCACAGAACGAACATTAAGATGAATTAGTAATGGCCACATAAAGATGATATTAGCACTCAAATATCGTCTGCTTTTAGATGAATGCTTTTGATCAGGAGCAAAGTGGTAACTCAAACCGCTCGATGTTCAGACCAAAGTACAATCAGCCACTTTAGGGCCGCGAGCGTCTCTACAGTGTCGCGCGATATTGATCAAGATAAAAGTTTGAAGCATTTACAGTTAGCGGGGATCTATTTTTACGTTAAGTGCCAATGCCACACGCGATATATCATGACACGCACAAGTCAGCGTGTTTGCAGCTTCTCATATGTTTGTAATGGACTTATAAGTTTAGTTTGTTTTTAAACTTTGCACAGAATGCCACTGATTGAGTTGGAATTACGCAGTTTTTTGGGCTGATTTTGACACAAATTTTTAAAGTTTGGGTTCGTGTGTCTGGGCCGTGAAGTGGACAGGGGGTTATGGATGAGCTCATGACTGCTGATCGTTCAGTCGTTTGATATTTGTCGTGAGTTGTGGTGTTCTGGTAAAAAAGGGCTGCAGGCGGCTTTAAACACAGTGCCAACAAGACAACGAGCGCACGTCTTCTATATATTGACGTGTGTAATTGCCTCTACAGCCAGTAGATGGAGCCACAGCGAAGGCAAAATGGCGTCTTCTAAGGCAGTGATAAAATTTCATTTTTCTCTGCATTTTCATTCATTTTCTACCGCTTATTCCTGTTCCCGGAGTCGCGTGTGACTGGAGCCTATCCCAGAGACTTTGGGCCTTAGGCGGGGTACACCCTGGACAGTGGCCAACTCGTCACAGCAAACACAGAGAGAGACATTTTCAGACAATTATTCACTCTCACATTCATTCACTACGGGCAATTTAGAGTTTCCAATTAACCTGAACACAGTCATGTCTTTGGACGGTGGGAGGAGCCAGAGAACCCGGAGAGAACCCACGGTAACACGGGGAGGACATGCAGACTCCACCCAGAGAGATCGTGTGATGTTGGGGTGGTCCGGGATTCTAACCCACGATCTCCTTATTGGGAGGCAGAAGCTCTAGCTCCAATAAGCATTTTATTTTCAGTTGTAAAACATGAGATGTCAAACTGAAGACACTCAAGAGCAGGTTTAAAGGCTAAAAACTATATGAAAAATGCATAATATTTTACCTTTAAACTGAAAATATTCGGCTACAGTGACTTTTTTGAACTATTACGCATGTTCTAACAATGTTCCGTCATCAAAAACACACCTGAAGTAACATTCAGTTGCATTCACGCTGTTTTGAGGAACGTTCATTAGAAAGTCCTTCCTCCTCAGAGCGTCAAACACACTTCCTGCTGAACTCCATCGATCTGGGACACATTTCAGATCATCTACGTCACTCATCTGAGAATTTTCCGCTGTTTTAAGTCCTTAAATCATCGCTAAACTCAGCATTTCTGCCGTCTAAACACGATAACTGCTACTGCTAATCGTCCTTATAGCGTTTGTTGATGGATAACTTCACTAGATTGTAGCTAGCGTTTGGCGCCATCTACTGTCTCATGTGTAGTGCAAGAAGTGTCATTTCATACAAGGTCATTTAATGAATAAACATGAGATGAGATGGCAAATTTAAGGTACTCAAGAGCAGGTTTAAGGCTAATAACGATATGTAAAATGAATAATATTTCTCCTTTAAATGTGCTGTATGAAAACATGGAACCACAAGTCATCGCTCTGCTCTTTGTGCTGCTGCCTCTTGACCAGGTCGTCGTTGTAAATGAGTTAGTTCTCGTGCCGGGCCAACATGCCTCCTCTGGCTCATGTCCCTCGCACAGTGTGAACAGGTCAGTGTGTCCATCCATCGCTCCGTACAGTGCACACACCTCTGTCCTGAGCTCGGGGGCTGCTTACACGAGATCCCAGCACAGTGTGAGTTTGGGAATAAATTGGAACATCTCAAAATTGTACAAAATTGCACAGTTTAAGCCCAGTTTTTGACTGATTGAACTGACTACTAGAGCTGGTCCATATTAGGGCTGGGTGATATGGCAAAAAATGATGATCACGATTTTCTTGGGACCTGATCATGATACCGATTTTATCACCATTCATGTTCACTTTGTATTTTTCTATTGCCTATAATAGAGCAGCACAATTGAGGAAAAATGCCTAATTTTTCAGTGCGATTGTGATTAGGTTTGCATTTTGCGATTTATGCTTTAATGTTAGGTCTCTTTAAACACAATTTTGTTGCATTTAGTCGCATTTTTGTCCCTTTCAGTTGTGTTTGTCATATTTAACCACGTCTTTGTTACTTTTAGTTGTGTCTTTGTTGTTTTTGGTCACAGTTTTGACACTTTTAGTCACATTTTGGTGCACTGTGTGGCGTTTGTTGTTTGTTGGTGCGTTTTTGTCGCTTTTGAACACATTTTTCACACTTTTGGATGCACTTTTGTCACTTGTTTCAGAACATGTTTGTAGCAGTATTTCACTTCAAAAATTGCAGCCTTTTTAATTTAGTTTAATGGTGCAGCTCTAGTCTTGAAGAGGTAAATAAAGTCATCTGCTCAGGGGCTTCAGTCTAAACAACAGGAGAAAAAGTGTGTTTGAACAGTGAGAAAGAGAAAAACAGTGAATCACGATATGGCGATTTTCACTGGGACGAGCTCACGATTCGATTTTTATCACCGTATCGCCCAGCCCTAGTCCATATCATATCGTTCATGATTTATCGTCGTTTTCTTTCGGGGCAACATGAAATCTGGAACATCGTGATATAATTCTGCGTTCACTGCAGCAGATTTTCCTCATAGTTACGAAGTAAATCTGATATTGCAGCAAATTGCGAACGCTAACAGCTAGAGACGCATTAAAAATCAATGTTGAGGCAAGAAGTGGAAGCAAAATTATAACAACTGAATATATATTAAATATTTTTAAAGGTTCTACACTCTTTAATTGCACAGACAGCACACAGCGGCATCATTTTGACTCAAATAGATGCTTTTACAACATATCTGTGCTGATTTTACTTTCTTACATGAACAAAAATGGGGTAAAGCACCTTTAAACAAGTCAAATAATGTTAAGTATTTAGTCTAGACCAGGCATGTCCAAACTAAGGCCCGGGGGCCAAATGCGGCCCTCAGACCAATTTTTCTTGGCCCTCAGGCTTCCTGGTGAACTGGCCCACATTGTCCTGATAAGTACTATTTACAGCACATTTCAGATTTTCTACAATTCCAACCTAAATAACTAACATTTTGGTGCAATACAGACCTGATATTAAGGCACTGAGACTGAATGTAGATGTGGTGGAGCTTAAAACGTCAGATAAATGCAGCTTTTTTGAACATTTCACGATTGATTTGTGGCCCTCCGCTTGGTCTATGTTTCATTTCATTTCATTTATGTCGTCAATTATACCATTATTGCAAATGTTCTCTTTTATATCACGATAAAAATGTTTGACCATATCATCCTGCCCTTCTGAATACTCTCTGGTTGGTGGGTGAACACAGTTACGACTCGCACTCTTTGCGTTCAGATTATCAGCTTCTCTGTTCCTTACACTCTCACAGAACTGTAAGACTCCTTTTGCTTGGAACATGTTTCAAAAAGACTAGAAACGGACTGAATTTATAATATTCTTAATACCTTAAATCCAAGCTAAAAGCATTTGAAACCGCCTCAGCGACGTGTGCTTGTTTTTCATAATCTGTGCTTGCTCATGTTGTTTTTGGCCTGGATTCCTTCAAAAAGAGGTTAAATAAAATCAAATAAACAAAGGTAAGTACGGGATCGGAAACCTTAGCTGCAATATCCAAAAGCATTTGAAAGTGTCACACAAAGTCGCACAAATATTAATCATCTATGTAGTAAAATATGCTTTAATGATCTCCAGTAGACTTTAGTTTTCCTCTCATCCAACATAACGACGGAATGAAGTGTGAGAGTCCTCGGATCCTCTGTATTACGCCCGTCTCCCTGTAGCTTTCTGTAATTTGTTTCTGTGTTTGTGTTGTGTTTCGTACTTTAATATCACGGTATTGCCTCAAATTGAGCGTCGAGATAAAGTTCTATTTCATTTCTCTGGATTAACTTAGTGGGTTGCGCACGTCTCGAGGTATTTGTCCTGTTTTTGTTGTATCTATGAATTATTTAGAAGCCTCAAAAACACTGTGCGTCCCGGCTCTCTTTCCTGCTTTTACGGTAGAGCTCAGTCCCGCGTTTAATTTTGAGCGTCGTGTGATTTCCCTGAAGGAGCATGTACAGCAAAATGTAAGATATAGATCAGTTTACATTACTTAAAATATGATTAATAATCTTGATTGTTGAAGAGTTGGCTAGTCTAGATGTGTTAAATTATTTTATTGAGATAGTTTGGCTCGTTTTCAAGGTATTTTAGGTGAAATTAGGCCTGCGATAAACTATAATTTTTGTAGTCGAGTAGTCAAAATGATAAATTCTATTGTAAATTGAGACTTCTTAAATACATTTTCAACACAATAAAAGTGGAAATATGGTGAGTGAGACTTTTAGATTAAGAATATTTATGAATAAATTGTATTATGGTATGAAATAATAGTAATAATAGTTTATTTTTTGACATTTTGATTTAATAATGTCACTGTCTGTCATAAAAAGGTCATCTATCTAACAATTACAATTATCTAAATATCCCTAGTCGAGACAATTTGTCGATTCATCGTTACAGCTCTAGTTGAAATATTTTCCTCATGTGTCAATTGTCAATGGGATAACAGTAAAAACTGCATTTAGATTATCTTAAATAACAATTTTATTTAGATTTTTATTAGATTTTACAAACTTGTCGATAGAAAGGATGTTTTTTTGTTTATTTATTTTTTCAGAATTAAGTGTAAAATAATGTTTTCCTTTCTAATGTTTATTATTTTAACTGGGAAAATGTTCTTTGGTAGTTACAGTTACAACAATTACGGCGGCAACTAACGATCTTTTTGCCAATAGATTAGTTTAGTGATTATTCTTTCGATTAATTGTGTGCAAAAAGTCATGTGATGGAGAGATTTTTGACCCAGATGAAGCTGAAGTGAAGCTATTTGAGGATCCTTGTGACGTATATTTATGGATAAAAGAGTGTATTTTAATCAAATACACTGACTTTACACATTTTCCTCATAATTTTCATGCAATTGTGGCTCAATTTTAGTCATAAACTTCTCTTAACTCATGGTATGATTTAGAATGTTTATATAGACCAGTTAACACTTAATCGATTACTAAATTAGAAATGACATTAATTTCAGTAATAGACTCGTTGAAGAATTGATTAATAGAGCAATAGAAATTAAAATGAAAGAAAAATAGAACAAAACGAGTCGTGTTAGTCAAGTCATATTGGTCAAAAAAGTAAATCTGAAACGAGATCCATTGAATTTATTCATTTGAACTCAATCATGTAAACAGTAAGGTTGAAAATTCACAAGAACCAATCTGTTCAACCTGATAAAATATGAAAATTAATATGAAAAGAAGTACGTTTTACCTTTTCCTGAATGCAAATACTTGAAATATTTGAAATCTGAAATGTAGCAACTAAAAAAAGACTAAACTGTCACCTCTTCATTCCATCTATTTATATATTTGCTCTATCGTTTCATTTGTCATAATTAATCCCTCCACATTCACTAAAGTTCAGTGGGTCTATTAGTGTTGGAGTCTGTGTTTTTTTTTCCCTTCTGCTTTTTAAAAATGCTAATAAACTCCACTGAGCACCTGAACCAGGCTGAAAGTGCCCTAATTCCCTCTGCAAAGGTCAGAGGGATGAGTTATAGCGGCGGCAGCACCTGAAAGCTATTCCCTGGTTAGATTTGACAAAGAGAGGCTGCCATTTCCCCTTAAAAATAGTGTAAGGTAATAAATGATCATTTGTGCAAAAGTGGCTCCAGCAGCACTGACTAACTTCGCCTCCTGACATAACTTTACTGCCGGCTGATTTACATTTATGCGCCCAAAAAGTTAAACGGCAAATATTGAACACTGCAAAAAGAAATGTCTAATATGACTTCAAATCAACTTTATTATTTTGTAGATTTGAAAAGTAAAATCATCTTACTTGATTTACCTACAGCGATTTTTAGTGTCATTATACGTAGCGCTTTTTTGGTTAAAGGTCCCATATTCTGCTATTTTGCCCTTTACACAGTCTATTCTAAGGGCTTTGTTGATACATTTTCTCGTTGTGCAATATCCATAACATAACAGTTTACAAAAAACACCCATTTCTTGGACTGGCCCCCCTCCTTGCAAAACCAAACGGCTCACTCTGAGATCTGACCCGAAGCCTAGAGTGGAGATGGTGCATGCTCGGCGTGCTCCGGTAAACAGCGATACACAAACACTGAATAAACATTTTATCGTCCTGACGGTGCGTCGTGCTGAGTCCTACGTCCTGGATCTGACCTGGAGTTTGACGTGCTCCAGGGCCTCAACGACGGACGTGCCGTTTGGTAAATAACAAGCTAACTCTTCGATCTGTCGTATCCATCGTGTAATTACTGTGTAGCATTAGCATTAGCTGTTTTTATTCTTGCGGCTGCGCTCTTCCTGGAGGCGTGGCTTAAACACTGCGTCATCTTAGTGAGGAGCCCCCGTCTGCTGCTCAGCCGAGGGGGACGGAAAAGACAGTTCTCTAGAGAAAACATGAGGGAATCAATCAAAAAACCACTTTGGGCACAACATACGAGGCCCAAATAGCACTGTAGGAAGGTTAAAACCTCTGAAAAGTCGATTTTGCATGTTATGGGACCTTTAAGGTTTGCCACTTTCTTGTCTCTATGGAGATGTTATTGCTTGCCTAAAATGTTCCACATTAAACTCATCTATCTCAATGAAGCAAGTGACACCAACAGTTTCAAATTTCTCATGTTCATAGTTATTTGAAGTCCAGTCCTAGACACTGGTTCACTTTGTATCATCCATCTTTTTTGTAGGGCTCTAGTTGTTTAGTCATTTTGTTGATCAATTGATCGATGACGTTTTAGTCGATCAACATTTTTATTACTCGGCTAATTATTTAATTTCGATTAAAAGTATTTATACAACAAAAACAGCGAAAAAGTGAAGATATGGGGTGAGTTAGCATGGAGTGAATCATGAGTTTACTCTAATTTATATATATCTAACATAAATACACTGTTTCTTGTTATTTTTCTGTATAAATTGATATTTATTTGCATGAACTCCAGTGCAGTTGTGTTTTTTTGAGTACAGTTTGGGTCAGATACAGAGAGATACTTCATAGTTTTGCCACACCCCCTTTTAGTCGATTAATCGGTCAATAGGACAGGTCTTTTGTCGACCAAGAATTTTTTTAGTCGACTACAGCCCTATTTTTTTGTGATAACTTTTTGTTGCTGCCATGATACATTCCAAAGGTCCATCCATCGCATCCACTGCAGGAGTTTTATGCCCCACATACATAATTGTATTCAAATAGAATGTTGTAAAAGTACTATGCTTACATTTTACAGTGGATACTTCTTACTTTTCCTTCACTACATTTGAGACATCTGTACTTTTGACTCCTCTCCATTGTTGAACTGGACTGAAAAGAATATTTTTTATATGGTTTTAGACCTGAGATGATTAAGGGAGGGGTTTACATTTTAATACGTTTATGGAGACATCCATGCCTGCATTTTTTGTTTCTTTTGTGCAAACAAAAGTATGCTATAAAGAAAAATAACCTGGAAAGTTGCCTGTAATGACCAAAAATCCACTGAATTCTTTTCAAGATTCAATTCAAGATTATTATTTATAGTTCTCAAAATCAAAAACAATTACTTTTTACTCTTAAAGAACATTTTTAAAGAAGTAAACGTTAACTATAGTAGATTTTATAGTGTGGTACTTTTACTCTATATTCTGTTTGCTTCACCTGTGAATAAAGGCAAGAGTTACACTTTTAATGCCATACTGTGGAATTTAAAGACACAACAGGGGCTGGCAGTGTGAAACTAACGTACATACAGTTGTTTTCAGTCAAAAACACATTTAAAACATTTCTGCCACATTCTGTTTATTTAACTAAGCAGCTTATAAAGTTTCAGAAACACAGAGCAAGCTTTCAAACTTGCTTTTTTTTCTTCTTCTGGAAACTCTATGGGAAAAATCAGTGAGAAATGTACTTGTTTACTACAGTTGAGCTCCATTTCAATGTCCAAATAGTTGTAATCAAGCATTTTTCTAAAAACCAAGCACCCATGTTATTATATTTATTAGAAACCTTTTGCTAGTAGGACATTTTGGCAGTTAAATGTTCACATAAACATACAGTACAGGCTCTCTTTGTGTTTCTATGGGGAAATGGCTAATTAGTCGGGCATGAAAAATTCAGCCGTGCCTCCTTTGCTTTTTACTATAACCTTTATTCTACATGAAACCACATGGTCCCTTTTTACAGTTTCTCAAACGTGAAACAACATCTCGGTTCATAGACACTGGAAGGACTGTCCACAATTTAATTATGTGGAGCTGCACCATTTGAGTCCACAGTAAAAACTAAATAAGAAGAATTTAAGAGCCATTGTATTTTGCAGCTAATAATAAACATATTACTCATTTTAGCCGAACTTACTCGAATGGGGTACATCTCAAACCCATGAAAGTTTAACTGGAAGGCACTGGGTTAATCATTCTGTCTAATGTGTTGAGTTAAAGAGTGCTGTACTTACTGAATTTATTGTCAGGAAAGGTCCATTTCTGTCCTATTTATCCACATGTTTCAGTATCAGAACTTGTTCACAAGAGTATAGTTTCCAATGTCCATACTGGCATTATTGTCTGTGTAAAGTATTTTGTGACTCAGCTTTTATGGAGACATATTCTAAATCAGATTTAAACTAATGTTGTAGTTTATCCCCGGCATTTAAGACTTCACTGATCCAAAAATTCCTATTTCTCCAAATCCAAATCCTCAAAGAATGGACTAATGCCGACTTTGTAAAGTCAACTCAAAGGAGTAAACAGATCAGTTGTTGATAAAAGAAAAAATCTCAATCTCAATCTAAATCTCAACAATGTGGTGTCACCACAACTTTTGACCACTTTTGTTGTTTTCAACTTGAAAATTCTATATTGCTCACAGGTAGGGATGGGACAATAAACAATAATATCGTTTATCGTGATAAAAAGGGAAGACAATAATCGTTTGTGCTACATTTTTTATAATCGTGACAATCGCCAACAAAGATAATCACCAGATTGTGCAGAAAAAAACAACTTACCTATTATGTTCTCTTCTAGATCGTTTTTGTTTTCAAATATGTCAGAATTTATTTAGTACAAATATGTCAGAATTTATTTATAATGAGAAAGTAATATGTCACATTTTCAAACTGTCATCAATTTTAATAACTATCATGATATTATCGTTAATCGCAATGATGACATAAAATTTCACTATCGCCCCATGCCTGCTCACAGGACAGTGTGTCCTGCAGCGCGAGGTTGACTCTGGCTCCAATGATTGTCCAAACTCACGACGCTGCTGCCGGCTGCTCATGGAGCCTGGCATATGTGCTATCCACTCAGACACTGAGCGGCACAGCTCTTTGCTCTTATAAAAAGGTTTTTGTGTATAGACAAAGAGAAGGTGCTGCAGCGAGCGGGCGGAGGGTGCAGTGTGGGGCCAGAGCTGTGGGTTTATCCTTCACTGTTTAACACGTGTGAAGCTGCTGTGAGAGTGACGCCGTCACTCATGGTCAGGAATAACATCAACGCTTTTGTATAAAATAAAGTCCAAGGATAGATTTAACAGTTTTAATAACAGTAAATCACTCTTATGTTTCCTTATTAGAAGGACAATGTTTAAGCAAAATAATTGCTCATTTTGCAAAATAATTGCTCGCCAGATCCTCGACTGGTAGACTTAAAAACTTCAGTAAAGATGCATCCCCTCCTAGCCACCGTGAACCGTAGCCATCCATAAGTGGTCAGCAAAGTGCATCAGCGCGGTCAAAGTCAGTGATTTGTTTCTTTTATTTCAATTGAAAATGTCCAAAATTTAAAATAATGATCCACGTGTGTCAAAGATTGTAACTGCACAGCAGACAAAAGCGTGATATATCTTCTCAAAATAAAAATAAAAAGACAAACATGATTTTGATCGACTCTTCTATAAGTCCCTGACAAATCCATAATAAAACCCGTCTTCCTCCTGACTCTCAGCTCCGGCCGCTGCTCTGAGATCAGTGCTCTGACAGTTTCAGGTGGAGCGCTCTATTAATAGTTTACCTCTCAGCCAAAGCGTTTCATCATTTTTGGTGTCTGTGGGCTCCCCGCTTTCAAAAAAGGACCCACAAGTTATGCATCTCAGTCTGGCCTCCATCTCTCACGCTACTGAGGATTATAAATACACGGACAGACTTTGACCCGGGCGATTAGTTACCCAGAATGCAGTGGGCGGAGGTGATTTGTCATCTGTCAGCGCCTGGTGTTCTTTCTGCAACAAGATCACAATCGTCTTGTCCACTGATTCTCACATTTTTCATATCACGTCACTGCAAAAATGATCATCTCAAAAGTTGCGGGGAGTAAGTGCCATTTTTCCTGGTTTGACAACATTTGGACGTTATAAGATTTGCAAATGGACCCAGTCACTTTCCGCTTAAAAATAGCAAAATATGTTGTTACACTGATGTTGACGTATATATTCTATAATGAACACGAAAGCCTTAAAGGAAAACTATTCTGCATTTTTCATATTGCTGTTAGCCTTTAAAAATGCTCTTGAGTGCATTCATTTTGCCATCTCTTGTTTTAAAACAACAAAAGTTTCTTATTCATTCTGTGACTTGTGTTATCAGCAACTATGAAATGACACTTATTGAGTGCTTCCAGCCAGCAGATGGCACCTGCGCTATATACAATCTAGTGAAGTTAGCGCTGAAAAGAATCAGAATCAGAAAGTTTATTGCCATTGTCAGTGATAAAACATTCACAAACATAGGAACTTGCTTCGGCGTAAGGTGCAACAGACGTCATTGTGTGGATCTGCTGCAGCAGTTATCGTGTTTAGAGGCAGAAATGCTCAGAACAAGTTTAACGATGGTTTAAGGACTAAAAACAGCAGAAGAATCTTGGATAAATAAGGTAGATTTTCTGAAAATGCGTCCGAAAATCCCGGAAGTTCAGCAGGAAGTGTGTTTGACGCTCGAAGGGGGAGGATTTTCTAATAAACATTCCTCAAAACAGCGTGAATGCAACTGAATGCTACTTCAGGTGTGTTTTTGATGATGGAACATTGTTAGAACAGGGTTGAAAGCTAAAAAAAAAGTAGAATATGTCCTTTAAAAGTCATTAGTCTTGGAATTTTTTAAGAAGTGTTTTTTCCAGTGAACGTGGACTTTCATGTCTCTTCGGATCAAAATGAGGCAAAATCAGATATACGGTTGATTTCAGTCTAATCAAGGAAATAATGAAAATGGAAAAGAGTCATATAAGTCCACACAAAATAAGTAAATTAATACCACTTTAATAAAACATAACTAACACAATTGTAATTCTATTGACAAGCGTCTATTCAAATCTAGTCAAAATCTAGAATCAAGATAAAATTCATAATTATAACGTCTTTTTTTTCAGTCCCTGGTCTTAAAATATTGATCCACGTAAAACAGAACTTAACCTGGTACTAAAGCAGATGTAAATTAGAACTAAGCTTGATCTGTAAGGATTAAAACAGGACTAAACGAGACCTGAAAACTGCCTGATTCAACTTTTTGAAACATGACCCATAAGTGGAGTGTTACTGTTAGAGGTGTATTCACTTATTTATGATATTAGGAGATTATTTTAGTATCCTGAATTAATATCATTGTAACACATGGGCATATTCATTGTTTGCTGTGTGTATAAACTAGAACTGCACAATATATCGCAAAAGTATCAATATCGGCCGATGCAGTAACAATATCTCGACAAACAAAATATACTGCAGTAACACCAAAGTCTTCGATCTGATAGAAATGTGCTGATTTTAAAAAGAAAACATTGAAAAGGGAAAATCAGGAATAAAATCTAGCTTTTTCAAACTAAATTAGCCTCAGTTTTGTATTTGCTGTTTTTAAATTTTAATACAACAGACATTATTGCATTACTAGTCGACTATAAACAATAATGTCAGTCGTATTTTGATGATGTCGTCGTTCTCTGGACTAAACAGACTCTAAAACACAAACTTTTATAACAAAGACAGTGACATTATTAAAGAAAAATAACAAAAAAAGAATAAACAATTTCTGATTTTCCTCAATTATGCACTTTATTCATAAATATTCTCTCTCTAGAAGCTTCATTCACAATATTTCAACATTTATTTGGTTAAAAATGTTTGTTTATTCTCAGTCTCTACAATAGAAATAAACGCTGAATAGTCGACTACTAAAATAATCGTTAGTTGTAAGTGTATTTAAATGTTGCAATAATAACGATATCGCAACAAACAAAATATATCGCAATCACACCAAAGTCTTCCATCTGATAGAAATGCTCTTTTTAAGAAATGAAAACATTGAAAAGGGCAAATAATGAATAAAATTGAGCTTTTTAAAATTAAATTAGCAGAAAAATGGCAAAAATGAATAGAGCATTTCTGATTTTCCTCAATTATACACTTTATTCATAAATATTCTCTCTCTAGAAGCTTCATTCACAATATTTCAACATTTATTTGGTTAAAAATGTTAGTTTATTCTAAGTCTCAGTCTCTACAATAGAAATAATCGCTTAGTCGACCACTAAAATAATCATTAGTTCCAGCCTTTGTCAAAAAGTGTATTTAAATATCGCAATAATATCCATCCAATATCGTGCAGCCCTAATATAAACCATTCAGCCCCGTTCTGTCGATGCAGGTTGGAGTATAAAGTTGTTACTGGAGTCACTCAGAGGGTTGTTCTTCGGGGCCAGTTGTTGTACTTCCTCTTTGCAGCGTTTCCCTCGTGGACTCGTGTTGTTTTGACCACACAAAAGGCCCAAAGGAGACTCTTCTGACAATGTGATGAGGAAAGAATCAGCCACCTTTCTCTCTCTCTCTGCTCCGTCCAAGCCACTGCACTGTAAAAAAGAACATCTGCAATACGTAGAATTTAACGTAATCATTCATTCATTCTCTACCGCTTATTCCCGTTAGGGGTCGCGGGTGACTGGAGCCTATCCCAGTGACTTTGGGCCTTAGGCGGGGTACACCCTGGACAGTGGACAACTCGTCGCAGGGCCAACACAGAGACACAGACAAGGACAGACAACCATTCACTCTCACATTCATTCACTAGGGACAATTTAGACTTCTCAATTAACCTACACAGTCATGTCTTTGGACGGTGGGAGGAGCCAGAGAACCCGGAGAGAACCCACGGTAACACGGGGAGAACATGCAGACTCCACCCAGAGAGATCGTGTGATGTTGGGGTGGACCGGGATTCGAACCCACGATCTCCTTATTGGGAGGCAGAAGCTTTAGCCGCTCTGCCACCGTGCACCCCGTGTAGAATTTGATGTAAGTTGCACTAACTTAAACTAACTAAACTAAGTTGAGTTGTCCTTCATACCTGGAAAAGAAAAATCTATGCAAATGAAAAAATAATAATATCGTTATCGCAATACTTGACACCCATATCGCACTAATTTCCCATATCGTGCAGCCCTAAATCAATTCCTTTACTCCAGTATTGTTACTTCAAACAAGATGTTACTCAAGAAGGAGTAAAAGTATGCAGCCTGAAATTTACCCCAAGAAGAGTAATTTCGCCACCCGCCTGGAGGAACTCCCTCAACCCTGGATTAGCCATACCCCGTCTGTCTGGATGAACTCCCTCTTGAGTGGTTCTGGTTCAGTCCAAGTGGATGTCAGTCCTAGTTCATCTGCAGCCTGTCCCGTCCGTGGGAGTAGGATCTCTCCTTCACTGTGGTTCTCCCCGAGGTTTCTACTTTTTCCCATGGGGTTTTTTGTAGTTTTTCCTTGCCGCGAAGGAGGGTCAAAGGACAGGGGCATTCTGGGACAGTTATCTGAACTGCTTTTACCTGTGGCCCATCGAGGCAACTGTTGTTGTGATTTTGGGCATCATAAAAATAAATTGATTTGATTTGATTTGAATTTCTTTAAAAAGTGACTCAGGTAAATGTAACTGAGCACTAGCCACCTCTGCAAACAAACCGTAAAATCCTGTCTTTATAAGTGAATCTGGTCTCTTTGGTAGACATTCCTTTTGTACAGTGCGCTCGCCTTGTGAACACAGTCTGAGCGTGTCTTGTTGCTTGTTGTCGGACGGACCTTTTGAACCTGAACAAATGAAGAGAAGGAGTCTGGGAGCAGCCGCCTCAGGGCAAAAGGAAATGTGGACATCGCACAGAAAAAAGGCTCAAATTCTGCAGGAAAAGGCAATAAAATTAAAGCCTTTATGGTCCTCTTTACGGCCGGGCTCCCTGTGGCCATCACATTATGTAGAATATGACAGAGCGCTGGTCTTTTATCTGTGGATCTGGAGGAGGGAGTGTCTGCAGGAGGTGAGTGTCAGTCTGGATTTATTACAGCCAATGTGGACTCAGAGCAGCCCATCCAACAGGAAACACGGCGCTTATTGAGTCCTGTCAGTGCTTAACACACTATTAACCCTCCCGATATCTTCGGGTCCATTTGACCCATCTAGATTTTTAATTTTATTTTTTATTTCATTGCTATGAAACTTTAATGGGTGGTTCAAAACATCACCTAACATGCAATTTATGCAATTATTTGTAAATAAAATGCGTTGTTTTTATGTATATTGCTCTTTGACCAAATGTGCATCGCTTAAACGAAGAGAGCACAAGGGTTAAACAATGTTAGCAATTCATTCAATAAATGTGCACAGTACCATCTTATAATAACTATTTCTTAATAAGCTAATTAGCCTTTATAAAGCATGGACAAAGACTATTCTAATTAATATAGAATTAAAAGTTTATTGAGAATGATTCAGGCTTAGTAACTACTTAATTAGGGGGTTATGGTTAGAGTATTAATGAAGTAGTTGCTAAGCTTAAATTATGATTTATAAACTATTTGGTCAGTGTGAGTTAGTAAATTTTTGCCAATGCTTTATTAAAGCTGGTTTGCCTATTTTTCGAAATAGGAAGTCAGTCGATCTAGTCCTTAGCTCTCTCAAACATTTGGCACATTGTTAATATCCACAAGCATTTATTTCAGGCGCTTTAAAACTGCTAACTAACTAGCCATCTAATTTTTGTCTGCTTTTAAAAGACACGGTTTGGAGGATTTGGAGATTTTACTCATTTACAAAAAGCCAAAAATGACAAATATGAAGCAAAAATGTACTTTTTTTTTAGCTTTTATCCATGTTCTAACAATGTTCTATCATCAAAAACATACCTGGAGTATCATTATAGTTTGATTCCTGTTTGTTTGATGTTGGTTTGTAAATCCTTTCTCTCCAACTCTGTGCGCTGAACTCCTTCATGTGTGACATAGATGATGCTGACGTCATTTATCACAGAATCTGTTGCTGTTTTAAGTCCTTAAATCATGGCCAGACTCGCTCTGAACATTTCTTTTGTCTAATCACGATAACTACAACTTCATCAGATCCACTCTTTACTGCAAAGCATTGTGGGTATATATTTACATGTGTGTAATTGCCTCTGCAGCCAGTAGATGGAGCCACAGCTAAGTCAAAATGGCATCTCCCAATGGAGTGATAACATTTTCTTTGTAAAAGCATTTTATTTTTAGTTCTAAAACATGAAATGTCAAACTGAAGACACTCGAGCAGGTGTAAAGGTCAATACAAATATGAAACATGCATAATATTTATAATTTAAAGCTATTTAAAGTGTATTATAACATGTTACGGTGTTGAAATGATTAGAATTAGTTCAGTATTTTGGATTTATTCAAATTGTTTGACTTTTTTTCAACTGGACAAAAACAGAAAATCACCAGTAGGGTGATTTTTATTTACTTTTTTTTTTTTTTTTTTTAATGAAACAAGATAAAACTAGAAAGCATACAACAAGTAAACAAATCCAGTGAAATTATCATCAAAAAGTAGATTTTTAAAAAACATAAAACAATATATGAAAACATTTTGCATGTTGCGTTAAAGAGTAAAAAGCAATATATAAGATAATTAGGAACTAAAGAAGTATATAGTCAATCATGAGAAAGTGGAAAGAAACATTTGTGTCTTAGAAGTTTCCAAGTTAAACCCAAGTCATCAAATTCACAAACCCTCAACGTCTTAATGTCCAAACATCGCCCCCTTCAGACCGATCCCATCAAACACCCACTGATACATCCCGGTCTCTCCATCTCTAACCACCCGAATCTTTCTACATTGACTTTTCTCGCAGATTGCAACTCATCCATTTTTTAATTGTTTTTCTTTTTTTTTTTTTGTACCTGGTCCCAGCGGAGCAGCGGTGGTGGTCGCTGTCATCCGTCTGCGCTGTCAGAAAGAGAAGGGAGAGAGAGTGGGGCTTATCACACAGCCGAGCGATCCGCCGTGACATCCTCCACTGAATCACTGACATTTCACGGACGCTGCAAATCTATCCATCTTTGTCAGGCGCGCGCCGCTATTTTAGCATTCCCCGAGTTAGCATATTGATCACCCAGAAACGCATGAGTGAGGATTTCTTGTTTTTCTGCGTCTGGAAGTGGCCATTTTATGTCCACTGTGGTTCAGATCTGCCCCGCCGCAAAGTCGCACGACGTTTAGAGGTCTTTGTCATTCAACGCAACTCGCCAAAGAATTCAAGTTGTGTCCAAAAAGTTCTCTTAAGTGTCCGTTAAGTCATCAATCATTATCGCAGGTTACTTCTTTTCCTCTATTCTTAACTTCGAAAAAACAGTTTTATTGATAGATTTCTGTCAGGGGATACGCGCCAGGATTACGTCTTTTTAACTCGATGTGCACGGTTGGTCGACCCGTTTTGACACGTAATCGATGTGGGGTTTTTACATGCCGGTTTTGACTTAATAACAGTGATCTGCTCTTGACCTACTGTGCTTTGAAAGGCATTGTGTTTGTCGAAGTGTTGTGAATATTGGTCCACGCTTATGGAACGCTATAACCACAGCCCTGCTACTGACTGTAACGGCAAGAGCGAGTTTTAATCGTAATTGACTTCTCAGACAAGCGATGCATCATGACTTTAGCCAGGCGCACGGGTTTTAAAGGAGGCAAAATCACCATAAAACCTTTTAAATTAGTATAACTTTTCTAATTTCTCCAATTTAGAGTGATTCATGCATGTTGAGTAACCTTTGTTCTCCTGCATTCAAGGCGCCATCGCTCGGACAATCCCCATTTTTTATTTTTTTCGCATTTAAAACACACAAAAATGACCAGTAGGGCTGCAACAACTTAATCGACTAATCATAACAAATCGATTGTAGAAATGGTTGTCAGCTAATTAAATAATCGAGTAATCGTTAACTGGTCTATACACAATCTCTAAAACATTGTATGAGCTGAAAGAAGAGGTTTTATTACTTAGACAGAGCAGGAATGAGACAAAAAGTGCACAGGAAACATGTAAATTGTGTGTTTTTGATTAAAATCCTTGTTCATCTATAAATAACCCTCACCAGGATGTCGTTAAACGGCTTTAAAACTGAGTAAAATTCAACTAATCAAAGGAATAATCGCTATAATAATAATCGTTAGCTGCAGCCCTAACGACCAGAGAGCAAAAAACGAATAAAAAATAGAATAGCACACAATATTCAATGACATAAAAGAAATAAAATGACGACGCATCCAAACTAATTTAAAGACCGTCGATACACATCCACTGGTCTGCACTTCACTCTCCAATTTTCTTTTCGTAATCTCTGACACAGATTAGAATTATATAACAGACAAAAAACATTCCTTGCCTTTGTTATAATGAATAACACATGTCTTAAATTAAATGAAAATAACGTTAGAATTTAAATTTGTTAACATAAACACTGCAGACTTTTAATTATGGCCATTTAAAGCAGAGAATAGTCACCTTTTTTCCTATAAAGTCGTGTTTCCCAAACAGGGGTACGTGAGAAATTACAAGGGGGTACTTAGAATGGTTTTAGGTTTTAAAAGAAGATTAAGAGTAGTTTTATCGGAATAAAAAAGTGTTATTAGTTGTACATTTTGCATTTTTTTTAGCATTGGGGTGCATAAATATAATTAAAACCACAATATAATAGTAATAATTGACAATATGTGACAAGAAAACCCATTAATTGCCTGAAACTCAAGTTAAGGGCTACTCTGAGTGTGCGACAAAGCTTAGGGGGCACTAAAGTCTGAATTCTCCTTCAAACCACAAGCTTTACCCACAAGACGGTAAAAACAATACAAACCATTCATCATCACAAATTCAGCACTTCCACTTTTTGTTAGGGATAGCATTTTTTTTGCTGGATGCCCTTCCTGTGGCAGCCAAACCACGATACTGTCACTGGAGTCGGGATTGATTTAGTGTTTTGCCCAGGGACACATCAACAGCACATGCTTAGGGTGAGATTTGAACTGGGAGCCTCTGATCCAGGGGCGCAGCACCAAATTCTGAGCCCCAGGTACAAACCTTCTCAGCGGGCTAATACATAATTTTGTACATTTATTTATCTGGTACCACTTTCTAATAACTACATCTTATTTTGCCTTAATAAAGCATTAAGAAAGACTTAATTAATAATGAATATATAGTTTATTAAACATGATTCAGGCTTAGTAACTACTTAATTAAGGTTAAGGTTAGAGTTTGGGTTAGAAATTAGGGTTAGAATATTTGTTAAATAGTTACTAAGCCTCCTAGTAAATTTGGTTATTATTGTTATTTTTTATTCCCTATTGCTAGAATAAACTCCCTATGGTTCCTACATACTCTCAGTGCTATATATATAATTTAGTGAAGTTAGCGCTGAAAAGACGTCATTGTGCGGATTTGCTGCAGCAGTTAGCGTGTCTAGAGGCAGAAATGCTCAGAACGAATTTAGCGATGATTGAAGGACTAAAAACAGCGGAACATTCTCTGA
The DNA here is from genome assembly GCA_019453435.1 of Rhinogobius similis. Classification (NCBI taxonomy): domain Eukaryota; kingdom Metazoa; phylum Chordata; class Actinopteri; order Gobiiformes; family Gobiidae; genus Rhinogobius; species Rhinogobius similis. The sequence continues at coordinate 34,243,879 of CM033624.1, read as the reverse complement.
TAAATGACGCTCGGAGGGGGTAGGATTTTCTCATAAATGTTCCTCCATTCACAGCGTGAATGCAACTTAATGCTGCTTCAGGTGTGTTTTTGATGACGAAACATTGTTAGATTAGGGTTAAAAGCTCAAAAAAGTCACTGCAGCCGAATATGTGTCCTTTAAACCAGTGGTTCTCAAACTAGGGTTCGGGACCCCAATGGGGGTCGCGGAATGATTTCTGGGGGTCCCCAGATGATGGGGCAAATGATACAATAGTCTTAAACAAGGCTTGACACCTTGGTATATGCCAATCAAAGTCATTTTTCTAGGTCTATATTCTCAAAATAAAGTCAAACATTAGATATAAGGCTAATTTATCACTTTGTGTGTCGCCTATTTTTTGTGTTTGGGGGTCGCGAATGTGAACTATTGTTATTTTGCGGGTCGCGACTGAAAAAGTTTGAGAACCACTGCTTTAAACTACCAGACCAATATTACAAGCATCTCGAAACGTGTTAAGATATATTGTGATCCCTATACACATTATAATCACTACTTTTATTCGTGAAAAACTTGGCTGTTATGTAACCAATACGTTTCCTATTTTTAAAGGTTTGTTCGGGCCCTTAAATCTCAATCATAATTGTATTTAGTCTCTAACGGACTTTACTTAACTACAATGCATTTGATTTACAACAAAAATAGATTAAAACGTAGAAAAATTGAATTGAGAACATGCTTTTGAGGGCCCTTCCCTTCTCAGGGCCCCTGGGAAACCAGTTTGTTTTACCCCCAAGCCCCTGTTCTAAGTACAACCTTACCAACACATTTTCCTTTACAGTAAAAAAAACAAACAAACACACACGTCCACTTTTTCTAACCGCACAGATTTGACCGGAGCCTGAAAACCACCTGGGTCCGCTCGTGTGTAAACCGCTCCCGTTGTTATTCGTTGAAGGGCGTCCGTGTTGTAATTGATTAATAAATGCAAAGCTTTGGGGGAAACTATCACCCCTAAAATGAGGTCTGATGATTGTGACTGCGCGAGGCAAATGAGCAGCGACAGAGGAGCACGAGGGAGTAGCACATCTGCAGAGCGCGTGTCCAGGTTCACTTGTGATTACAAAACACACTCCCCACACAGCTGTTGTCATGTATGTGCTAATGCCACCGAGCCGGGCAAAGCAAACCCATGTGGTCTGACTCTGACGAGGAAAAGGACGCTCAAACCACTGCAAAACTGCCAAGTGTGCTCATTTTTTAGATTATGTTCCAACTAAAATGGAATTGTCTTGTGGATGACATCAGTATTGAAAGGTTTTTAAGGTGATACACTACAGATGAAAAATCTTAAATTTAAAGATATCGATTTGAAACTTCTCCTGTAGTTTACTCACAAAAATGTAAGAAAAAAAATTTAATATAAGTTTTTCATTATGTCTTCATGTAGAAATAAGGCATTTTATGTGTAAAAATGGCAAAAAATACACACATTTGGAACACTTAAACCTGAAAAATGGACAGAACCAGGTTTAAATTTCTTGGTTCATTCAAAAATATTTACAAAGGGGAGTTTGTATTTCTGATTTAATTCTTAAGTAAACTAGATTGGATTGAAAATTGTCCTAAAAATTCTAATTTTCCCCTCATTTTTTTAACCTAAAACTTCAGTTTTAGAATTAGATATCAAGAAATCTTTCTGTACGTTTTGTCAAAATCTTGTTGAGTCCAAGATTTTACAGTTTATTGTCTGTAGGATCTACTTTAAGTGGTGATCGTTATGTCCCCAGGGCAGAAAAATGCATTTTAAGATAATGTCCCAGAGAAATCTATAGATGAAGTGGATTAAATGGAAGAATCAAACATCTTTAGGAGCAGATTGGACAAGTTTTTTTTTTTTCACATGAAAGCCAATATGTTGAGAGAGCAAACTGACCAAAAAACAAAAAAGGGAAAAAAAAATGTGTTTAAAAAAAGTAAAAAGGTAAAAGTTTTGTCTTGCCTTAAATGATTATTAGCACTAGCAGTAGCATATATATATATATATATATATATATATATATATATATATATGTGTGTATATATATAACATTCAACAACAAACATTTAAGAACAACCAATCAATCAAACTGCATTCAACAACAATCAAACAACAACCACCAGCTACAAACAAACGACATTCAACTAGAACAATGGACAATGTTTAACTGCATCCAACAATAAGTGATTTTATTTATATTGCGCTTAACATTTGAAATACAAACCTCAAAACGCAACCGTGAGTTAATATCACACTCAGCATAACACAAAACATAGCTTTAAACACAGCAAAAAAACAACAACATTAACATCTACATATTAACCTTGCACTAAGTCAAATCTTACATAAATATTGCCATGTCAATCTTGATCTATTATCAAATGTTGCGTGCTCTTTGTCGAGTGCCGTTGTGTGCTGTTGGCCTCTCGCTCTGGAGTGTGAGAGCGCCAACGAGCCTCCTGCAAATCAATAGGGACATGAAATCTAGTGCGGAGCCGATCCAGACTGAGACGACTGACATGTTCTCCCTGTAATCTGCTCCCTGCGCTGAGAGCGGAGATTATCTGAGTCTGACGGCCGGGAAAGGACTCCGCTGTAGACGGCGGAGGGAGGTGCACTGCAAAGAAACAAGAAGAAGAGTTAAAATCACTGCAATTCTGTACGTTTATTTACTTAAAGTGCTTCTGATGGGTTTTCATGATTTTCTAATTTGGACTTTATTCAGTGCATTAATACCTCTTGTAAATATAAATTATAGCTTTACACCAATCAAGCAGCCATTTGTGGAGAAAAGTTGAAAAATCTGTTCAAAATTACAGGAAGTAAACAAACTGATGACATCACTCTGGGGAGACAAAGGTTACGCAAAATTTACACAAAATAAATTACTATTTTGACCCTTTATACATTAGTTCAACAAAATAAAGGTGCTAACATGTATTTTTATTTGTAAAATAAGAAAATCTGTGACGTCTGAGGAGTTTTGGCCCCGTGCACAGGATGGTTGCTATGGTAATTTCCTAGCGTGATGTCATCATTTACAACCAGGAAGTAAGACAAAAAAACTAAAAAATTGCTAAACCGCACTGAAATTTGTGAAGTTTTTAAACACAATTTGAAACATATTTATCTTAACTGCATTTTTGTCAAACGAGTGTCCAACCTGTCATAGGCCCTTTAAAGTGCTTCTGACAGGTTGAAATACACAATTAACTAAAACGCAGTTAAGATAAATATATTCAAATTTCTACTAAAATCTTCACAAATTGTACCCCAGTTTAGCTATTTTTTAGATTTAAAATTTTACTTCTTGGTTGTAAAGTATGACATCACACTAGGAAATTACCATAGCAACCACACTGTACAGTGGGCCAAAACTCATCTAACGTCACAGATTTTGTTCATTTGACAAAGAAAAAAACATGTGAACATCTTTATTTTGTTGAATTAATGTTTAAAGGGTCAAAAAAGTCGTTTCTTTTGTGTAAATTATGCACGACCTTTGTCTCCCCAGTGTGACGTCATCAGTTTATTTACTTCCTGTAATTGTCAACAGATTTTTCAACTTTTCTCCACAAACAGCGACCTGATTGGTGTAAAACTACAATTTGTATTTACAAGAGATAGTAATACACTGAATGAAGTCAAAATTAGAAAATCATAAAAACCTGTCATACGCACTTTAATAGACTAATAAATATTAAATAGGCTAATGCAGTGTTTCTCAAACTGTGGAAGCTCTGAAATTCTAGTCTTTGATTGAATTTGAGTCAGTTTTATCCACATTTATGTCCTCCTTTGTAGAGCTGCACAATATATCGAAAAAATATCGCTATCACAGTTATTATCGGCATATCGCAAAGATGCACGGTAATTTCTAATGGTTAAATGAATTAATCTTGCGTTTCTTGCCGAGGTTGTTTTTACTTTTGACCAATCAGACGCACCTTCAAATGTTCACCCCCAAAAGCTCCGTTTTGCTAAGTACAAACGTGGCAAATGAATGCTTAAGTGTTTTTTTTTTTAAGTTCTTGCTTCAGAATCATCATAACTTTTTTCATTATTTCATACACAAATAAATGAGGGGGAATAAAATGTCTGAAATGTTTAAAATGCCTCAGTAATTCGTCGATGTAATCCCTCATTCGTCCAGGCGTGTTCCATCGTAGAAAAGGTTTCAGGGGTTGTCATCCGGACGCTGTTTGAAGATCGAGACGTTTCGGCTTCTATCCAGAAATCATTGTCAATCCGCCAAACGTCTCGATCTTCAAACAGCGTCCGGATGACAACCCCTGAAACCTTTTCTACGATGATTTTGTACGATGTATTTTTATGGTTTGCAGCAAATTGGACGCAGCAACTCCAGGTTTTAACTCTCCAAAAGTCTCCAATGTGTGTGTATTTGTCCCTAAAATACTATGTTTTAAAGTTAGAGTTGAGCACTTAATTGTTATGGTTTATTCACCTTATTCTGCCCCGCCCACTTTTTGCCAGATACGCACTTTTGTTGTAAACACACTTCCGTTTGACGAGAACTCCGTTAAAGCTAATGATGAACGAGGGAAAAGTCTCGCCGCTAAAATGTTACATAAAGTAGATTGATTTGTGTAAAATGTTTAATGAACACGAGCAACAACAAGTCAACAACGCAACGATTTCCTGAAAACGTCTTTTTACTCCGTGTAGAACTTATTTTCTGTTGAGCTCGTCTGCTCCATATAAACTAATACAACGGAAACAAGACGACGGCGCGTATGGCAACTTCAGGAATAAGGTGAATACCGGGAAAATAAAAAAGATATGCAAATGAGGACAAAATATTGAAAGGATATCGTTATCACAATACTTGACACCCATATTACACTAATTTCCAGTATCCTGCAGCCCTTCTCCTTTGGGTTATTTCTTGAACAGAACTACTTAGATAATGTCTTAGTCTTATTCTAGACCTTATTTAGCCCTGATTTACTCCTGGAATGGCAATTTTATACTTGGTACTTAGTGTGATGAGTTTGAGAACCAGTATATGTCGTCGATAATGGCCCATATTTGCACGTTTTAGCACATCAGCTTTGATATTTTGTTTGAGTTGACCAGCTGACTAATGGAGCTGCATGAAGCTTTGTGAATGAATATACAATACTGCGCAAAGCTTAAAGGACACATGTTATTGCGACTTTTTTGAGTTTTTATCATGTTCTAACAATATTCCGTCATCAGAAACACACCTGGAGTAGCATTTTGAGGAATGTTCATTAGACAATCCTCTCCCTTCGATCGTTCAAAAGTCTGCTGAACTCCCTCGATCTTTGAAGTTTTTACGATTATTTACATCACTTTTCCAAGAATCTTCCAAGAATCTGCTGTTTTAAGTCCTTTAATCATATCCAGACTCGTTCTGAGCATTTTTGCCTCTAAAGACAATCACTGCAGTGTCACGCAGTCCCTTAAAGTGCTAACAGAACTAAATTGTGTAAGTGCTATCGACTGGCTGCATAAACTCAGTAAGAGCCAGGGCAACCTTCAGAGAAACATGTTCATTTAAGTGCATAATAAACACTTTTTCTTTCAAAACATGAGATGACAAATTGAAGGTACCGGAGCATGTTTAAAAGCATAATATTTTAAGTCTTATCAGTTTGAGAATAAAGAGTGATGAGGAACGCTTCATGGACCGCTTTTATTGGTTTGCAGTGAAATAGCGCTGTGAATATCTGAACATCTATGATATAATCTAGATTTTTTTCCCCTAATCCATGTTTCACACAACAGAGAAGTATCAAAACAACACTCAAAAAAATACTTTATAAATGTATTAAGTCGTCATTGTAATCTAATTGTTTTTATGTTGTTCCAAAGCACATATTTAGGTTTTTTTATGTTTATCTAATGTATAATTAAGTACTTAGGGTATGTCAACTTTTTCAACCTAATAAATTTATTTTAAGCCCACTTCTATTTTAATTATTTATTTATTTTGAGCTTGTATAATGTCAGGGGCAAAACAAAGAAAAAGTCGTACAGAAAGGAATACAATTCATGCAGGTTAAAAATACATAAAACATAAAATGAAACATTGAACACTGGAAATGGAGTGAAAGTCTCAGTAAATTAATAGTTCATGTCAACGACTTTAATAACAAAGTCAAACATATTCAGAATTAACCAAAGGCTGCACGATATTGTAAATTATTGCAATATGGCTTTTAAGATCTGCAATATCGATATTATTGCGACATTTAAATACACTTTTTGACTAAGGCTGAAACTAACGATTATTTAGTCGTCACTAGTCAGCGATTATTTCTATTATGGATTGCGACTTAGAATAAACTAACATTTTTAACCAAATAAATGTTGAAATATTGTGAATAAAAGCTTCTAGAGAGAGAATATTTATGAATAAAGTGTATAATTGAGGAAAATCAGAAATAGTCTATTCTTTCTTTTGCTAATTTAGTTTTAAAAAGCTCAATTTTGTTCATTATTTTCTCTTTTCATTGTTTTCATTTCTTAAACAAAACATTTCTATCAAATCGAAGACTTTGGTGTGATTGCGATATATTTTTTTGTTGCGATATCTATATTATTGCGATATTATATATCTATATATATCCACTTTTTGACTAAAGCTGAAACTAACGATTATTTTAGTCGTCACTAGTCAGCGATTATTTCTATTGTAGATTGAGACTTAGAATAAACTAACATTTTTAACCAAATAAATGTTGAAATATTGTAAATAAAAGCTTCTAGAGAGACAATATTTATGAATAAAGTGTATAATTGAGGAAAATCAGAAATGGTCTATTCATTTTTGCCATTTTTCTGCTAATTTAGTTTGAAAAAGCTAGATTTTATTCATGATTTTCCAGAACATTTCTATCAGATGGAAGACTTTGGTGTGATTGTGATATATTTTGTTTGTTGCGATATCGTTATTATTGCAACATTTAAATACACTTTTTGACTGAGGCTGAAACTAACGATTATTTTAGTCGTAACTAGTCCGCCATTATTTCTATTATGGATTGAGACTTAGAATAAACTAACATTTTTAACCAAATAAATGTGGAAATATTGTGAATAAAAGCTTCTAGAGAGAGAATATTTATGAATAAAGCGTAGAATTGAGGAAAATCAGAAATAGTCTACTCTTTTTTGCCATTTTTCTGCTAATTTAGTTTGAAAAAGCTAGATTTTATTCATGATTTTCCCTTTTCAACGTTTTCATTTCTTAAACAAAACGTTTCTATCAGATGGAAGACTTTGGTGTGATTGCGATATATTTTGTTTGTTGCGATATCGATATTATTTAGACATTTAAATACACTTTTTGACTAAAGCTGAAACATTTTTAACCAAATAAATGTTGAAATATTGAGAATAAAAGCTTCTAGAGAGAGAATATTTATAAATAAAGCATATAATTGAGGGAAATCCGAAATAGTCTATTCATTTTTGCCATTTTTCTGCTAATTTAGTTTGAAAAAGCTAGATTTTATTCACGATTTTCCAGAACATTTCTATCAGATGGAAGACTTTGGTGTGATTGCGATATATATATTTTGTATTTTTGCGTCAGACAATCGATACTTTTACGATATATTGCGCAGCCCTAGAATTAACCCATATTTAAACCATGCTACGAGTACACGTTCTTTTTTAGAGTGCAGGGGCTCCTCTGGATAAAGCGCTCGGCTCCACTCCTCTCCTCTCTGTCACAGCCGGGATTATGTTCAACATTAGACACCCACAATAATAAAACAGACGTGTCCTCCGCCTTCTGCTGCTTTACAGAATTCGCTGGATTTACGACGGTGGATTTTGTGGAGGGAAATTCTAGCTAACTTTTCCATCAGGATTAGAGCAAAGGCCTCTCGATGAGTGCTCTCCTCCATGTGAAGCAGTGCATTAGGGCTGAGGTAAACTTTGCGGGCTCGAAATGTAGTCTCGGCGTTTGATTTTTAATACTCGGGGTTAATACTTTTCGCTTGGTCAGACTTTGGTATTTTTAAAAATGGCACTGGAGTGGGAAGCGTTTGTAGTTTAAGATGAGGTTTCCGTAAAAATCTGTCTCGTTTGTGTTTTTTTTTTTTTTAATTCTCATACGTCTCTCAGCATCAAAAAAAAAAAAAAAGCCAAAAATAATAACCAACAACATCCAAAAACAACCAAATAAACAGCACCAAACAACAACAACCAACAACAACCAAACAATAACCAAAAATAATAACCAACAACATCCAAAAACAACCAAATAAACAGCATCAAACTACAATTAACAACCAACAACAACCAAACAATAACCAAAAATAATAACCAACAACATCCAAAAACAACCAAATAAACAGCACCAAACAACAACAACCAACAACAACCAAACAATAACCAAAAATAATAACCAACAACATCCAAAAACAACCAAATAAACAGCATCAAACTACAATTAACAACCAACAACCAAACAATAACCAAAAATAATAACCAACAACATCCAAAAACAACCAAATAAACAGCACCAAACAACAACAACCAACAACAACCAAACAATAACCAAAAATAATAACCAACAACATCCAAAAACAACCAAATAAACAGCACCAAACAACAACAACCAACAACAACCAAACAATAACCAAAAATAATAACCAACAACATCCAAAAACAACCAAATAAACAGCATCAAACTACAATTAACAACCAACAACCAAACAATAACCAAAAATAATAACCAACAACATCCAAAAACAACCAAATAAACAGCATCAAACTACAATTAACAACCAACAACCAAACAATAACCAAAAATAATAACCAACAACATCCAAAAACAACCAAATAAACAGCATCAAACAAAAACAACACCAACCAAGCAATAAGCAAAAATAGTAACGAACAACATCCAACAACAACCGAATAAACAACATCAAACCTCAATAAACACCAACAGCAAAGTAAACTTTATTGACTATAAATGTAGTCTCATTTGATTTGTAATACTCGGGGTTAATACTTTCGCTTGGTCAGACTTGGGAATTTTTTAAAATGGCACTGGAGTGGGAAGCGTTTGTAGTTTAAGATGAGGTTTCTGTAAAAATCTGTCTCGTTTATGTTTTTTAGATTTGTTCTTCATTTATTCTCTTGTCTCTCAGCAGCAAACTATAACTAACAACAAACACCAGCAACGAAACAATAACCAAAAATAATAACCAACAACAACCAAATAAACAACATCAAACAACAACCAACAACAACAAGGTCAAATTTATTGACTATAAATGTAGTCTCTGCATTTGATTTTTAATACTTCGAGTTAATACTTTTCGCTTGGTCAGACTGGTATTTTTTAAAATGGCACTAGAGTGAGAAGTGTTTGTAGTTTAAAAGATGAGGTTTCTGTAAAAATCTGTCTCGTTTGTGTTTTTTAGGTTTGTTTCTTCTTAATTTATTCTCTTATGTCTCTCAGCATCAAACTACAACCAACACCAACAACCAAACAACAACCAGGTAAACATTATTGACTCTATAAATGTATTCTCTGCATTTGAGTTTTATGTGTTTTTTTTTTTTTGTTTTTACTTGGGACCTTTTCGCTTGAGACAGGACCTTGGTCAGGAATATCTCAGTATTGAGCTGGAGGATTAGACTGTTTTGTACCCCCAGACACAAGGTGCAAACTTAAGACTGGGCAATGTGACAGAAAAGAAAACCCTTCTATATTTATCAATCATAAATTCCCATTCCTAAAACGCTTGTCTAAAATGATCCCCATTTCAAACTCAAGCTGTTTCTGAACCTTTGGAGCACAAACAAATGTCTGGACTCTTTGTGAAGCTGACACTCTGTCGTTTTGGCCTCTGATGTTTGATTATAAGTGGTAACAAGCTCTGCACCGAGGAAAGTCTAGAGTTTCTCTGCTAGATGTGTCCGAGTACAGCTGCTTTTAGAAGAACGGACAGACAGTAGATTGAGCATTTGTTGGGTTTTGACGATTCCCATTTCAAATCTGATGCAAATATCACAAACAAAAGTTGATTTAGGGACGAAGTAAAAAGTCCAGATGGAATTCTTATCAAAATTTGGTGAATTTTAAACTTTTTTCATTATTTGTGGGTTTTTAGAACAAACTGATCATGATTCTTTGCTTTGTTGATTCTCTTTTTGTTTTACATGCAGGAGTTTCTGTTTATCAGAATGTTGAGAAAAGAGAACAAATTAAGAAAAAACAGATCTTAAAATCATAAACGAGACAGATTTTTTTTTAGAAACCTCATCTTAAACTACGAATGCTTCCCACTCCAGTGCCATTTAAAAAAATTCCAAACTCTGAACTAAAAAAACTTGCTGTTATTAGCATAGACCGGTCAATTAACAAAGCCAATAATTGCGTTTCGGCCACAATTTGTTGTCCCCACATGTCCAGCAGTCGAACCCATGACCTCTTTGATGAGAAGCAGCACTATTTACTATTTACATACAATATTTATTTATTTAATTTAAGATATCCTTTGTCTAATCATATTCACTGTTCGTTGTAAAATAATTGAATCCTGTAATCCTTTAGCTCTACGACAAAATCAGACGCATCTCGTGTTGTTCAAAACATCCCGGCCGCCTCAATGACAGCAAATTGAAACTTAACGCTGCGGCGCAATTTACAAAGGGATAATAAAAGGTGTCGACTGCTCGGGCTGGACTTGTAAAACGGGGCGATATACATGTAGTAAAGTCTAATGAAATTCAGCAATGACTTTGTGTCCAACTGGAATGGTGCGAGAGGAAGTTCCGCAGATGTGACGGAGGCTTTATTGTTTCCCTCGGAGCGGGTGGGTTTTTAAGTCTAGACGTCGGAAAGTCACCTTCAGAGTCCTGCCTCAGTCCAGAGAAGACGGGACGTAAAATCACAAATGGCTGAGTGAACGGTTTGATTTTTAGGGTTAAAAGGAAGTTTGGATTGTGGGGGTGGACGTGGTATATTTGCACTACTGTCTGGCCAACTGTACATTTCTGTATATAGTTCAAGTCTATTCTATTCTATTCTATTTTATTTTAATCTTAATTTTATGCATGCCCTCTTTTATATATTTTATTAATTGTTTTATGTTGCACCTCACGCCAAAGCGCGTTCCATGTTTGTGAACCAAGTGCCTTACTGAAAAATGTGTCAAAATAATAACAAGACAGAGACAAATATAAACGGAGGAAGGAAAAATCATGAGTAAAATAAGCCCTTTTCAGCATTTTCATTTTAAAAACAGTAAAGTTCTGTCAAACAGAGGACATTGGAATTTCAATAATGCACTATATACTATTCACAACACTATAGTCAGTGTTTAAAGGTGCACTATGTAACTTTATGGTGGTTTATGAGCAGGTCCAGCACCCACTTTTCCTTGAATGTTCTACAGTACTGTGTAAACATCCATCTTTAATTTATGTAATTACCATCCATTTTGTTGCTAAAAATCAACTTTGATTTGGTGGTGTTTAGGGATGGGTGTTGATAAGAGTTTATCAATACGAATACCATTGATAACTTTGCTTATCGATTCAATTCCTTAACAATTCTCCTATCAATTCCTATTCACCTTATTCCTGAAGTTGCCGTACGCGCCGCCATCTGTTTTCGTTGGTAGTTTACATGGAGCAGAGGAGCTCAACAGAAAATAAGTTCTACATGGACTAAAAAGACGTTTTCAGGCCTCAGGAAATCGGTGCGTTGTGACTTGTTGTTGCTCGTGTTCATTAAACATTTTAGACAAATCAATCTACTTTATATAATATTTTAGAGTGAAACTTTTCCCTCGTTGGCCATTTGCATGAACACCGTTCGCATCAAACCCGAAGTCCCTTTACTACAAGAGTGCGGATCATGAATATAAAAAGTGGGCGGGACAGAATAAGGTGAATATATAGCTTATAAAAGAATATGCCTTATGTATCTAGTTACATAAGTCTGTGTTTAAGCTAATCTCTAATCAAATCAGCTAATCAAATGTGTAATGTGTTATATTAATTATTACTAATGTGTTGTGTTGATTTATATGTTTTATTATTCCTATACCAATGAGAAGCACTTTGTGACAAAATGAAACAAAATGAAAACAAATCTTGAACTAATAAACATAAATGAGACGAGATACTATAAACTACAAATGTTTCCCACTGCAGTGCCATTTTTAAAAGGTCTGAACTAAAAAAACGTACTGTTACTAGCATATTCTGGTCAATTAACCAAGCCAATAATTGCATTTCTATGATTTATTTGGCCATAGTTTGTTTTGAATAATTGAACTGTCCTATGGAAACCCCCCACAGGTCCAGCAGTCGAACCCAGGACCTCTTTGATGAGAAGCAACACTATTTACTTACTACATACAATATTTATTTATGTAGTAAGACAATGAGAAGCACTTTGTGACCTGTGTCTGTTTAAGGGGCTATACAAATAAACTTTACTTACTTACTAATCACATTTTTTACATTTAGACAAAAGTGTTGGCTACATTACGATTAAAACCACAATGTAAAGCGTAGGGTACATATATACACGGACTCGACATGACGTGCAGCGCGGATCGTAGACGTCACCGGGGTTAAAACATTAGCTTGTTATGAAACCAAAAGTATGAATGCTGCGCGGAGATGAGGCTGAACCGGCATTTAAATGTACGGCGGCCCAAACAAGCACTGATAAGGATAACTGTTTAGGGAGAAGACATACGACTCTGATTTTGCTGAAAATAGAACCGGTTCTCAACACCTATCCCTCGTGGTGTTATACTTGCTCGTCTCCAGCGGGGTTTGCCAAATGTTGTGCTGGGTAAACGACAACATCTCCTGGAACAACAGTTTCTGTCCTTCCACCGAGGCATGGGACAATATTGAAATTTTATGTCATGGCCAAAATAATTGCGATTAACGATCACAACAGTTATTAAAATTGCTTGAAATGTGACATATAAAGACATTACTTTCTCATTATGAATAACTTCTGACATATTTGTAGTTTATTATAAGTGAAAATAAAAACGATCTAGAAGAAAACATAAAAGTTGCTTTTTTTCTGCACAATCTGGTGACAAAATGGCGATTATCTTTGTTGGCGATTATCATGATTGTACAAAATGTAGCACAAACGATTATTGTCTTCCCTTTTTATCACGATAAACGATATTATTGTTTTGTTTTTTTTGTTGTTTTTTTTATTATTATCACACAACAAAAAAACAAACATGCAGACAAAGGTCTCACACAAGATATCAAGACAGAATCCCCATCCACCAGACAACAGAGAGAGAAACAACAAACAAAAACAAGGAAACAATAACAATTAACAACAGATAATTACCAAAAGCAACACCAGTCTTCTCTTCTCAACATATGGCCTGGCTATATTACTAAATCATACTTAGTAGTAAATAAATATTGTGACCTATTTTTTAGTTAATTCATTTTCCTGTCATTTAACATATAGTTCGTTCATCCTTTTATTCTTTATTTCTTTATATATTTTTTGATTATCATTACTTATCTTTTAATTCTATTTTTTTTTATCTATTTCCTATATAATCTTTTTTCTCAGGAAATATAGTATATTCAAATTTATAACAATATTATTGTTTATTGTCCCATCCCTACTTCCACCTGAGAACTACGACCCCTTTAAAGTCACCCTTTCAATTATCCTCAAATAGTCTTTTGTAACACGTCGAGTAGAGGTAGAGTTCCTGTTCCTCTCTGCATGCAGTGAGTCAGACTGTGCAGTTCGACTTAGCCTGAGTTAATAAAGCCCAGACCAGTTCCTGTGTGCCCTTGGAGATCGCTTACATCCAGACACCAATCAAAAACTGGTGCAGATATAATTTGTCATCTGGGATTTCCTGCTGGAGAATTATAGAGAAGATACAGGACGATCGATACTATGGATTTTCACTGCAGCGGCTGATTGTCCAATTGCTGTGAAACATGTAGCGAGATAAAAGGGCACGGCTGCCATTTGGAACCGGAGTGCGGAGTCAGCACGGGCCTGTCAGAGTCAACGCTTGGATGGGAAATTATCATGCTGCAGTGTCCAAGTACTATTTAACACATCCCCGCTCCATGATTCATCAGAGAGGCGTCACTCCAAGTCACTGTCACCCGCGGCTCTGGCCACCCATGGGTGCTGTTTAAAGCGCGCAGCAAAAATGAACATCTGTATTCGAGTTAAAAAGGACCTGGATTCGGACTGGATTGATTCTGGTGTTGATAGAGCTTTCTTTACAGGGAGACGCACTCGGACTGGCAGCTCGCTGATAGTTTCTGCTACAAAATGTTGAACGAAATCGATTAAATGTGCGCTTTCCTTTTTTCTCTTTTATTTCTTTTACTTTTCTGGTGTCTCCATGGAGATGTCATTACTGGAATGTTACAAGGTATGGCATTACATACATCTATTTGTATGGAGACGAGCACATGACGCCATCAGGCCAATGTTTTTCAGTGCATTTTGTTTATCATCTCTGATTGAATATATAAGATAAGAGATAAGAGATCCTTTATTTGTCCCATAATGGGGAAATTTCAATGTTGAAACACAGTTTAGAACAAGGAATGAATGAAATAGGCGCATGCAATAAAAATAGGATAAATAATTACTAAACATGGTAATAAAAATACAATATAAAGTATAAAGTGCACACTCTTATTTACAGTAGGTGGCTGTCTGGGAATAAATAGTAAAAATGGCAAATAAAGTGGCTTAAGTGTCTTGTTATATACAGTAAATGACTATAGTGAGGTAAAAGTGTATTAATAGTATGTAAAATTATATTGCACATGATTATCACAGGTATATCAAATCAAATCAAACTTTATTTATAAAGCACTTTTCATACATAGCATGTAGCACAAAGTGCTTTACAGTGTATATTAAAAACATTCCCACACATGACCATTTCCCACCCAACCGCCTCCCACCAGCCAAGCAACCCACCCACAGTCACATACACACCTGAACACACACACACACACACACACACACACACAACACACACACACACACATACAGATACACACCCATCTATGTGCATACACACGTATTTACACACACATACCCTAAGATACAATAGGCTGAGTGCGGATACACCAGTTGAGGAAGCACCATCAGAGGAGCCGTCTGCACCAGGAGCAGAGAGTCCGTAGCCACAGGACACAGACTCAGGGCGAGGAGATGGGGCAAGCACCAAACCTCCACCAGGGGCCCATGAGCCAGGGCCCAGCAACCTGAGCGACCGCCGCTCCCAGTACAGAGGAGCCCCTCAGAGGAAACACTGGAGTCTAAAATAAATAAAAGAATAAATAAATAAATAAATAAATAAATATGGGTAATTAATAAATAAATAGAACTAAGTAAAACTTAAATAAATACATATAAAATAAGTAAACACAATAAATAAATGTAACAAATACACAAATTAAATATTAGTCAAAAGCTAAACTAAAAAGGTGGGTCTTGAGCCTGCTCTTAAAAACCTGAGCGCTTCTCTGCGGCCCTGAGGTTCTCCTCGGCAGGCAGTTCCACAGACGAGGGCCGTAGTGCTGGAAGGGCGCCTGCGCCGTGAGTGTGTCCTGACTTTGGGAATGACTAGGAGCCGGCTGCCGGAGGGCGCAGGGGCAGCGAGGGTTCATATGGTAAAAGCAGTTCTAATAGATAAGAAGGCCCAAGACCATTAAGACATTTATAAACCAGTAAAAGAACCTTAAAATCGATCTGAAAGACACGGGGAGCCAATGCAGTGATTTTAAAACGATTGTAATGTGGTCCCGCCCCTGGTCTTAGTCAGGACACGTGCTGCTGAGTTTTGTAATAACTGCAAACCTAAAATACTCTTTTTGGGAAGACCAGAGAGCAGGGCATTACAGTAGTCTATACGACTGGAGATAAAAGCATGCATCAGCGTCTCGTGTTGGCCCGAGAGAGAATGGGGCGGACTCTGGCTATGTTCTTTAAGTGATAAAAACCTATTTTTGTGATGTTCTTGATGTGCGGGATAAAAGTGAGCTCAGAGTCAAAGATAACGCCCAGGTTTTTTACTTGTGCTGATGGATTAAAAGACTGTGCCTGTAGTTTGGATAAAAGTTTCTCTCTCTGGGCCTCAGGACCAATGACTAAAACCTCAGTTTTGTCCTGGTTAGGCTGGAGAAAGTGTTCTGCCATCCAGGATTTGATGTCTAAAATGCAGTTAAAAAAGAGCATCCATTGGCCTGGTGTCATCAGGAGACATGGAGATGTAAAGCTGCGTATCATCAGCATAACTGTGGAAGTTGACTCCATGTCTCCTGATGACACCACCAAGAGGAGCATGTATAGGTTAAAGTACAGGACCTAAAATCGAACCCTGGGGCACACCACATGTGATTTTATGGACCCTGGAGGAGCAGGTATCTAAACTTACCATGATTGTTCTGTCTGTGAGATAGGAAGTAAGCCATTTGTGCACAGTACCAGAGGCCCACCAGGTGCTTAACTCTGTTTAAAGAATAGTGTGGTCTACTGTATCAAAGGCAGCTCAGATCCAGTAGGACCAACACTGTCACCTGTTTAAAATCATAATTTAACCTAAAATAATTTAAAATCTTTGTCCAAGGCTGTCTCGGTACTGTGGTTTACCCTAAAACCAGACTGATATTCCTCAAAAATGTTGTGTGTGTTTAAGAAATAATTTAGCTGAGTAAAAACAAGTTTTCTAAAATTTTGCTTAAAAAATGGTAAGTTAGATACCGGCCTATAGTTGTTAAAATCATTAAAATCTAAATTGCTCTTCTTCAGCAGGGGCCTCACCACCACCGCTTTAAAGGCAGTGGGAAAGACCCCCGTCTGAAGAGAGCAATTCATCATGTTTAAAATTTCCTCCCTAAAAGATCCATAAAATGACTTAAAAAACCTTGTAGGAACTGGATCTAAAACACATGTGGTGGGTCTCACTGAGGAGAAAACTTTATCAAGACTCTCAGCATTAACCGGGACAAAACCGTCCAGTGTTTCCTCCGGTAAAGACAGACAATCAGATGTGTTAAAAGCAGTTGATCGACTGGATAAAATGTTACATCTGATGGTGTCTATCTTCCCCATGAAGTGGTCTGCAAAACGCTCGCAGAAGAGAGTCTGTGGGAGTAAAATGAGATGTGCTAAAATCAGGGTTTAAAATGTTGTCAATGGTTGAAAAAGGACTTTGGAATTATTTTTATTGTTGATGATTATTTTGGCAAAGTAGTTGTTTCTTGAGTTTCTAATTGCATTGTTATAAATTCTTTGTTGATTATTGAAGAGTTGGTGATTTATTGTTGTTTTATTTTATATATATATATATATATATAAAGATGAAATTAATATATATATATAATATATATATAAAGATGAAATGAAGATGGTTAAGTTAAAAATCATACTGTGGAACATTAATTGCGTGGCAACTTGGCAAGTCAAGAATTATACAGATAAATAGAAACTTTATTGCATTGTTTTGAGTCGTGGCACACGTTTTTGTTGTTGAAAAGATGCTGTGGCACATCATCCCCTAAAACAGTGGTTCTCAATCTTTTCTGACCCCCATAGTAGCCATGCAACCAACTCGGGACCCCAAAGCGAAATGAAAATGAATATAGTAATAGTTTTAAGTGTCCCAGTGTGTTAAATCAGGTTTAATGCTGGTTATTTCAATAGTTTATAGTCTTATTGGGCCTTATTTCACTCATTCACTCACCTCATTTCAAAAGATACTGTTTTTAATATAAAAAATAATTCAAATTAGATCTTGAAATCATCTCGCGACCCCCAGCTCATCCCTCGCGACCCCCCGAGGGGTCCCGATCCCCACTTTGAGAACCACCCTAAAACAGGGGTTCCCAAACTTTTCTGGCCGGGACCCTCAAAATAGCCATTCAAACGACTCGGGACCCCCAAAGTGAAATGAATGAAAATTACAGTATCAGTTATTTTAAGTGTCAAAGCGTGTTTAGTCAGGTATTGGTTAATAGAATAGTTCATTGTAATACTGGACCCTATTTCACTAAAAGATACTGTTTTTAATTAAAAGAAATACAGCAAATACTGTGTCATATTTATTAAAATTAGATCTTGAAATCATCTTGCGACCCTCAGGTCACCCCTCACGACCCCCACTTTGGGAACCACTGCCCTAAAACATTATTAAATGGCTCAAATTAGAGAAAATTTGTCCATGTGTTTGTTTCTGGCTTTGGACATTTAGCATCAGTGCTTGTTTTTGTGCCATTTTTTAAATTTAGGACACTATAAAGGGCAACATCAACACTCCCTCTGTTGCGCTTTGAGCCAAACTCTCACAGAAATGTGTAATCAGATTAGTTCATTTCCATGACATGAAACAAATGAGCTCACTGGCCGTCATTTTGAGCAAAATTACATAAGAGTTGTTTTTTATTATTATTTTATTAAGTACAAAAAGCCATGTTTCATTGGTAGATCATTTCTTTTGTCAAGTTAAATCTGCTCAAATCAAGATCAAATATCCGTAATTCAAGTAATTTCACCATACCTGCATATTACTACTACTTTTAACACAAGCTAAGCAGAACATTTATATTGCATTTTATTTTAGCTTGTTTCTGCATGTTCTGTTTTTGTCTTATTGTATTTTATATTGTGTCTGCACAGCACTTTGGGCCATTGTGGTTGTTTTTAAATGTGCTTTATAAATAAATTTGACTTGACTTGACTATTACTTTTGCAGAGGTCTAACTTTTATGACTCATTATTAACAATAACAAACTCATAAATTGTTTAATTTTGGTACATATTGATTGTAGCCCATGCTTTTTCGATACAATACTGTACATTTAAATCTCTCTTTTGTTGGATTATATTTCTTTGATTATGTGTCAGTGGCATATCGTCATATATTCTATTACAGTACACTGCACTTCAAAATGTTTTATCTTGACAGCAGGTGGTACATAAAATTGCCTGCCTTATTTTGTATATTAGCATCAACGTCTGGTACGGTAATCACGTTAAAAGTCTTCCGAGTTTATACTTTTAAATCAGGGCTTACAGTATAACACCGTAAAACGTCAAACGGCTGCTACATTCAATCAAATGACCGACTTCTATCACATCGGCTTTTAGTTAATTTCCTCGGTTTGCATTAGGGCTGTTGGGGTTATTCATCACACTTATAAAAATGACAGTGCGGATCTCCATTGGCCGCAGAATGGAAGAGTAAACAGGCCATTTGCGCGCACATAATTCTGAGTGAAACTTGGAGATTACAGCGGAGGAACGTAAAAACAGAGGAGGGGACGGTAAGACGCTGTAATGCCACTAATCGAGCTGTGCCAGGGAGCTGAGGCTGTGTTTTATCCACCCTGACACTGCTCATAAAAGCTGATGGGTCTGTAACGCACTCTGGAGTCGGTGGTTGTCGCTAACACTGTGCAGGGCAGAACAGTAACGGGTCAAAAGAATGTCATTAGTACATTTGTTTTTAGTCAGGTTGATTCTGTTTGGTTCTGATTACACTAGTCTTTACTTGGTCCTAAATTGAGCCCATTTTAGTCCTGATGTTGACTTCGTTTGGTCCTGTATTAGTCTTTGTCTTTAGTCTTTAAACCAGCCTAAGAAACCTGTGGGTTGTGTTTGACCAGGCTATGTCTCTGGAGGGCCACTCAAAACAGTTGACAAAAAACAGTTTTTATCATCTGAGAAACATCTCAAAAGTGAGGAAATTGCTATCAAAGACTGATCTGGAGATGATCATCCATGCTTTTATCTCATCTCGTCTTGACTATTGCAACTCTGTTTTTACTTGCTTTAATAAGTCAGCTCTTAAAAGACTTAAAAGACAACTTGTGCAAAACTCTGCTGCAAGGATTTTAACAGGAATTCCCAGAACAGCGCATATAACCCCAGTCTTATCGTCCCTTCACTAGTTACCAGTAAAATATAGGATCGATTTTAAACTTTGTGTTCTTTTCGTTCTTTTGTGTTTTTCCGAGCGCTGCATGGTCAGGCCCCTCAGTATGTTGCTGATTTGCTGTGCCCTTACACCTCCAGCCGCACTCTTCGGTCTTCAGACCAGAGCCTTCTCATGGTCCCAAAGACACGCTTCAAAACTCGGGGGGACCTGTCCTTTCAGGCTGTGTTCCCCAGACTCTGGAATGCCCTGCCCCTGGCTCTTCGCCAGGCCGATTCAGTAGACACTTTTAAGAAGCAGCTAAAGACACTCTTATTCAAAAAAGCTTTTAGTTGACTTGGTTGTTATTTCTCTGTATTTTATCCTATTTTTATGTAAAGCACTTTGTGATTTTTATCTGTGCAAAGCGCTATACAAATAAAATTTACTTACTTACTTACTTACTTTGTTTAGTCATGATCGTGACCAGGTTTATTTTCGGGTTTAGTCCGTGTTATGATGTTTTCAATGTGCAAGTGTGAACAAACCCTTAATTGTTACCACTTCGTCGTGATGGACGGTATATAAAAACATCATATCAATGTCAAAGTTGCTGTTTTGATGATACTTTTACAGTTTTTTATATTTTTTTATGACCTTAAAGCAGAAGTAAGTAACCTCAGCAACAAAACTCCCCCTGCAGGTCTCTTGTGAAAATACATTGCCAGTAAAATACGCCAAAAGCTTTTTTTCCTTTCCTTTTTATTGAAACAAGGAAGTACAATCACATACAAAAACATTTCTTGTCACAAAATATAAAAAAGAAAGCCAAGGTTTCTCAGGAGAATTGTCTTTGGGTCGGCGTCAGGAAATGTTGCAGCTGGTTTTCTGAGCCCAGACAGCAGGGGGCGACAATAGCGCCTTCAAGCACTTCGAAAATATATTTACAACCACCACACGGACTTACAAAGACGTTTAATAAATTAAAATTGTTACTTAGTTCTACTGTAGTATATGATTTATGTACAATGCCTCTTGAAATAAATACTAAACTTATATCTACCATATTCAGGGAGTTGCCATATGCGCCACATTACCATTCCAGTTGTAGGATTTTTCATAGTTCTGCCAATCTTGACAGCGAAATAAGTTCTGTGTAAACTACAAAGTGGTATTCAGGTCACCCAGAGAAACAGTGCATGTAGTGTTGACTTGTTGGTGCACATGAACATTAAACATTTTACCCAAATTAACTAAAAACTACTATGAATGAATGAATGAATTAAAACTACTTTATATGATATTTTAGCTGTGAGACTTTTCTCTGTTCTCCATTGAAATGAATGGCTCAGTACCAATCATAAGTGAAAGTGGGTGGGGCAGGAGAAGGTGAATAGTTAATTATATAAGTATACATTTTCTCTATATACTCTAGGTTTATTTTATTGTATACTTAATTTTATACATGCCTCTTTTATATATTTTGCTACTATTTTATTTCTTGTAATATGTTGCACTTTAGGCCAAAGCAAGTTCCTAGTTTGTGAATTTTGTTCACTGGTAACAAACCTTTTTTATGATTCTGATGAGAAATTCTGCATTAACCTGACCAAAAATGAAATAAAATCAAAAGTCTGATATTCTAAATATTGGTACAAAGTGATATTTCTGCACTATTGTGTTTCATTTTGCCGTCTATTTTCTTCTTTTTATGCGATACTTGAACATCAACCATTTAGTCACCGCGTGAATATTGAACTGCATTGTAATAAACCTCAAACATACCTGGTATAATATTGTTTCATTCAGGATTGTTTGAGTAATTCTGCTAACTTAACTTAATAAAAAAATCTTCAAACCGCACTTTGACGTAAAACACAAAATAAGAGGCGAACCTACTCACAGTAATAATATATTTTAAGGTACAGTATATTTTTAAGCAATAAAAGCTTTAGTTTTAGTTAATTTTATTATTTATTTGTCACGGACCATACAAACACATTCATCTTATAAAAGAAAAGATGATTTGCACCAGATTTAGCAGTCCATGGACAAGTGAACACACAAGTTATAAACATTACAAATATCTTAGTACTACAATTATAAAATAAAATAGTTCCATTACATCAGGGGTGTCCAAACTTTTTCCATCGAGGGCCGCATATTGAAATATAGACCAAGCGGAGGGCCACAAATCAATAGTGAAACGTTAAAAAAGCTGCATTTATCTGATGTTTTAAGCTCCACCACATCTACATTCAGTCTCAGTGCCTTAATATCAGGCCTGTGTCGCACCAAAATGTTAGTTATTTAGGTTAGAATTGTAGAAAATCTGAAATGTGCTGTAAATAGTACTTATCAGGACAATGTGGGCCGGTTCACCAGGAAGACTAAGGGCCAAGAAAAATTGGTCTGAGGGCCGCATTTGGCCCCCGGGCCTTAGTTTGGACAGGCCTGCATTACAGCTTACATTATTTCAATATTAACATCACATCCACATTCTGCACATCAGGTTCTGAATCCTTGTCTGGTGCAATGTGTCAATGTTGAAACACGATGGGAACTTTTCATCACCGATAATAGTCTCATTGGATTTACAGACAAGCAGAATTTATGAGTGGGCGGCCCCTGTTTTTGAGGCACTGAATGGAGCTCTAATGCGCGTCTTTGTTTCGTTTGGCAAGACACTTTCAGGACTGAGAGAGCAGTGACTTATGTAGAACTGACGCCAAGGACAGAAACAAGAGGCCGACAAAAGCAAAGACCCTCAACTCCGCCATCTATTACGGTTTACATTTGTGCCTTGTGATCCTTTATTGAAGAGTTCATTTACAAAAAGTAGATAAAATGCCATTTGAAAAAAAGTGCCCCAGGTTTACAGTTGAATTTACTCCTTTTCTCGCAGCGTTTTCAAAAGCCGAATCCATTTATTATTTAAAAGTATTATTCCGTTCCTTGAAATCCCCTGGTATCCAAAAGAAAAAACAAACAAACATTGTGATCTGAGACATAGTGCACCTTTAACATGCATGGATTAGCGAACATGCAGCGTTTTTCTTAAATCTTAACGCTTAAAGTGCGTATGACAGGTTTTTATGATTTTCTAATTTTGACTTTATTCAGTGTGTTAATACTTCGTGTAAATACAAATTATAGTTTTGCACCAATTGGGTCGCCGTTTGTGGAGAAAAGTTGAAAAATCTGTCGACAACTACACGAAATAAACACATTGATGACATCACGCTGGGGAGACAAAGGTCAGGCATAATTTACACGAAATAAACTACTTTTTTGACCCTTCAAATTCAATAAAATAAAGGTGTTCACATGTGTTTCTCTTTGTCAAATGAATAAATCTGTGACGTTAGATGAGTTTTGGCCGGTGTACAGTGTGGTTGCTATGGTAATTTCCTAGTGTGATGTCATACTTTACAACCAGGAAGAAAAATTTAAAACCTAAAATATAGCTAAACTGGGGTTCCATTTGTAAAGATTTTAGTAGAAATTTGAATTTATTTATCTTTACTGCATATTTCAACCTGTCATGGGCCCTTTAACTGACCTTTTTGAGCATTAAGTCATGTTATTATGTTGTATCCTCATCAAAAATGTGAGTTATGTTTTCCCCATCCTCTTCACAGATGCCAGGGGCGTAGCTCCAAATTCAGGGCCCCAGGTACTGTATTTACATTCTTGGTGGGCATTTGATTTATTTACACCAGAAAATTTAACTATTATTGTTATTTTTCATTCAACATCGCTAGAATATACACCCTTTGGTTTTAAATATACATAACCATAACTCGCTAATATAATGACATCCTGTAGCTATAGATTATGATACAGAGCTGTTTGTTTTTGCAATAACTATCAGAATAATTTCCTCTTGAAACATTATTACAATAAGACCGGTACCACTTTATAATAACTACATCTTATTTAGCCTTAATAAAGGATTAACAAAGACTTAATTAATAACGAATATATACTTTATTTAACGCGATTCAGGCTTAGTAACTACTTAATTTAGGTTAAGGTTAGGGTTAGGGTTAGAAATTAGGGTTAGAATATTAGTTAAATAGTTACTAAGCCTGAATCATTCTTAATAAAGTATTTGTTGATTATGAATTAAGTCTTTGTTCATGCTTTATTAAGTCATGAATAAGTGTAGTTATTATAAAGTGTTACCATAAGACTTTGATTTTCCCCCAGTGCGCCGGGGAACACTACTGCGCCTTGGAAGTTTTACCAGGTGTGCCTTGAAAAAATATCAAATTGGAGTTAACAGGTTCAGAAATGTGTATGTAAATAACTAATTTTACCTTTTTGGAGTGTCCTGAGCAACTTCTGCACCAAAACAGAACGCAAAACCACCACTAATGCCAAATTTAAAGCACCAAACAGTAACACAGACATGATTGGGCTCATTATATTCCATATTTTATTAACTAAATGGTCTGATTTGGTCATGTTTTTGTAGGTGGTGTGCCGTGGTGTCTTTTAAACCCAAAAAGAGTGCCGCACCTAAAAAAAGGTCGAAAAACACTGCAATAAGAAAATACACTAACTGCAGATTATAATTACCAGTTTTGGCTAACTCAACTTGGGTAATATGTGAGTATTTATTTGCGTGATGGGGCCCTCAGATCGCACACATAATTGTATTTAGTCACTCTAGAACTTTACTCAACCCCAATGCATTTTAATACAACAAAATTTGATTAAAGCAGGCATGTCCAAACTCAGGCCCGGGGGCCAAATGCGGCCCTCAGACCAATTTTTCTTGGCCCTTAGTCTTCCTGGTGAACTGGCCCACATTCTCCTGATAAGTACCATTTACAGCACATTTCAGATTTTCTACAATTCCAACCTAAATAACTAACATTTTGGTGCAATACAGACCTGATATTAAGACACTGAGACTGAATGTAGATGTGGTGGAGCTTAAAACATCAGATAAATGCAGCTTTTTTGAACGTTTCACGATTGATTTGTGGCCCTCCGCTTGGTCCATATTTGAATATGTGGCCCTCGATGGAAAAAGTTTGGACACCCCTGGATTAAAGCCTAGAAAAATGCAACTGAGGAAAACCAGTATCCGCCCCACACAGTCCAACACCCCTGATAGATGCATTTTACCGTAACAAACAGTGGCTTTTCATTTACATGTTTTTATTGAAAAATGGCACTAAATGTATGCCCAAAGTTGAAAAACAAACAAAAAAACAATGCATGTAAGTACAAAGTGGCAGGTTAAGCGACTAGATTCATCTTAAAAATGAGTTGTGTGTTCAAACTCTTTCAAATCTATGCTGATAGACTTGTACAAAGTTGATGTAGATGGGATGTTTTTGACTTAAAGTAGACCGATTGTCCTTGAATTGTTTGTAAATGTAAATGTAATGCCCGCCTCTTCATAGAGACATTTGAACGTAACAAGCGCATTTAAATGTTTTTTATTTTAAAGTGGCTGCATGACATTTTAGAACTCTACATGTGTCACCCAGGGTCTTAAATTTTCAAATAATTGCCACTATTCACCTTATTCTGCCCCGCCCACTCTTGCCGTTTTTTGCACTTTTGTTGTAAACGCACTTCCGTTTGACGAGAACTCTGTTAAAGCTAATGATGAACGAGGGAAAAGTCTCACCGCTAAAATGTTACATAAAGTAGATTGATTTGTGTAAAATGTTTAATGAACACGAGCAACAACAAGTCAACAACGCAACGATTTCCTGAAAACGTCTTTTTAGTCCATGTAGAACTTATTTTCTGTTGAGCTCGTCTGCTCTGTGTAAACTAATACAACGGACACAAGACGGCAGTGAATATGGCAACTTCCGGAATAAGGTGAATATACAGGGATGTGGGCGGGGATAGGTGGGTAGGTGAAAACCTGAATTCTCTGAGCACTCAAGCCTCAGTTGCAGAACAATACAGGAACTCAAACATGCAGCAATCAATCAAAATGCAACTTTGAGTAATTTAAGGATGAGGAACACTGTTGTAACACTATTAAAACTCATTAAAGTTGATTTTGCGTAATATGCCCCCGTGAAAGCAGAACTAAGTAAGTAAGTACTAGCAACAGAGCTCCCCCTGCAGCTCTTGTGAAAATACACTACCAGTAAAATGACGACAACAGCTTCTTTTTTTCTTTTCCTTTTTATTCACCTTATTCTGGAAGTTTCCATACGCGCCGCCGTCTTGTTTCCGTTGTAGTTTACACGGAGCAGACGAGCTCAACAGAAAATAAGTTCTACATGGACTAAAAAGACGTTTTCAGGAAATCGTTGTGTTGTTGACTTATTGTTGCTCGTGTTCATTAAACATTTTACACAAATCAATCTACTTTATGTGACATTTTAGCGGCGAGACTTTTCCCTCATTCGTCATTAGCTTTAACGGAGTTCTCGTCAAACAGAAGTGCGTTTACAACAAAATTGCGCATCTGTGGCAAAATACGGCAAAAGTGGGCGGGGCAGAATAAGGTGAATAGAAATAAGGAAATTCAGTCACATACAAAAACATTTCATGTCACCAAATATAACAAAGAGAGCACACATCAGAAAACGTTGCAGCTGGTTTTCCGCTCAGAGACAACAGGTGGAGACGACGGGGGCTTCAAACGCCCCAAAATACATTTACAACCACCACACGGACTTACAAAGACGTTTAATGAGGTAAAAATGTTACTTAGTTCTGCTTTAAGGTCCCGTATGTGGTGCAGCTGAAACACATTTCCAGTTAACAGTGGTTATTTGTGTTAATTAGCTGCAAAACACCCTCATATTTATTCTGCGCTCACTTTCAAATAGAACCAACGTTACAGAGGAGCTCGAATCATGAATCTTTTCCCAGACGCAGACAGTAAAAGTTTGTCCCTGTAACTTTCCTCTCTCACCGCTTCTCTCCGCCTTTCTCTTCTCTTACCATTGCCTTCACAGATGAGCGTTTGGGGAAATATGCTAAGCCGAAATGAATTCACACTGTAAGGTAATGAGGACTTGCATGAGCTGTAATTGCTATTATTGCCAGACACAAATTGAAAAGCATAACCTGCCCGACACCGGCTATCAGTTGTCATTATGAGGAAAAACATGGCCTCATTGCAGATGGCTGTCTGTTGACACCCAAAGTAATTGAGGAGGTTCGAACGCTCTCAAAGGGTAGCACGGACACTTGATCAGAGTATTTTTATGTCTTCTGCGATGATTTGATTTCACATAATGTCGTTTTTATGGCCAGAAATGCCATTAATTTGCATGATAGCGATGCAAAATGTGACACTTTTTGTTTGCCGAACAATTGGATGGTGTTTTTTCTTCTGTCAGTCTTTTTCCCGGCGCTGAAGTCTCATTATATCATTTCTAACAGAGCAGTGAAAAGCTGCCTCTCTCCGCGCAGTGCTGTGTCAGGTCAATATGCCATTTTTTAAGTGGTGACAGAGGATGGGTGGGGCTTTTTCTGACAGATGATTTCAGTCTTTGTTGTTTTAAGCACAAATAAAACAAGGAGAAATGAGTCGGTTTAAGCCTGGACTGACCAAAAAGCACTACGCAGAGCTGTTCCCGTGTCATTTATTCAGTGGAAACTCTATAGAGGATGATTTGGTGTCACAAGTGTCATGTGATGCTGCAGAAGGCTTGCATCAAATTGACCCTTAACTGAGTAGGGGCAAACTAGTTGGGGATTTCTGCTGCTCTCTGCCTCCATCATGGAAGCGATAATAATAATACTGTTTGGTTATCTTTGCTTGGGGCTGGTAAAATGTCTAGGATGACGAAACACACAGGCATTTGCTGCATATAACTGTTTTTAATTTGTAGTTTGCTGCAGCTTTCGTCATGCAAAATGT
Source organism: Rhinogobius similis (assembly GCA_019453435.1). Lineage (NCBI taxonomy): Eukaryota > Metazoa > Chordata > Actinopteri > Gobiiformes > Gobiidae > Rhinogobius > Rhinogobius similis. The sequence continues at coordinate 34,216,083 of CM033624.1, read as the reverse complement.
ACAGACGTAAACTCCAAAAAAGGTCCATGAACTGCTTTATCATTCTGGTATTTGTGCAAATCTAACAACCAAATAGTCTTAGTCTATCTTATTCTCCTTATTCCAGAAGTTGCCGTACGCTCCGCCGTCTTGTTTCCGTTGTAGTTCACACGGAGCAGACGAGCTCAACAGAAAATAAGTTCTACATGGACTAAAAAGCCATTTTCAGGCCTCAGGAAATCATTGCGTTGTTGACTTGTTGTTGCTCGTGTTCATTAAACATTTTACACAAATCAATCTACTTTATGTAACATTTTAGCGGTGAGACTTTTCCCTCATTCGTCATTAGCTTTAACAGAGTTCTCGTCAAACGGAAGTGCGTTTACAACAAAAGTGCAAAAAAACGGCAAAAGTGGGCGGGGCAGAATAAGGTGAATATTGGCTGGCATATTTTTACTAGAGAGTCTGATCTGATAATGTTTTAGTAGGTTTTTAGTAGGTTGTGCGCTGTTGTATATTTTCAACCAAAAAAACTGTGCCGTGACTCAAAAAAGGTTGAAAAACACTGATCTGGGTTGGGAAAAGAATTCATATTCACGTGGCTTTTGCAATCTTAATAACTATTCAATCAATCAAAAGAATAATGACTAGTTTAATCGATTTATCAAATGAATCGTTAGTTGCAGTCCTTGCACAAAAGTACTGCAGCATTTTGTAATCTGAAAATATTGCTTCGTTACTGTGAGTTATGCTGAATTTCAGTTGCTTTTTAGATTAGCTTACAGTTTGAACATTACGCACCAAGAAATCATGTGTAATGTAATGATGCACTTAATATTTATAAGGTTTCTAGGTGATTTTTAGTGCTTTGGTTTTTATAAGTCCATTAAGAGCCTTGGAAAAGCCAGTCGATACAGTATGGAGATGGCAAGGGCTGTCACTAACGGTTATTTTAGTGGTCGACCAGTCAAATGAAACTTTTTGAACACATTTTCAGCCAAATAAAGATTGAAATATAGTGTCTGAAGGCTTCTTGATCGAGAATATTTATAAATAAAGTGTATTTTTGACAAAAATCAGCAATAATCTATTATTTTTTGACATGTTGATGTAATAATGTCACGTTTTTTGTTATGAAAGGTCTCTTGACGTGTGGTTTAGAGTCTGTGTAATTCAGTTAACGATTAGTCAATTATCAACTATTATAGTCGATTATTTTTCATAGTCAACTAGTCTCAATTAGTCAAGTAATCATTGTTGCTCTAGAGATGGCTGCACCTAGGGCTGGGCGATATGGAAAAACATTTTTGTCACTACTTTCTTGGGACCAGATGATTTCAATTTTAGGAAAAATATCGAATTGTGATTTTTCTGACTAGTGCGATTGTGATTAGATTTGAGTTATGTTTTAATAATAGGATTCAGGTCAAATTCACATTTTAAACACAATTTTGTCACTTTTAGTCATGTTTTTGTCACATTCAGTTGTGTTTGTCATATTTAAACTCACCTTTGTCACTTTTACTTTGTTTTTAGTCGCATTTTTGTTGCTTTTCGTCACGTTTTGGTGCATTGAGTTGTGTTTGTTGTTTCTGGGCGCGTTTTTTATGCTTTTGAATGCATTTTTTGCTTTTTTCCCTGCTTTTGGTCGTGCTTTTGTCGCTTGTTTCTGAACATGTTTTGTACAAATCCAAACTACACTTGATTCAAATCAAAGCAAGACATTTTGTTGTTTGTGGAAGAAATGATTGCACTTCAAAAATGTCAGCCTTTTATGATTTGCTAATTGCATCCATTAAAAATTTAATCATGCAGCCCTGGCCTTTAAGAGGTAAATAAAGTCATCTTCTCAGAGGCTTCAGAGGCTAAACAACAGGAGAAAAAGTGTGTTTGAACAGACAGCTGCATTACAGAGACAAACAGTCAATCAAAAATTTACAAAAATAGCAGATTGTCACAGGGACGAGCTCAACATTCCATTTTTATCACCGTGTCACCCTGCCCTAGCTGCACCGTTATCTGCACACCCTGCCCTGCGTTGCATTAGATGTAAAAAAAAAACAACAAAAAACAAGCTTAATTATTTACCTCTGAAGAAATCCTTGATGTTTAACTTTTATTTTCAATTTAGCAAGCCACCAAACAGCCAAAGCCTTGTGACCGGTCCACCCCCTCCACCGCACAGACTCGCTGAAGCCTGACTGTTGCCACACTAGTTGTAAGAGACACCATAATTCTTCAGCGCGGCCCTCTCTCGGCTCCCCTGTCCCGCCGCTCGCCTGTTAGCTGGGCCTGGCACAGTGGGCTAGTCTTCTCCGGTGGCCGACGCGCTGAAGCGAGAACAGCGGGCCTTTTCTTTCCCATGAACTGGAGCCAAGAGCTGCACTTAAGGTGAAGGGCTGGAGTAATTTAATCGGAGCCTCTGCCCCGTTCCCCTGACGCCCGAGTTTAGGGGGGGTCAGGCGGAGAACCAGGCAGCGCTGACCCCTTCCCAATTACGGGCGCTACAGCCGACCACATCGCTGCCCCGTCCGCGGTGACAGTCATTTAGCACCGGCTCATCTGAGGGGAGGAAGAGGGAGATGGATGATAAGGAAATAAAAAATGATTTGCCGGGACGTGTTGGGCACTTCTCCGCCGTCACGCCTTCCCTCCTCCCTCCTGCCGTCCCCCCCTCCTTTCCTCTCCTCCCGCTTAGTCTCCACGCTTCCTTCCCATGCCATTCTTTGCCTACTCCCAACTTGCCTCCGCCTCTTTTCACCTCCTCTACTTTTTCCTCTTCTCTTTCCTCCCTTTCTCTTTTCTCTTCTACTTCCTCTAACCTTTCGTCTACTCCCTTCCTCGACTCTCTATCCTCCTCTTCCTCTCGTCTTGTCCTCCCTTTCCACCTTTTCTCTTTGCTTTCTTGTCCTCTCCTCCTCCTCTTCGTCTCTTGTCCTTGTCCTTTGTCTCTCACCTTCCTTGACTTTCTGTCCTCTTCTACCTCACCCCTTGTCTTCCCTTTCCACCTCTTCTCTCCTTGTCCTCTTCTCCTCATCTCCTTTTTTTCCACCTCCCTGTCTTCCCTTCCTCTCCCCTTTTGTGCCTCTTGTTGTGTCTTGTCTACTTGCCTCTGCCTCTTCTCGCCTCTTGACTTTCATGTCCTCCTCTACTTTTTTCGCCTCTCTGTCCTCCCTTCCTTGACTCTCGGTCCTCCTCTTCCTCTCGTCTTGTCCTCCCTTTCCACCTTTTCTCCCCTCTTTGCTTTCTTTTCCTCTCTCTTTGTCTCCCACAGATTCCTTTCCTTGACTTTCTGTCCTCTTCTACCTCACCCCTTGTCTTCCCTTCTCTCCTTGTCCTCTTCTCCTCTTCTTCTTTTTTCACCTCCCTGTCTTCCCTTCATCTCCTTTCGTGCCTCTTGTCTCCCTCGCTCTATCTCCCTCCCTCTGTATCCTTTTTCCTCTCAGCCCCTACTTCCCTCTCTTCGCTTTCATGTCCTCCTCCTCATCTTTTCTTTCACCCTCCTGACTTGTCCTCCCTTCTCTTCTCCTTCTTTCCCTCTTCATTCTTTTCCTACTTGCCTCCGCCTCTTCTCGCCTCTTCGCTTTCATGTCCTCCAACTTTTTTTCACCTCTCTGTCCTCCCTTCCTCTCCTCTACTTCCTCTAATCTTTCGTCTACTCCCTTCCTCGACTCTCTATCCTCGTCTTGTCCTCCCTTTCCACCTTTTCTCCCCTCTTTGCTTTCTTGTCCTCGTCTCCTCTCTTTGTGTCCCACAGATTCCCTTCCTTGACTTTCTGTCCTCTTCTTCCTCACCCCTTGTCTTCCCTTTCCACCTCTTCTCTCCTTGTCCTCTTCTCTTCGTCTCCTTTTTTCACCTCCCTGTCTTCCCGTTGTCTCCTTTTGTGCCTCTTGTCATGTTTCTATCTCCCTCCCTCTGTACCCTCTTTCCACTCAGGCTCTACTTCCGTCTCCGGCTTTCATGCCCTCCTCCTCATCTTTTTTTCACCCTCCTGACTTGTCCTCCCTTCTCTTCCCCTTCTTTTCCTTCTCTCAACTTGCCTCTTCGCTTTTGTGTCCTCCTCCTCATCTTTTCTTTCACCCTCCTGACTTCTCCTCCCTTCTCCTCCCCTTCTTCCCCTCTTCATTTTTTTCCTTCTTCCTTCTTCTGTCTCCTCCCATTTCCTTCTCATCTCTCTTTCTTGTCTCCCTCCTACTCCCCTCTTGCCTCTTTTCTATATCTCCCTCCATCTTCTCACCTTCCCCTCATCAACGTCCCTTCCTTACTTCTCTATCCCCATCTTCCTTTCTTCTATATCTTTCTCCTCCACTTCCCTCTCATCTCTCTTCCTCCTCACCTCTCCACGACTCCCACCATTTTCCTTTCACCTCTTCACCCTCGACCTCCCTTCCTCACCTCTATCCTTCCCTCTTCTCCTCCCTTCTCTATCTTCATCTTCCTTCCTCTCTCCTTTTCTCCTCCCCTTTCCTTTCATCTCGCTTCCTACTCTCTTACTCCCTTCTTCTCTCTCCTCTCCATGTCTCCCACCGTTTTCCTTTCACCTCCTCCCCCCATCATTCTTGACATCCCCTATTCTCCCTTCTTCGCCTCTCAATGGTTCTCTTCCTTTCTTGTCTCCTTTTCTCATCTGTCTTCCTCACTTTCCTTTATTTCCTTCTTTCCCTCTCCTCTCCACGACTCCCACCATTTCCCTTTCACCTCTTCCCCTTCATCATTCTCAACCTCCCTTCCTCGCCTCTATCCTTCGCTCTTCTCCTCACTTCCCTATTCTCATCTACCTATTCTCGTCTCCCTTTCTCCTCCCCCTTCCTTCTCATCCCACTTCCTCCTTGCCTCTCCTCTCCACAACTCCCTCATCATTCTTGACCTTCCCTCTTTTCCCTTCCTCGCCTCTCTCTCCTCTCCTTCCCTCCTCCCTTGCTTGTTTCCCTATCCTCATCTTCCTTTCCTGTCTCCTTTTCACCTCCTCCTTCCTTCTCATCTCTCTTCCTCCTTTTACGTCTTTCCCTCTCCTCTCCACGACTCCCACCATTTCCCTTTCACCTCTTTCCCCTCATCATTCTTGACCTCCCTTCCTCACCTCTATCCCTCCCTCTTCTCCTCCCTTCCTTGCTTCCCTATCCTCATCTTCCTTTCTTGTCTCCCTTTCTCCTCCCCCTTCCTTCTCATCCCTCCTCTTACATCCTCCTTGCCTCTCCTCTCCACTTCTCCCACCATTTCCCTTTCACCATTCTCGACCTCCTTTCCTCACCTCTATCCTCCTCCCTTTCTCTTCCCCCTTCCTTCTCATCCCTCCTCTTCCTCCTCTTACATCCTCCTTGCCTCTCCTTTCCACTTCTCTCACCATTTCCCTTTCACCTCTTCCTTCTCATCCTTCTCGACCTCCCTTCCTCACCTCTATCCTTCCCTCTTCTCCTCCCTTCCCAATCCTAATCTTCCTTCCTTATCTCCCTTTCTCCTCCCCCTTCCTTCTCATCTCTCCTCTTCCTCCTTTTACCTCCTCCCTTCCTTGTTTCTCTCCCCTCATCTTCTTTTCTTATCTCCCTTTTTCCTCCCCTTTCCCTCTCATCTCTCTTCCTCCTCTCTTACTTCCTCTTTGCCTCCTCATCTTCCTTTCTTGCCTCCCTTTCTCCTCCCCCTTCCTTCTCATCCCTCCTCTTACATCCTCCTTGCCTCTCCTCTCCACTTCTCCCAGCATTTCCCTTTCACCTCTTCCTCCTCATCATTCTCGACCTTCCCTCCTCACCTCTATCCTTCCCTCTTCTCTTCCTTCCTTTCTTCCCTATCCTCATCTTCCTTTCTTGTCTCCCTTTCTCCTCCCCCTTCCTTCTCATCCCTCCTCTTACATCCTCCTTGCCTCTCCTCTCCACTTCTCCCACCATTTCCCTTTCACCATTCTCGACCTCCTTTCCTCACCTCTATCCTTCCCTCTTCTCCTCCCAGCCATATCCTCATCTCCCTTCCTTTTTCCTCCCCCTTCCTTCTCATCCCTCCTCTTCCTTCTCTTACATCCTCCTTGCCTCTCCTCTCCACTTCTCCCAGCATTTCCCTTTCACCTCTTCCCCCTCATCATTCTTGACCTCCTTTCCTCACCTCTATCCTTCCCTCTTCTCCTCCCAGCCATATCCTCATCTCCCTTCCTTTTTCCTCCCCCTTCCTTGTCATCCCTCCTCTTCCATCCTCCTTGCCTCTCCTGTCCACTTCTCCCACCATTTCCCTTTCACCTCTTCCCCCTCATCATTCTCATCCTCCCTTCCTCGCTTCTATCATTCCCTCTTCTCCTCCCTTCCCTATCCTCATCTTCCTTTCTTGTCTCTCTTTCTCCTCCCCCTTGCTTCTCATCTCTCTTCCTCCTTTTACTTCTTCTTTTACTCTCCACATCTCCCACCATTTCCCTTTCACCTCTTCCCCCTCATCATTCTTGACCTCCCCTCTTTTGCCTTCCTCGCCTCTCTCTCCTCTCATTCCCTCCTCTTCTCTTCCTTTCTTCTCTATCCTCATCTTCCTTTCTTGCCTCCCTTTCTCCTCCCCCTTCCTCCTCATCCCTGCTCTTCCATCCTCCTTGCCTCTCCTCTCCACTTCTCCCACCATTTCCCTTTCACCTCTTCCCCCTCATCATTCTCAACCTCCCTTCCTCGCCTCTATCCTTCCCTCTTCTCCTCCCTTCCTTTCTTGCCTCCCTTTCTCCTCCCCCTTCCTTCTCATCCCTCCTCTTCCTCCTCTCACATCCTCCTTGCCTCTCCTCTCCACTTCTCCCACCATTTCCCTTTCACCTCTTCCCCTTCATCATTCTCGACCTCCCTTCCTCACCTCTATCCTTCCCTCTTCTCCTCCCAGCCCTATCCTCATCTCCCTTTCTCCTCCCCCTTCCTCCTCATCCCTCCTCTTCCATCCTCCTTGCCTCTCCTCTCCACTTCTCCCACCATTTCCCTTTCACCTCTTCCCCCTCATCATTCTCAACCTCCCTTCCTCGCCTCTATCCTTCCCTCTTCTCCTCCCTTCCTTTCTTGCCTCCCTTTCTCCTCCCTCCTCTTCCATCCTCCTTGCCTCTCCTCCTCTCCACGTCTCCCACCATTTCCCTTTCACCTCTTCCCCTTCATCATTCTCAACCTCCCCCTCCTCTCCCCCTCCTCGTCTCTCTCTCCTCTCATTCCCTCCCAGCCCTATCCTCATCTCCCTTTCTCCTCCCCCTTCCTCCTCATCCCTCCTCTTCCTCTTCCATCCTCCTTGCCTCTCCTCTCCACTTCTCCCACCATTTCCCTTTCACCTCTTCCCCCTCATCGCTCTTGACCTCCCCTCCTCGCCTCTATCCTTCCCTCTTCTCCTCCCCCTTCCTTCTCATCCCTCCTCTTCCTCCTCTCACATCCTCCTTGCCTCTCCTCTCCACTGCTCCCACCATTTCCCTTTCACCTCTTCCCCCTCATCACTCTTGACCTCCCCTCCTCTCCCCTCCTTGCCGCTCTCTCCTCTCCTTCCCTTCTCCTCCCCCTTCCTCCTCATCCCTCCTCTTCCATCCTCCTTGCCTCTCCTCTCCACTTCTCCCACCATTTCCCTTTCACCTCTTCCCCCTCATCGCTCTTGACCTCCCCTCCTCTCCCCTCCTCGCCGCTCTCTCCTCTCCTTCCCTTCACCTCCCCCGCAGCCCGTCTCCCTCCTGCTCCAGCGCAGACACGTGACGACTCCGCATGATTATTGGCGCAATCACTCATGTAACAGCCTGCCCAGCTTTCCGTGGGGGCCCCAGTATTTGTCACTGTCAGTTCCCCAAGTGCTCCGCCATTGTCTTGGAAATTGTATGTGTAAGGCAAGAGATGCCGGTGACCCACTTCGACAAGGGAGCCAGCGATGTGAGGGCGCTCATCACACAAAAAACAGCAGTTTGATGTGTCCTATTATGTGTCCCACCACGAGCCATAAATAATTGTGACAAGTTTTTTGTTGCGCGTGAAAGTCCTTGACTCTGCCTCCTGTTCCTGCACCTCCTCTCTGCTGCGGAGACGCTGCCAAGCTCCCCCGATGATAGATGGCACGGTGCGGCAAATGACAACGGGATAGATTTTTAGTTTGTGCTTTGGAAGGGATCAGTAATGGTGCTTTGCTGTACAAAGCAATAAAAGAGAAGGACAAGAGACAGAGGGGGAGGAGGAGGAGAGCAAAACAAAACAAAAAAAGCACATCGATATGAAAGAGGGAAGACTGATGCTCGGTGACGAATACTTTTGGACGTTTGTGCACTTAGGTTTATGAAATAATGGTTTGTCAAACGTGGTACACTGCAAAAAGGCTTCCTGAAAGTTGAAGTTTTGTCTATATTTTGGTACATTTTGACCGATTCAGTTCATTTTGTGTTAGTCAAGTCGAAAATATATTCAATTACTTTTATTTCAAGGAGAATAGTGTTTGATCTATTTATAAATCAGTTTTTTTTTGACTAGTGAATAAAGTCTAATTCAATCAATTTTCACTTGATATCGTTTATCGTTGTTTTTGCAGAGAAGTTTTAAAAGAGACATTTGCGCACTTTTATGAACTAATGATTTGTCAAACGTAGTACACTTGCAAAAAAGCTTCCTGAAAGTTGAAGTTTTGTCTATATTTTGGTAGATTTTGACCGATTCCGTTCATTCATCAAGTGCAAAACATTCATATATTTTGTTTTAAACAGAATTGTGTGTTCTATTTTTATTTTTAAGTGTATCAAGATAAATACAGTCTAATTCAGGCAATTATTACTGTTGAAGATTTTGTTGAGACATTTGCGCACTTTTATGAAATAATGGTTTGTCAAACGTGGTACACTACAAAAACCCTTCCTGAAAGTTGAAGTTTTGTCCATATTTTGGTAGATTTTGACCAATTCAGTTCATTTTGTGTTAGAATTCCTTTTATTTCAAGTAAAATAGTGCTTGATCTTGTGGTAAATCAATCTTGATTCTCGACTAGTGAAAGTCTAGTGAACTAGTGAACATCAGGATGAATACAGTCTAATTCAAGCTATTTTTACTTTTGAATTTGTTTAAGATTGTTGTTTTTGCAGAGAAGCAATAAAAGAAATGGACAACAGACAGCAAAACAAAAAAAGCACATCGATATGAAAGAGGGAAGACTGATGCTCGGTGACGAATACTTTTAGATGTTTGTGCACTTAGGTTTATGAAATAATGGTTTGTCAGACCTGGTACACTGCAAAAAGGCTTCCTGAAAGTTGAAGTTTTGTCTATATTTTGATAGATTTTTACCAATTCACTTCATTTTGTGTTAGTCAAGTGGAAAAAAACTTTTAATTCCTTTTATTTCAAGTGGAATAGTGCTTGATCTTGTGGTAAATCAATCTTGATTCTTGACGAGTGAAAATGTATCAAGATGAATACTGTCTAATTCAAGCTCATTTTACTTTTGAATTTGTTTAAGATTGTTGTTTTTGCTGAGAAACATTAAACAGACAAGACGGACAAGAGACAGAGAAAGAGAGCAAAACAAAACAAAAAAAGAACATCAATTTGAAAGAGGGAAGACTGATTCTTGGTGACAAATACTTTTGGATGTTTGCGCACTTAGGTTTATGAAATAATGGTTTCACTACAACAACGCTTGCTCAAAGTTGAAATTGTTTCTATATTTGGGTAGATTTTTACCATTTTTTTACCAATTCAGTGAGCATTTTGTATTAATCATAATCAAAAAAGATTGAAATTCTTATATGTCAAGTGGAATAGTGCTTAATTTAGTGGTAAATCTATCTTAATTCTTGACTAGTGAAACTGTGTTAAGGTCAATACAGTCTAGTTGAAGCATTTTTACTTTTTTAAACTGTTTAAGATTGGAGGTTTTTTGTGCAGAGAAGAAATAAAAGAGATGGACAAGAGGCAGAGGAGGAGGAGGAGAGCAAAACAAAAAAGAACATTGATGTGAAAGAGGGAAGACTGATGCTTTTGGACTCGTGCGCACTCGGGTTTATGAAATGATGCTGGCGCACTGCAAAAGAGAACGTCTACAGTGGAATAAAGTGACTTGAATTCAGGCACTTTGATTTGAATCGCTTTAAATATGTTAGATTTCTGACCAGTAATAAGAAAATCAATTTGCTTACATTATACATTACATTATTACATGATTATTTGGCTCAAAATTTAAATCACAATTATTTTTGATCAATTACTTCCATATCGTCCAAATTATTCTGGATAGAAAGTGTAGACTGATTTTATTTTATTTGCATTGTTTTAGAAAAGTGCCTTTGCTCCAGATTTTTAGGAAAAAGGAGCACACTTCTGCATTCTGTGATTCTGAAATTTAAGTAATAATTGAAATCAAAATGATATATATCTATGTATTATTAATTACACAGGGTATATTGCATTTCAGTGTAATAGTTCCAACTTAATAAAGCATGAACAAGTAGTTTATTCATAATTATTCAGGCTTAGTAACTACTTAAAAAGGGGTTAGGAGTTAAGGTATTGATTAAGACGTTACTAAGCTTTGATTATTTGTAATATACTTGTTTATTATAACCCTCTTAAATGTCTAGAATCAAGGCTTCTAGAACACGTGCCATAATATATATATTTTTTTATATTTTCTGGTTCTCTCCTTGTAAATTTGCCTACTTTATGTCAGCATGTCGATTGTAGGGATTTCAAAATTAATAGTCACCAAAGTTACATTTCAAGGGCAGCAGCAGCAGCTCTGTTTGAAGAGATCTCGTCCTCTGATTCGTCGGCCGATGGTTCCAATCCCGCTCTTGACAAAAACATCGTTGGTTGAGCGATCCACCGATCCACAAGTTTGTGGTTCAGACGGAGCTGCTTCAGGTGAACACTGCCGTTGTGTCCTTGGGCAAGTCACTTCACCCACCTCACCCCAGTGTCTGTGTACACTAGTGTGTGAATGTGTGTGTGGTTCTTTGATTTAAAGAATGATAGTCTTGATGGTAGAAAAACACTATATAAATGTGACTATTTACCACTTAAAAGTAACAATAATGTGATTTAAAGCAGCACTAAGTAACATTTTTACCTTATTAAACGTTAAAAATATGTATTTTTGGGGTGTTTGAAGCCCCCACCATCGCCCCCTGCTGTCTAAAGAAAACCAGCAGTATCATTTGCCGACATAGACCCGAAGACAACTCTCCTGAGAAACCCTGCCTCATTTTAAATATTTGGCAACTTGAAATGTTTTTGTATGTGATTGTACCTCCTTATTTCAGTTATATATATTTTTTTAAAATCAAAGAGCGCTGCAGGGGGAGCTCTGTCACTAAAGTTACTTAGTTCTACTTTAATAAACGACACTTCAGAAGGCCTTCCAATATTTTCCTGTGTTAAAAGTGGAAAGCTACAGATGCAGTGCAGAAATAGGTTGTAAAACAAAAGAAACTGTCCTAAAAGGGAGTACTGTAATTGTGAATCTCCTGGTTACATGATCTAAAATGTCCTTGAAAATAATTTAAAGCAAAGCGTGGGAACCCTGTTTAAGAATAGTGATTTTGCTGTACACAGTGTTTAGCAGCAAAATTACATCGATTAACTCTACAATAACACATTTGTGACATATTGCTACCGAAAATATCGTGATAAACGATAATATTCGTTACTACTTTTTGCCACTGACAGCTGGTGAATCCTCCGAAAAACTGTGCAATATCAATAAAAACACGAGTTGCAATAAATAAATAAATACCCCAATAAACACTTTTGTACTTAGTTGGGGTCAACACTGAGTATTAAAGGAAAAATATTCTGCATTTTTCATATTGTTATTATCCTAAACATACTCTTGAGTACCTTAAATTTGCCCTCTCGTGTTTTAAAACAAAACAAAAAAAAAGTTTCTTATTCATCCAATGACTTTTTTTTAATGAGATTACAATTACTGACTGCATCCAGCCAGCAGATGGAACCAGTGCAATATACAATCTAGTGACGTTAGCACTGAACAGACATTATGGTACTGATTTGCTGCAACAGTTATCAGGTTTAGAGGCAGAAATGCTCAGAATGAGTTTGGAGATGATTTAAGGGCTTTAAATAGCGGAATATTCTCTGATAGATGATCTGAAAACACGTCCCAGATCGAGGGAGATCTGCAAGAAGTGTGTTTGACGCTCAGGGAGAGAGAGGATTTTCAGATAAACATTCCTCAAAACAGCGTGAATGCAACTGAATGCTACTCCAGGTGTGTTTTTGATGACGGAACATTGTTAGAACAGGGTTTAAAGCTCAAAAAGGTCACTGTAGCAGAATATGTGTCTTTTAAACGTTCGTAATTTCACTCTTTAAAACTCAAATTATCTCAAAAGTCAAAGAATATCTCCCCAAATTGCTAAGAACACGTACACGATAAATATTGCTCCCCAAATGTATTGTATCTTGTATCTTTCTCTCATATATAGAACGATAAGTAGATAGTAATTATCGTGAGGCCTAGTTATCCCACATTGTCCGCTCCCAGCCCAAATAAATATCCCGTCTTGCATTAGCTGTATTGCGTCCGTCTTCACCTGCACAAACCGTACACAGTCTGTCGTTTTATGCAGTCGTCGGACCGTTCACCGGAGTGCATTGCCGGAGCTCTTTGTTCCTTGCCAAGCTGTGATTTTGCAGTGCTTAGCTGAGAAAACGTTGGTGAAAAATGGACGCGGACGTGAGATAAAGTACCACCTGCGGGTCCCAGTGCCAGGCGGGCAGGATGCAGGAGACAGTGCGATCACTCATGGTAACGAGCGCGAGGGTGACATACAGAAACGCACAGGAGCTGGTGAGGCCGGGGACGTGTTCTAGCGTTGGATCAAGAGTGTTGGATAGAGGGCAGGGGCCTGTGTTACTCTGCGGGCGAAGTGTTAAAAGAAACATCCGGATTGCTGAAGGAAAAGGAGGCGCGTTTGACACTAAATTTCGTCGTTCAGTCGCACTAGCACATCTTCACACTGCAAAAAGTCATAGCAATACAAGCTACACTAATTAAATTAAAGGTGAACTGCATCATTTTTCTGGTGCACTGCGAAAAAATGCATATCTAGCCTTGCTTAAAATGTCCGGAGTTCAGAATTTTAATCTGAAATTGAGCATTTTTGACTAGATTAGATTTAATTGCTTATTTCAGGCATGTCCAAACTCAGGCCCGGAGGCCAAATGCGGCCCTCAGACCAACTTTTCTCGGCCCTTAGTCTTCCTGGTGAACTGGCCCACATTGTCCTGATAAGTACTATTTACAGCACATTTCAGATTTTCTACAATTCCAACCTAAATAACTAACATTTTGGTGCAACACAGACCTGATATTAAGGCACTGAGACTGAATGTAGATGTGGTGGAGCTTAAAACATCAGATAAATGCAGCTTTTTGAACGTTTCACGATTGATTTGTGGCCCTCCGCTTGGTCTATATTTCAATATGTGGCCCTCGATGGGAAGTTTGGACACCCCTGGCTTATTTGACGTAGTCGAGGCTGTAACGATTAATCGATTCAGTTCATTCATTCATTTTTCGGACTGGGATTTAACCTCAGAATGTCACAATATATGAAAAATGTAAAATTAAAACCACTCAGACACATGTGAGTGACATCAAAGCGGCTTCAAACACATTTATTATTGTGTTTTACATTATGTTTTAGGAAATTATGATGAACTCTCTCTCCAGATTTATGGGTTTTAAAGGAAAAAATACTCACAGAAATGTTGAGCCCACAATATTTTTTCCTTATATCTAGAAATATATTAGATACTATTACACAAATTGGGTTATTTTGAAGCTAAAATACAATTTTAAGGGTAGAACATTGTATTTTGTTTATTGTTTTTTATAGAAAAGCAAACTAACTGACCTTTCTACTCTGGAAATTCAAATGTGTTGCTTTTTTTCCAAACACAAACACTTAAAACCAGCAGAATTTAGATCTAATGTGAGAGAATCCTTGAAACATTTACAGTCGACTTCATTTTGCCTCCAGTCGCCTCCATTCTGGAATTTTTATCATATTTTAAAGGGTCTATAGATCAATCTTAATTTTGGATTTTATTTTATTTTGTCTCCTTATCAACAAATTAAAAAATGCTTTCATTATTCATTTCCTGAACATAATCACGTTTGCTAGTAAGTACATTATATTTGGAGAGCGCATTTCATATAGAGCAGGACCTTTTTATTATTGACGATTAGAAAAGACCGAATCTCGATTAAAATTTGAGCCCTTGTCGTGATGATCGTTTCCCCTTTTCCACGTGAAACAATCAAATCATACTCTCTTTAATACCCTATGTAGTATTTTAAAATCTATTGACTTTACAGAGTACTCTTTCCTTGTGTTTGCGACCCTTTGAGCTCGAGGTGTCCCAGAGTTCCTGCTTCTCTCCGACTCCAGCTGTGAAGTTTGAACAGCCCCATCAGTCCCTCTCCGACACCAAATGGCTCCACCTCCGCAGCGCTGCAGCAGAGGCTAAATTGAGCTGTGACATAAAGGATTTCTCACTGTTGAACCACAAGTAAAACGTATGCTTTTTGCCGGGTTTCAGAGCACACACACAGTTAAGATAATAATGTTAAAAGGAAAAATAGTCAGCATTCTTCCGATTGCTGTTAGCTTTTAAACATGCTCTTGAAAAAGTTTCTTATTCATTCTATGGCCTGTGTTATGTGTCACTATGAAATTACACTTACTGAGTGCATCCAGCCAGCATGAATTTAGCGCTGAAAAGACGTCATTGTCTGGATTTGCTGCTGCAGTTATCGTATTAAGAGGCAGAAATGTTCAGAACGAGTTTAGCGATGATTTAAGGACTAAAAACAGCAGAATATTCTCGGATAAGTGACGTATGAAGTCTGAAAATACGTCAGAAAATCGTGGAAGTTCAGCAGGACGTGTGTTTGACGCTCGGAGGGGGGACAAACTGGGGACAAAGAGGCAAAATGTTTAGTAGAATCTTAAATGTTCATTTCTTTTTAGTGAAATGTAACTCCTCTAATGTCTGAGATAAAAATAAATGTATATATGAGGACACCTTCATTTTGTTCAATTCATGTTTAAATAGTCCAAAAAATGTGTTTCTTGTGTGTAAATTGTCCCAAACTATTGAACATCATCATGTTTTGGAACTCACTTGCTCTACTTCCTGTAATTTTAAATATATTTTTCTACTTTTCTTCACAAACTGACTCTTGATTGGTGCGAAACGATCATATATATTTACAACAAGTATTATCCCACTAAATAAAATCAAAACTAGAAACGCGCGTATGACAGTTTTCTAATTTTCATTTTATTTGGTGTATTATTACGTATTGTGCATAAAAAAAAATATTGTTTTACACCAATTAAGTTACGGTTTGTGGAGAAAAGTTGAAAAATATGTTAAAAATTACAGGAAGTAAAAAACTGATGACATCACACTGGGGAGACTCATTCCTTCCAAAGGTTATGCCTAATTTACCCAAACAATAATTCAACAAAATAAAGGTGTTACATATATTTTGATTTGCTGGACAAAAAAATCTCTGACATTAGCTGAGTTTTAGCCCAGTGTACAGTGAGTCATTTCCTAGCATGATCTCATCATTTACAACCAGGAAGTGATAGTACAAAACTAAAAAAATTGCTAAAAACGATAAAATGTATAATTATTTTTAGCAAAACTTCAAATATATTCATCTGATCTGTATTTTAGTGACATGAGCAGTTTAACCTGTCATACGCACTTTAAGTCCGAAGATTTGAATTGACATTGTGTCTGTTGTCAATATGCAAATTTAGTGTAAATATAGCAAGATAATGGACCTAGGGCTGCAACAAACGATTATTTTAATAGTTAAATAGTCTGGTATTATTGTTTGGGTTAGTTGACAGTCAAATTATTGTGTCTTTTGCACATTGAGACTTTTAAAATACATTTTAAAGCAAAGTTCATCAAATAATTGCGTCTATTCTGTTATTAAAATGACTGTCAACTAATTTTTAATCAGATATACTGTTAAATGATCTATACATAGGTTCCAAAATATGCCATGAGCTGAGAAAAGATGTTTTATGATTCAAATTGAGCTGCAATTACTTGAAAATGATGCGTAAAATATGCAAATTGAGTGTATTTGATGAAAACACTCTTTTGTCGTTAAAAACACTCCACCAGGTTCTCAAACTGCTTAATTTCGCTTTATCTGGTCAAATTTAGTGAGAAATCTTTTCATCAAGTGTATTTTTATTTACTTTTCAATACAAACAACTAACCGATCAATCCAAAGAATAAGCGTTACTGCAATTAGACTGAAGAGAATACAAATAAAGTGAATTATTGGGGAAAATCTGAGACAGTAAAGTGTTTTTTAACATTTAGATTTAATAATGCTGCGTCTTTTTGTCTGTACAGTCCAGATAATGACAAAAGTGCACACATTCTACCTTTCTTTATTCATCTATAGTATTTTTTTTAAACATCTTGTGAGCCCAACACATTCAGCTCATCGTATAATCAAACATGATCAAGTGCGTTGTGTGCATATGTGCGTCTACGCCTCAGATGCATTTGCTAATTGTATTCCGTTTCTTCGTCACAATTATTAATTTATCTCCTGTGAGAAGACCAGAGCGGCTCCGATGATCAGTCACGCCGCCGCATCCGATAGTTAAGAAGTGGGCTTCCGTAAAAATCCATCATGTACATCAATGCACATTACTGAGGTAATTAAACAGGAGGTAATTCCGCCACATATCGTAAAATATCAAGGGCTCATCAAAGGCCCTCAGCTCCGAACAGAGAAAAGAAGCCTGGCACTGCGCAAAAGAAACACGAGGATTAGTTCAAATGAAAGTGATGCTAATATTTGTTTAACTTGATCCTAAAATAAAACGCTACAAAATATTTAGACAAGTTGAATTCTGGAAGATTCACTGGATTTGAGTAGTTTTGACTAGTTTAGATTTGTTTGTCTATAGACCCTTTAAACTTTAATCTAAATTCGGATTGGAGGCGAAAAAGAAGTGCAACATAATGTGATTTCACTGAGAAACTGGGATTAACCTCAGAATATCACAAAATATGAAAAATCCGGGTGTTTTTGTCAAAGTAAAAGCCTCAGACACATGTGAGTGACATCAGAGCTGCTTTAAACACATGTATTATTGTATTCTACATTATGTTTTAGGAAATTGTGATAAAGTCTTTGCATTTTGATGAAGGAACAATCCAGATTTATATGTTTTAATGGACAAATGTTGAGCCCACAATATTGTTTTCATTTTATTTAGAGATATGTTAGATACTATACCATAAACTTGAAGCTAAAATACAGTTTTAAATCGAAATACATTTATTTTGTCCATCCTTTGTAATGGAAAAGCAAACTGATATTTCTTCAAATGTGTTGCTTTTTCCCCAACACAAACACTTAAAAACAACAAACTTAGATCTAATGTGTGCTTCATTATATGTTCTGTTAGATTTAGAACATTGCACTTTTATTTGGGCTGCAACAAGTTCATCGATTTATCACAACTAATCGATTATAGAGACCAATTAAGTAATGGAATAATAGTTAATGGGTACACAGACTGCAAAAGATGTGCTGAAAGAAGAGGTTTTATTTCTCTCACAGAGCAGAAATAATACAAAAATAAAACTGCAGGCAGTGATAAAGGGCCCTTGCAAACCTTGCGACCGCAGCAGGGCACCCTACAGTGGGAGGGCTGCATATCTCCCCTGGCGTGACACGTGATTCTAAACCAGGGGTGTCCAAACTTTTTCCACCGAGGGCCACATACTGAAATGTAGACCAACGGGAGGGCCACAAATAAATCGTGAAACGTTCCAAAAAGTTGCATTAATCTGATTTTTAAAGTGTCACCACATCTACATTCAGTCTCAGTGCCTTAATATCAGGTCTGTCTCACACCAAAATGTTAGTTATTTAGGTTATAATAGTAGAAAATCTGAAATTTGCTGTAAAAAGTATGTCTTAGGACAATGTGGGCCAATTCACCAGGAAGCTTGAGGGCCAAGAAAAATTGGTCTGCGGGCCGCTTTTGGCCCCCGGGCCTTAGTTTGGACATGCCTGTTCTAAACCGTCGCCGTCACTTTGGAGAGATGGTTCCGTCCAATTATAACTTAAAGGGTGTATGACGGGTTTTAACAATTTTCTAATTTTGATTTTATTTGGTGTATTAATACATATTGTACATAAAAAATCCTGTTTTACACCAGTCAAGTTGTAGTTGGTGGAGAAAAGTGGAAAAATCGGTTTGAAATGACAGGAAGTTAAAAATTGATGACATCACACCAGGGAAACTCACTCCATTCAAAGGTTTTGCATAATTTACCCAAAATAAACAACTTAAATTACCGATAAAACATGAATTCAACAAATTAAAGGTGTTCACATGTATTTTGATTTGTCGGACAAAAAAATCTGTGACATTAGCAGAGTTTTAGCCCAGTGTACAAAGTAATTTCCTAGTGTGATGTCATCATTTACAACCAGGAAGTGATGTTACAAAACTAAAAAAACAGCTAAAAATTATGAAATGTACAATTATTTTTAGCAAAACTTTGAATATATTTATCTTACCTGTATTTTAGGTACATGAGTAGTACAACCTGTCATAAGCACTTTAACAGGTGGCGCTGGAGAACCATTTTTAAATATAGAAGTCTTCCTTATACACGAGTATGTCCAGGCTTCAGTGGGTCTGTCTAAATCTGAGTGTTTGCAAAAGTTAACAAGATTTGACTGGGATGACTGGGATATTTCCCACCTCCAATACATAAAATATACATCATAAAATCACATGTGGGCATTCAAACAGAGGATCTAGTGACACAATTAACACTTCATGCAGTAATACGAGTGCAAGTAGTAACAATTCTAATTCATGACACAATGTACCTTCTGAATTTCTTGGTAGCATACTTTCTTCATTTCTGTGGGCATATTCCTACAATTCCAGCAAGTACACCTAGAAAGAATGAAAACAAAACATAAGTCAATGTCACACAGTAATTACACAATAGATTTGAAAGATACACAAGTTAGTTTGATACTTCCCAAACGGCAACGTCCTGTTGAAGTCGTCGAGGCACTTCAAACTCTGGGTCGGATTCTGGATCCAGGACATCGGGCTCAGCGGCGTCACACATCCACCAGGTCCGCTCTACGTCACTGGTGGGGTGGGGGAGGCGCTCACTCTGAGGCTACGTCACAGGTGGGACGGGGGAGGCGCTCACTCTGAGGCTACGTCACAGGTGGGGCGGGGCAGACGGACTACTCCCTGTACGGGGCGGTCGAATCTCAAACTAAACCATATATTATTCACAAAGCCCTTAGGGTAGACTATGTAACGTGGAAAATAACATAGGGGTTTTGCGTTTTCCCTCTAAATTTTACAGTTTCAATAAGGCTCTTGCACTAGTGCGAGTTGGACAAGTCGCTGACTCGTCCCCTTCGCACATTAGCGCTCGGGCCCTAAATAAATAACTCCAGTAAGTTCTCTTCCTCGTCCCGTCTACTCTGAGTCTGAGTCTGGAGGAACAACAGGGCGGAAAAAACGTCTGTTTGATCCAGAGCCATTTGAGGCTCCAGGCCTGGATTCCTCACGTCGTTTCCTTCTCTGTGAGTTCTCGTCAGCCTCATCCTCGTCTTCTTCGCGGCCTCTCTTTTTAGATTGAGTTTCCTCAGCCTTGTCTTCACTGCATGGTGAAGACTTGTTTTTTTCTTAATTTTATTTGCTGGGAGATCTTCATCCGCTTCCCATAAAACTGAGTAAAAATCTCAAATTCACAGCCTTTTACGTTCTAAACAATTAGTCGAAAAATGATTCTACAAGAATTGACCGACTAATTGATTACCAAAAATAATCGTTAAATGCGGCTCTAACTTGGATAAAAACAAACGACCCCTTGGACCGATCATTTTGCTGGAGACAAGAAAAACTTAACTGTCAGATATCGTGAAATCTAATCAAATCTAGCCCTTCTATGTTTAGCTTTTTGTTGTCCCTCAGACTTCAAGTTGCAAATCAAAGTAAGTCTACTTCATAACCTCAGTAACACATTCACATTGCATTGTATAACACAGTGAACGTTGAAAGCCTTTTTAAATGTTGGAGAGGAGTTAAAGGACACATACAACGTTCTGCTACAATGACTTTTTGAGCTTTTAACCACGCTCTAACATTGTTCCGTCATCAAAAAAAAAAAAACATACCTGACGTCGCATTTAGCGTCATTCACACTATTTTGAGGAATGTTGGTTCGAAAATCAAAACTCTCCGACGGTTTTTCAGCTCATATACGACACTTATCCGAGAATCTTCTTAAACACGTTCACTGCTACTGCTAGCCTGATAATCGCAGAGAAACGTATTCATTTAGTGCCTTGATTTTCAACCCGTGCACCGGGGAACACTAATGTACCTTGAGGTTTTGCCAGGTGTGCCTTGAGAAATGTCAGATTTATGGTTTTAGATGATTAATTTTACCATTTAAGAGCAACTTCTTCACAAAAAATGAAAGATAAACAGCCTCCAGTGCCCACTTTAAAGAACCAGAGAGTATATTTGCAATGTAAACAACACTTTTTTTCCCTAAATGATGTGATTTTGTATTGTTTTAGTTGGTGGTGTGCCACAGAATATTTTCAACAACAAAAAATGTGCCAAAAAAGTGACTCGAAAAGGTTGAAAACATTGATTTAGTGCATGGTAAACTCCCCCCCCAAAACATAAGATGTTTTAAAAAAGTTTAAGTTTAAAGTGCGTATGACAGGTTTTTATGATTTCCTAGTTTTAACTTTATTTGGTGGAGTAAAACCTGTTTTACATATGTATGATCGTTTTTACACCAACCAAGAATCAGTTTGTGAAGAAAGTTGAAAAAATATGTTGAAATTTACAGGAAGCAGAGCAGAGTTCCAAAACACGATGACGTCACGCTAGGGAGACACACCAGGGACAATTTACAACCGACAAACACAATTTCTGATCCTTTAAACATTAATTCAACAAAATAAAGGTGTCGCCATACATTTTTATTTGTCAAATAACCATTTTTGTGACACTAGAGGTGTTTATAACATGGTTGCTAGGTGACAGGTACAGCATTTCCTAGTGTGATGTCATGATTTAGAACCAGGAAGTGAAGATTTTAACCTAAAAAATGGCCCCAACCCGGGATAAATATAGTTAATTCTTTAGCAGAACCTTAAGTATAATTATCTTATCTGTGTTTTAGTAAAATTAGTACATCAACCTGTCATAGGCCCTTTAAGGTACTCAAGAGCAGAGGCCAATAACAATATGAAAAACGCATACAATTTTTCCTTTAAATGCCTCTACTTGAATGATTCACTGTATTTAAATATGCTTTTAATGTGAATATATTGGTGAAAATAGTTAGAAACTCACTATTCTGAGTAAATAAATGTAAAGCACTCAAACATATTTCGAGATTCATACTTCAATTCATTTTAACTCAAGGAAATATCATGTTTTTCCAGTGTAAATGATCCTTTTTACGACAGTGTTTGTGCAGCAGTGGCACAGTGGTTAGAATGTTCGCCCACCAACCTGAGCGTTAACAGTTCGATTTAATTTGTGTCCTTTGGCAAGACACTTCACAGACCACCTTAATCTGGAAATTTGGTCTGAATAAATTGGTGTTCAGACTGTACAAGTGAATGATAAATACGCTGAATTGAAGCAAATGGATCAGTATTATGTTATTGATGTTTCAAAAATGCTGCACGGCAAGAACTTTGAGCAAAAATTTGAATAAAACATGTCCGAATTGTCTCGAAACCAGTAAAATAAATTTGGTAAATAAGGTGATTAAACTACTAATCATTTTTGAGCTATCAGTCATTTTGGCTCGTGTAGATATTCTTTTTTTCCAGCGCAGTTGCCGTGAGAGCCAAATGTAAATGTAATTTGTCTGTTTTAGAGTATCTGTACCTTACACTGTGAAAAATACTAATTATTTGAAGTAAACTGATTACTCCGAGCTCAGAAAGTGGCATTAAAATAATTACTCGTGAGCCCTCTCCGAGTTTGTACATTTAGCACCGTCCCACCATTAGGAATAATCTGTCCAATTAAAGGTTGTGTAATTAATTAAGTGCACATTCTGTGAAGAGGAGAGGCGAGCGAATTTATCAAGCTGCTGAAATATGACCTATCTTGTCCAAAAGACTAATATGTTTAAACAAAAGATGAAAATTGATGACAACATTATTTGTAACAAAATGCTCAGTGTGCACTCTGATGCATCTGCACTTGGATTCAGCGCCGTTGCATTGTCCTCACTAAAGCTGGTGATGTATTACCGCGGTCGCCTGGCAATAACTTTCAATGAAGGGCGCTTTGCCTATCTGCGAGCGCGCTTTACTTTATCCACTTCAAATCTGGGCCTAATGCCTCGGATTTTACCGTAAAGCGTCGCCCGATAACATCCTGCACACGGACATTAGCGAAAAAAGACGTGTGTTCAGACTCTGACATGTAAACACAGGGGCGAATGTGTCAAGATGTCCAGAAATACTGTCATTTCTGTTATTATTACATGGTTATTATCTGTTGTTATTATTATAATCTGGGCCTAATGCCTCGGATTTTACCGTAAAGCGTCGCCCGATAACATCCTGCGCGCGGACATTAGCGAAAAAAGACGTGTGTTCAGACTCAAACACGTAAACACAGGGGCGAATGTGTCAAGATGTCCAGAAATACTGTCATTTCTGTTGTTATTACATGGTTATTATCTGTTATTGTTATAATCTGGGCCTAATGCCTCGGATTTTACCGTAAAGCGTCGCCCGATAGCATCCTGCACACGGACATTAGCGAAAAAAGACGTGTGTTCAGACTTAAACATGTAAACACAGGGACGAATGTGTCAAGATGTCCAGAAATACTGTCATTTCTGTTATTATTACATGGTTATTATCTGTTCTTATTATAATCTGGGCCTAATGCCTCGGATTTTACCGTAAAGCGTCGCCCGATAACATCCTGCACACGGACATTAGCGAAAAAAGACGTGTGTTCAGACTCTGACATGTAAACACAGGGGCGAATGTGTCAAGATGTCCAGAAATACTGTCATTTCTGTTATTATTACATGGTTATTATCTGTTGTTATTATTATAATCTGGGCCTAATGCCTCGGATTTTACCGTAAAGCGTCGCCCGATAACATCCTGCACACGGACATTAGCGAAAAAAGACGTGTGTTCAGACTCAAACATGTAAACACAGGGGCGAATGTGTCAAGATGTCCAGAAATACTGTCATTTCTGTTGTTATTACATGGTTATTATCTGTTATTATTATAATCTGGGCCTAATGCCTCGGATTTTACCGTAAAGCGTCGCCCGATAACATCCTG
Source organism: Rhinogobius similis (assembly GCA_019453435.1). Classification (NCBI taxonomy): domain Eukaryota; kingdom Metazoa; phylum Chordata; class Actinopteri; order Gobiiformes; family Gobiidae; genus Rhinogobius; species Rhinogobius similis. The sequence continues at coordinate 34,192,732 of CM033624.1, read as the reverse complement.
CGCACGGACATTAGCAAAAAAAGATATGTGTTCAGACTCAAACACGTAAACACAGGGGCGAATGTGTCAAGATGTCCAGAAATACTGTCATTTCTGTTGTTATTACATGGTTATTATCTGTTATTGTTATAATCTGGGCCTAATACCTCGGATTTTACCGTAAAGCGTCGCCCGATAGCATCCTGCACACGGACATTAGCGAAAAAAGACGTGTGTTCAGACTCTGACATGTAAACACAGGGGCGAATGTGTCAAGATGTCCAGAAATACTGTCATTTCTGTTGTTATTACATGGTTATTATCTGTTATTATTATAATCTGGGCCTAATGCCTCGGATTTTACCGTAAAGCGCCGCCCGATAACATCCTGCACACGGACATTAGCGAAAAAAGACGTGTGTTCAGACTCAAACATGTAAACACAGGGACGAATGTGTCAAGATGTCCAGAAATACTGTAATTTCTGTTATTATTACACGGTTATTATCTGTTATTATTATAATCTGGGCCTCATGCCTCGGATTTTACCGTAAAGCGCCGCCCGATAACATCCTGCACACGGACATTAGCGAAAAAAGACGTGTGTTCAGACTCTGACATGTAAACACAGGGGCGAATGTGTCAAGATGTCCAGAAAATACTGTCATTTCTGTTATTATTACATGGTTATTATCTGTTGTTATTATTATAATCTGGGCGTAATGCCTCGGATTTTACCGTAAAGCGTCGCCCGATAACATCCTGCGCACGGACATTAGCAAAAAAAGATATGTGTTCAGACTCAAACACGTAAACACAGGGGCGAATGTGTCAAGATGTCCAGAAATACTGTCATTTCTGTTATTATTACATGGTATTAAAGGTGCACTGTGTAACTTTTCTGGTATGTTATGCGGAGATGTTGTTGCTTTGCTTGGGGTTAGTCGCAGTGACGTACAACAAAACGTATCTATCTTGCGTTTATTTAATTACGGGTGTTTTTATTGTTGAAAATACACTGAAAGACACGCGTTCTTGCTGTGAGCGGGGTCGCCTTTCCGCTGATCTGAGCTGTAAGACAACAAGAATTTTAGCAGTGAGTGGAAAAATTCTAACCATGGTGAGTTATGATTTTTTAAAAAATTTTATGTAAAAGCTCAAAACACAATTAAAATGTGAAAAAGCTGCTACAGTCTAATAAAAAAATACAAAAAAAAAAAAGTCTACAACGCTGCTAAATATTTAGTTTGTACCATAAAAAGAAAATCATATACACGTATTATTTATGACAGACTTTGGAATCACACACAGTTAAAAATGATTAGATTTATCTCCTTAAAGTGCGTGTGACAGGTTTCTATGATTTTCTAATTTTTACTTTATTTAGTGTATTAATACTTGTTGTAAATAGAAATTATAGTTTTACACCAATCAGGTGACTGTTTGTGGAAAAAAAGTTGAAAAACCTGTTGAAAAATACAGGAAGTAAACGAACTGATGACATCACACTGAGGAGACAAAGATTATGCATCATTTACACAAAATACACTACTTTTTTGACCCTTTAAACATTAATTCAACAAAATTAAAGGTGTTAACATGTATTTTTATTTGTCAAATCAAAAAAATGTGACATTAGATGAGTTTTGGCCCAGTTTACAGTGTTGTTGCTCTGGTAATTTCCTAGCGTGATGTCATCATTTACAACCAGGAAGTAAAATTAAAAAGCTAAAAAATTGCGAAAACTGTGTAAATTTGTAAAGAATTTTAGCTAATTTTGAAATATGTTTATCTGAACTACATTTTTGGTTAAATGAGTCGTCCAACCTGTCATGGGCCCTTTAAATATGTTTCTGTGTCCATGTGTTCAGGAAATGATTAGTTGTGGTGCAGCTGAAGTGTCTTAAATGTTTAATTTAAGAAATCCAGACAAAAATTTGACAAAAAAAGAGGCACATTAAGTCTGTAGTGCTGGCCGTAGTGTTTTAAAGGACACATATTCTACTTTTTTGAGCTTTTAACCATGTTCTAACAATGTTCCATCATCAAAAACACATTATTATTTGTTTGTTCACGCTGTTTTGACAATCCTCTTCCCTAATCCTAATTTTAGGGCTTGTTTTCACCCAAAATCTTGAGTTTTTAAAATTGCAGTAAAAGTAGTAGTAATAATCAAATCAAATCAAATCAATTTATTTTTATAATGCCCAAAATCACAACAACAGTTGCCTCGATGGGCCACAGGTAAAAGCAGTTCAGATAACTGTCCCAGAATGCCCCTGTCCTTTGACCCTCCTTCGCGGCGAGGAAAAACTACAAAAAACCCCATGGGAAAAAGTAGAAACCTCGGGGAGAACCACAGTGAAGGAGAGATCCTACTCCCACGGACGGACAGGCTGCAGCTGAACTAGGACTGACATCCACTTGGACTGTGGAGCCAGAACCACTCAAGAGGGAGGTGGCTTTAAAGAGTTCCTCCAGGCGGACGAGGAGCAGTCCACCAGTGTAGAGAGATCCCTCCAGCAGGAGATGAGGAACAGTTCATCTAATAATAATAATATGGGTAATATGGCCTGAAAGCCTTAGGGGCCGATGAAAGTGTATCTGAGGGTTATATTTGTCCCATGAGCCACACTTAAGACACTTCTGAGTTGGAGCATGGACTGGGGTACTTTAGTCACGTTTATACAATTGTGTCCCAGGGGTTCCCAAACTTTTCTGGCCGGGACCCCAAAATAGCCCAGCAACTGACTTAGGGCCCCCAAAGTGAAATGAAAAATGATTTTAAGTGTCAAAGCATGTTAATATTGGCTATTTGAATAGTTTATTGCTTAGTACAGTGGTTCTTAAACTAGGGGTCGGGACCCCAATGGGGGTCGCGAAATGATTTCCGGGGGTCCCCAGATGATGGGGAACAACTGACACAATAGTCTTTAAAAATGCTTGACACCTTCAAATGCAGTGGTAAATGTAGATTCCTATTTGTTGACCTATTTAAGTCATTTTTCTAGGTCTATATTCTCAAATCAAAATCAAACATTAGATATAAGGCTGATTTATCACTTTGTGTGTCACCTATCTTTTGTGTTTGGGGGTCGCGAATGTGAACTATTGTTATTTTGGGGGTCGCGAATGAAAAAGTTTGAGAACCACTGGCTTAGTAGACCCTATTTCCCTTAGAAATACTGTTTTTAATTTTAATTTGAGGAAATAGAGCAAATACAGTGTCATAGATCTTGAAATCATCTCGCTACCCCCACTTTGGGAACCACTGTCTTAGTCGACCAACATTTTTATTAGTCTGCCAATTATCTAGATCAACATGAAAACTAAAAAAAAAATCAAGTGTTTGAATGCTTGATTTGAGGAGTAAAAAAAGATTTGTCAATGGAACAAGCATAAAATGTTTTGCTTTGCTTAAAATAATAAAAACAGAAGAATTGAGTAAAAGTAACGAAGCTGCACTTGAAATTAGAAGGAAAAAACTGCTTGTTCCACTGGCAAATCTTATTTTAAGATTAAGAAAGCAAAAATATATTAAAATTAAGACAAATATTACTTAATTCAAGCACAGATTGGTACATTATCTTATTTGAGATAATGGTAAAACTAAAAAAAATGAGAAGAACTGAGTGAGTTTAGCTGAAGATTTTGGAGTGAATCATGAGTTTAATCAAACTTATGACATCTAGACAGTTTTTTTTTTTTGCATAAATAGTAGTTCTAGCATAAATTCCAGTGCAGTTTTGTATTTCTAAGTGCAGTTTGGATCAGAAACATGGACAGACCTCATAGTTTAGATATATTTTTGCCGCAACCCTTTTTTCAATCGATTAATCGGTCGATAAAGCAAGTCTTTAGTCGACAAGAGTGTTTTAGATAAATATACGTTTGGTAAACTCATGATTCACTCCAAAATCTTCAGCTAAACTCACTCACATCTTCTCATTTTTGCTGCTCAGTGCTAATAAGTGCTTGAGTTAAGTCTGTGGCACTGTCTAGTTCTTTAAAGTTGGTAATAGTAATGGTTTTGCGTTCTTTTTTAGTGCAAATGTTGCTCAGGACACTCTGAAAAGGTACCTTTGTTCATTAAATCCACATTTGTGAATCTATTAACTCAGACTGGACATTTTCTCAAGGCACACCAGGCAAAACCTCAAGGCACACAAGTGTTCCCCGGTGCACTGGTTGAAAATCAAGGGACTAAACGACTAAAGTATTACAGAGCTATTCATTTCCCTCGTGGATCAATAAAGTTAGTCTTAGTTTAGCTCGAAATGCCGACTCACAGCTCGACCCGGCGCTAACTCTACCAGGCGTTAGCCCACTTTCCCTTCCTGCTCATCACAGATACTCGCGTCCATCTGGGTGAGAGAAACGTATCCGGGTGAAGTCTGTAGCGCCGGTCATATCCCGCTTTAGTAAACACACTTCTCCGCGTAGCGAGGAGGAAGCGAAGGCCGTCTGGCACTGAGTGGACATCCTGATCCCGCCGCCCGAAAGTGTAGCAGAGCAGAAAACGTCGTGCTGAGCTAAAGCTGTCAGGTCATTTCTGTTAGAGCGAAAAACCTCGAGCCAGCGTCCTCTATAAGCGTAACTGTGTGTGTGCGCGGAGGCTTAAACACGATGCCAAGCCCTCATTCCCTCACCTGCCGTTCAACAGTCTGTGCCAGCGCCGCATATGGGCCGGATCAGTGGTGCGGGGAGCGGGGACGGCGACGCTAGTCTAACATTAGGAAAGAGCCAGCGCAAACACGTGTAAACACAGCTAATGCTTCCAGGGTAAGTACGGGAATATGCTCACGTGTTTGAGCTACTGAGCCAGCGTGGGAGAAGGGAAGACGGAGCTTATGTTTTAATTGAACAACAGAAAATAAAGAAAAACAGGGAGGGTTTAGTCAGAGCGGAGGCAAAAGTGCAGCTAGAATGCAGGTGATTTTATTCCCTAAAGCGCGGTCATTATGTGCATGGGAAGAGCGACATGCAGGCATCGTGGCATGGCAAGCTAATGGGTTTCAGGGTGATGAATATCTAGCACCGTTGCCATAGCAATTAACGATCTAAAACAAAAGCCTATGTCCTTTTAAATGGGCAAAATAGGGCTGTACTGTTAATTGAAATCAAAACTAAATCGCAATTTGAATGGACGCAAATAGCAAAGGCTGCAATTTAAACATGTCCTGTTTTATTCTTCATAAAAAAAATGCTAATTCTGTAGTTTAGGTTTGCTTAAACGTGTTCTGAAACAAGCGACAAAACTGTGACAAAAAGCAACAAAAATATGACTAAAAGCAACAAAAAAACAACTAAAAGCATCAAAAATGACAAAAATGCCACTATGAATGACAAAAATGCAGCTTCAAGTGACAAAGGTGCAACTATGAGTGTCAAAAATGCAACTATGAGTGTCAAAAATGCAACTATGAGTGTCAAAAATGCAACTATGAGTGTCAAAAATGCAACTATGAGTGTCAAAAATGCAACTATGAGTGTCAAAAATGCAACTATGAGTGTCAAAAATGCAACTATGAGTGTCAAAAATGCAACTATGAGTGTCAAAAATGCTACTATGAATGACAAAAATGCAGCTTCAAGTGACAAAGGTGCAACTATGAGTGACAAAAATGCAACTATAAGTGACAAAAACGCTACTATAAATGACAAAAATGCAACTATTAGAGACAAAAACGTGATTTAAAGTGACAAACGTGGCTAAAAGCGTCAACAAAGCGACTAAAAACGACAAAAACGCAACTAAAAGCTACAAATACCTGACCAATGTGAACTTTGAATATAATCCTATTTTTAAAACATGTATACGAAATCTAATCCCAATTACAACACTGGTCAGAAAATCCCTATTAGATATTTTTCCCAAATCGCGCAGCTCTAGGGCAAATGTCTTCATGTTTAGTCTTTTTACTTCTATAAATGCTAAAACTGTTTGGTGAAAGGTGTTTGTTTTGCCTCACAGAGCAGTCTGCACAGATATCTGGACATTTTAATGGCTTTTCCACTGCTTTCCACAGACTTTTAACTGACAAAGACCTTCATCAAAGTAAGCACCAAAAGCTCAAAATCTCTTAAAAACATGATTAAGATTTAGTGCAGCACTATTAGTTTCAGACACCTACAGGCCATGTTTCATTTGTTAGCCCTGTATGCTAATCACCAATGGGGCCAATGCCGGCCCCAGTTTAGACCAGTGGTTCTCCGAGTTTTGCTGCCGAAGAGGATACCACCTTGTTTCTCTGTACAGCAAACTAATAAACTACACCATCATGGTTGAACTGGACACCCCCTTAAACCAGGGGTGTCCAAACTTTTTCCATCGAAGGCCGCATATTGAAATATAGACAAAGCGGAGGGCTACAAATCAATCAGATGTTTTAATTACCCCCACATCTATATTCAGTCTCAATGTCTTAATATCAGGTCTGTATTGCACCTAAATGTTAGTTTTTTAGGTTAGAATTGTAGAAAATCTAAAATTTGCTGTGAAAAGTAGCTCTCAGGACAATGTGGGCCAATTCACCAGGAAGCCTAAGGGCCAAGAAAAATTGGTCTGAGGGCCGCATTTGTCCCCGGGCCTTAGTTTGGACATGCCTGCTCTTAAGCGTTGTCTCACAGTCTGAGTACCCCTCAACTTGAGTTTTGGGCAAAGAAATGGGTTTAATAGTCAAATATAGTAAATTATTACAATTATATTTTTTGTTTTAATTATATTTATGGTCCAAGATACTCCAATGCTAAATTTACTACTAATGACTAATGACTATTTCTTCAGATAAAAGTCCATTTCATCTTCATTTAAAACCTGAAACCATTCCAAGTGCCCCCTGGTAATTCCTCAGGTACCCCTTGGTGTCCCCGTACCCCTGGTTGGGAAACACTGGTTTAGACGCTCGTTTTTGCAGTGTAGATAACGTCCCCGAGGTTTGAAGGTAACGCCGCTTCAGCCGCCGAGCCGGAGCGGACGGGACACTGCGAAAGTTGCTCCCAAACCGAACGTCCTCCAAAGCTCCGGGTGACACCGGCGTCGAGGAACCAGGCCACGGACACGCGCGTCTATCCGGGACCACGCCGCAGACACGCTCCCCCCCCTGACCCCGCGCTCCTCGTGTTGGAGGGCCGTGCTCCGACGCGCCTTCCCAGAATGCATCGTGTCAGACGGCGAGAGAGGACGAGACGCCGCGGGGAGAGCCGGACATAAATCCTGTGTCCTATATAAAAAGAAATACTATCGGTGTCAAGGAAAGGTGGGGTGCCCTAAAATGAATGATAACACACTCATTAAAAATAACTGCCGGCGCGGTGATAAATAGCCCGACTTCCTGAAAAGAGCTCTCCGGACAATGGCCCTGACAAATTAAGATTGTGCCGCCGTGACTGAAGATGAGAAGTTTTCAAAATATCACCTTGTACATAGATTCATTTCGTGTCGATATATTTTTAATAAAACCTAACTTTCTGCTCTCTTACTCAGTGTGTAAAAGAATTAAGCAAAACAAGACACTAACAGGACATAGTTCTAATGATAACAATGACACTGACAACAATAACAATGACAAATGTAAATAATGTTAATTTAAATGAAACATGTTACGCATTATTTGTATTGTTATTGGCGTTTAAACTTGCTCTTGAGTACCTTTGTTTTAAAATGTTTGAATGTAAAACCGACTTTCTATCAGTCAGGCGTTCCCTCATTAGAATTGGTGTTAGCGCTCCATGTACTGGCAGCAGAGGGAATTAACATGGGAAGAAAAACAAAAGCTAACTTGCCCTGACATGCTAATATAAGCACACAGATGTAATGAAAGTGATTTGAGGCAGAAATGCTCAGAACGAATCTCGAGATGATTCATGAACCTCCAGAGCTCGACCTACGACATCACAAATCTGGGAAATCTGAACAGAAGTGTTTATGTGAGGCTAAGAAAGAGGGGACCTCATAAACAGGATAAATGAAACAAGCGTGACTGAAGCTACAATAAATACAACTCCAAGTATGTTTTAATGAGGGAACAATGTTATAACATGATTTAAAGCTTAAAAAGCTGCACTGGAGAATCATGTCCAGATTGTGATCAGCGATTCATGTTTCCATCCATCCATCCATCCATTTTCTTCCGCTTATCCGGGACCGGGTCGCGGGGGCAGCAGTCTAAGCAGGGAGGCCCAGACTTCCCTGTCCACGCACACTTCCTCCAGCTCTTCCGGTGGGATCCCAAGGCGTTCCCAGGCCAGCCGAGAGACATAGTCCCTCCAGCGTGTCCTGGGTCTACCCCGGGGCCGCCTCCCGGTGGGACACGCCCAGAACACCTCCCTAGGGAGGCGTCCAGGAGGCATCCTGAACAGATGCCCGAGCCACCTCAGCTGGCTCCTCTCGACGTGGAGGAGCAGCGGCTCTACTCCGAGCTCCTCCCGTGTGACTGAGCTCCTCACCCTATCTCTAAGGGAGCGCCCAGCCACCCGGCGGAGGAAGCTCATTTCGACCGCTTGTATCCGCGATCTTGTCCTTTCGGTCATTACCCAAAGCTCATGACCATAGGTGAGGGTAGGAACGTAGATTGACCGGTAAATCGAGAGCTTTGTCTTTCGACTCAACTCTCTCTTCACCACAACGGTCCGATACAGCGCCCGCATCACTGCAGACGCTGCACCGATCCGCCTGTCAATCTCACGCTCCATCCTTCTCTCACTCGTGAACAAGACCCCGAGATACTTAAACTCCTCCACTTGAGGCAAGGACTCTCCACCCACCCGGAGAGGGCAAACCACCTTTTTCGGTCGAGAACCATGGCCTCGGATTTGGAGGTGCTGATCTTCATCCCAGCCGCTTCACACTCGGCTGCAAACCGTCCCAGTGCATGCTGTAGGTCCTGGTTTGAGGAAGCCATCAGGACGACATCGTCTGCAAACAGCAGAGATGAGATCCTGTGGTTCCCAAACCGGACCCCCTCCACGCCCTGACTGCGCCTAGAAATTCTGTCCATAAAAATGATGAACAGAACCGGTGACAAAGGGCAGCCCTGGCGGAGTCCAACATGCACTGGGAACAGGTCTGACTTACTGCCGGCAATGCGAACACAGCTCCTGCTCCGGTCGTACAGGGACCGGACAGCCCTTAACAAAGGGCCCCGGACCCCATACTCCCGGAGCACCCCCCACAAGGCGCCCCGGGGCACACGGTCGAATGCTTTCTCCAGATCCACAAAGCACATGTGGACTGGTTGAGCAAACTCCCATGAACCCTCGAGCACCCGATGGAGAGTATAGAGCTGGTCCAGTGTTCCACGACCGGGACGAAAACCACACTGCTCCTCCTGAATCCGAGGTTCGACTATCGGTCGGATTCTCCTCTCCAGTACCCTGGAATAGACCTTACCGGGGAGGCTGAGGAGTGTGATTCCCCTATAATTGGAACACACCCTCCGGTCCCCCTTCTTATACAGAGGGACCACCACCCCGGTCTGCCAGTCCAGAGGTACTGTCCCAGACTGCCACGCGATGTTGCAGAGACGTGTCAACCAAGACAGTCCCACAACATCCAGAGACTTAAGATACTCAGGGCGGATCTCATCCACCCCTGGAGCCTTGCCACCAAGGAGCTTGCCAACAACCTCGGTGACTTCGGCTTGGGTGATGAGTGAGTTCGCCTCCAAGACCTCAGCCTCTGCTTCCTCCTCGGAAGACGTGGCAGTGGGATTGAGGAGATCCTCAAAGTATTCCTTCCACCGTCCGACAACATCCCCAGTCGAAGTCAACAGCTCTCCACCCGCACCGTAAACGGTGTTGGTGAAGCACTGCTTCCCCCTCCTGAGGCGTCGGACGGTTTGCCAGAATTTCTTTGAGGCCGACCGATAGTCCTCCTCCATGGCCTCCCCGAACTCCGCCCAGCCCCGAGTTTTTGCCTCTGCGACAGCCCGGGCTGCAGTACGCTTGGCCTGCCGGTACCTGTCAGCTGCTTCAGGAGTTCCACAGGCCAACAAGGCCTGATAGGACTCCTTCTTCAGCCTGACGGCATCCCTTACCTCCGGTGTCCACCACCGGGTTCGGCTGCCGCGCGACAGGCACCAGAGACCTTGCGACCACAGCTACGAGCCGCCGCATCGACAATGGAGGTGGAGAACATGGTCCACTCGGACTCAATGTCCCCAGCCTCCCCCGGGATCTGGGAGAAGCTCTCCCGGAGGTGTGAGTTGAAGACCCTGCCGACAGAGGGCTCTGCCAGACGTTCCCAGCAGACCCTCACGATACGCTTGGGCCTGCCGAGTCTGTCCGGCTTCCTCCCCCCAGCGGATCCAACTCACCACCAGGTGGTGATCGGTTGACAGCTCCGCCCCTCTCTTCACCCGAGTGTCCAAGACACGCGGCCGAAGGTCAGATGACACGACAACAAAGTCGATCATCGACCTCCGGCCTAGGGTGTCCTGGTGCCACGTGCACTGATGGACACCCTTGTGCTCGAACATGGTGTTCGTTATGGACAAACTGTGACTAGCACAGAAGTCCAATAACTGAACACCGCTCGGGTTCAGATCAGGGGGGCCGTTCCTCCCGATTACCCCTCTCCAGGTGTCACTGTCGTTGCCCACGTGGGCGTTGAAGTCCCCCAGCAGAACAACGGAGTCCCTGGGCGGTGCACTGTCCAGTACACCCCCCAGGGACTCCAAGAAGGCCGGGTACTCTACACTGTTGTTTGGCCCGTAGGCCGCTACAACAGTGAGAGACCTGTCCCCCACCCGAAGGCGCAGGGACGCGACCCTCTCGTCTACTGGGGTAAACTCCAACACGTGACGGCTGAGCTGAGGGGCTATGAGTAAGCCCACACCAGCCCGCCGCCTCTCCCCGTGAGCAACGCCAGAGAAATGGAGCGTCCAGCCCCTCTCAAGGAGATGGGTTCCAGAGCCCAGGCTGTGCGTGGAGGTGAGGCCGACTATATCTAGTCGATAACGCTCGACCTCCCGCACAAGCTCAGGCTCCTTCCCCGCCAGAGAGGTGACATTCCATGTCCCAACAGCTAGACGCTGTGTCCGTGGACCGGGTCGTCGAGGCACCCGGCCTCGGCTACCACCCAGTCCTCTCTGCACCCGGCCCAATTCATGTTTCCAAATGCGGACTATTGCACATTTTTAAAAAGAACATTCTATGACTGGTCTGCTGTCTCTCATTTACTTCACCACTGGTGATTTTATTGCCCCCAAAAAAACAAACAAATGGCAGACACAAAATGAGCCAACATCAAAGAATGGACTTGTAACAAACGTCATAAAATAGAAATTAATGGGGGAAAATTGAAAAATGATTATTTTACAGACTTTGGACTAAATTGGACTTTCTTATCTCTACAAAAGTGTTCCTCGAGGGTCTGTCCTTGGACCACTACTATTTACATAAATTCACTTTGTCATAATCTAAAACATCGTAGCATCTACTTGTTTGCAAATAATGCAATTCTATGCCCTACAGCAGCGGTTCCCAAAGTGGGGGTCGGGACCCCTCGGGGGGTCGCGAGGGGTGAGCTGGGGGTCGCGAGATGATTTCAAGATCTCATTTGAATTAATATGACATTGTATTTGCTCTATTTTTTATTTTAAACATTATCTTTTAGTGAAATAGGGTCTAATAAGACAATAAACTATTCAAATAACCAATGTTAAACCTGAATTAACAGGCTTTGACACTTAAAATTATTGCTACTGTCATTTTCATTTCGCTTTGGGGGTCCCGAGTCAATTGCGTGGCTAATATGGGGGTCCCGGCCAGAAAGGTTTGGGAACACCTGCCCTACAGCACCTTCTGTGGCAAGTGATTCAACATATTCAAGTGGATTTTCATTCCATCCAAAAAAACTGTTAGTTTAAAATGAAACAAAACAAGATGCATGTTGTTCTCCAAAAAGTACTTTAGTGATTAAATAATGTATCTATTCTTACGCTTGAGGGTAATGATTGAACAAGTTCCCTATTATAAACACCTGGGCATCTGAATTGATGATGAGCTTTCTTTCAACAATCATGAACAAGAGCTGACAAATAATCTTAAAGGGGCTGCACCTGATTTTTACTGTTGTGAAACTGAAAAAAAAAAACAGAACTAGTCTATTTTACTGATTTTTTTTTTTGCATGTAATTGAATGTTCCAGCACAGATATATCGCAAAACCATCTATTCCGGTGAAAATGAGACCACCAAATTTTCTCTGCATCTATTTATAGAGCATTTAACCTATGATAGAAGCACTGTTAGCATGCTAATGTTTGTTAGCTTTACCCGTGATGGTCCGTTAAAAGTGCTTCTAAACTCATGGAGGTGAATATTTATGATGCTGGGACTGCATTAGCAAAATGAGTGACAAATGTGACTGATATAAAGACTTTAAAGGTCCCATATTCTGCTATTTTCCCCTTTACACAGTCTATTCTAAGGGCTTTGTTGATAAAATTTTGCGTTGTGTAATATCCATAACATAACAGTTTCCAAAAAACACCCATTTCTTGGACTGGCCCCCCACCTTGCAAAAGCAAACGGCTCACTCTGAGATCTGACCCCCCCGAACAGAGAGCAGGCTGCCTCCCCCGCCCAACCCGCGCACCTCCCCCGCCCAACTCGTGCCGGAGCCTAGAGCGGAGATAGTGCGCATGCGCCGTGTGCTCCGGTAAACAGCGATACACAAACACTGAATAAACATTTTATCGTCCTGACGGTGCGTCGTGCTGAGTCCTACGTCCTGGATCTGACCTGGAGTTTGACGTGCTCCAGGGCCTCAACGACGGACGTGCCGTTTGGTAAATAACAAGCTAACTCTTCTATCTGTCGTATCCATCGTGTAGTAATTACTGTGTAGCATTAGCATTAGCTGTTTTTATTCTGCGGCTGCGCGCTTCCTGGAGGCGTGGCTTAAACACCGCGTCATCCTTGTGAAGCGCGTCATCTTAGTGAGGAGCCCCCGTCTGCTGCTCAGCCGAGGGGGACGGAAAAGACAGTTCTCTAGCGAAAACATGCGGGAATCAATAAAAAAACCACTTTGGGCACACATACGAGGCCCAAATAGCACTGTAGGAAGGTTAAAACCTCTGAAAAGTCGATTTTGCATGTTATGGGACCTTTAACGTGAATTAAATTTGTTTTTACATTTCAAAACAGTAAAAATCAGGTACAGGGCCCTTAAAGCTAGATTGTCATTCTTCTTTAAAAATAAAAAGTGGATCCCTCTTAATTGTAGTAAACAGTTAATCCAAGCTACATCAGTGTTGGATTATGTTGATGTTATTTACATGCACAACACAGCAACGGTCTTAAAACTTTAGCAATAAATTCATCACAGGAGAAGGACACAGAACTCACCACTGTCAATTATATTCTAAAGTCGGATTGCAATCATTAGCTGCAAGAAGAAAACAACGCTGCACTTTGTTTATTTATAAGGCGCTCATTGGTATTTTGCCTGATTATTTAACATGTATTCTGAACGTCAAATCAAGTATTCACCGATTGCGATCACAGGACGTTTGTATTTTAGAGTCACACAGAATCAGCCTTCAGAAACAACAGTGGAACAAAGCATAAAGTCTTTTTAAATTAAATGATTTTATCCCTTTTACCCGCATGATTTTTCTCCCATATTGTTAGAGTGAGTTTGTTTTTTGTCATTCTTAATGTTACTGATTTTATTGATTGTTTTATAATTATATTTGAAATAATTATTGGGATACCTCTATTAAGATCTGCATAATCAATATTATTTTGATATTTAAATACACTTTTTGACTGAGGCTGAAACTAACGATTATTTCTATTGTAGATTGAGACTTAGAATAAACAAACATTTTTAACCAAATAAATGTTGAAATATTGTGAATGAAGCTTCTAGAGAGAGAATATTTATGAATAAAGTGTATAATTGAGGAAAATCAGAAATGGTCCATTCTTTTTGCTGTTTTTCTTTAATAATGTCACTGTCTTTGTTATAAAAGTCTTTAAGTTTGTGTTTTAGAGTCTGTTTAGTCCAGAGAACGACGACCATCATCAAAATACGACTGACATTATTGTTTATAGTCGACTTTTTCAATTATTCTACTAATTGTTGCAGCTCTATTTTTGATGCAATTATGTCTGTTATATTAAAATAAAAACCAACAAATACAAAACTGAGGCTAATTTAGTTCATAATTTTCCCTTTTCAATGTTTTCAATTTAAAAACAGAACATTTCTATCAGATGAAGACTTTGTTGTTACTGCGATGTATTTATAGATAGATGGATTTATATTTATATTGTTATTGTGTTAGACTATATTGTGATATCGATAATTTTGCCCTATTTTGTTTATTCCTTTTGTAAATGCATTTTAACGTTGCACTCATTAAAAGGAGATTTTATCCTTGCATAAATAAATGATAAATAAAATGTTGGACAATTTATGACGCAAGTTTTCCTAAAAGTTTTCCTTTTCTTTTTCCCCCCTTTTGGATTCTCATTTTATTATCTGTATTGCTCTCTCTCTGTGTCATCTTCTTTGTTTTAGGTTTTGTATAAACATAAAAACTGAAAAACGAAAGACCTCATGAGTAAACCAGTGACGAGAGAACATTGTATAAGATTGTTAAAAGCTCTTAAAAGTCGATTTCACACGATACGTCCTGTGCAAATAAACATCTCCATGGAGAAAACCAAGCGGGGCGCAGAGGTTACATCGCGCACCTCTAAAAACCACTGTAATCGTCCGTGTACAAAGTGAGCAGGCATCCATCAGCGATAAACATTTAGCCGGGCCTGACAGGAGCAGATCCCTGTGCTGTAAATAGAGCAGCGAGTCGACAGCGCGATGGATGAGCCGCGGAGCTGAGCGATGTCCGAGAGGAGAAGGCCTTGTCTCGCAATGTAAACAAACCCATTCCACAAACATGAGGCCATTGTTTAGCCTCAAACTCAAAGGCCACAGACGCAGAGTTATGCGCATCGCCCCGAGTGAGAGATGCTGCTCAGCGCTGTGTGGTCTGCAACTATTTACCGCATAAATATTCATCGTTTCGCTCGGGCTGTGTACCTTTAGTCGTTTGGTCCCTTGATTATCAACCAGTGCGCCGGGAACACTGGTGCGCCTTGAAGAAATCAAATCAAAATCAAATCAAATCAATGTATTTTTATAATGCCCAAAATCACAACAACAGTTGCCTCGATGGGCCTCAGGTGAAGCAGTTCAGATAACTGTCCCTAATGCCCCTGTTCTTTGACCCTCCTTCGCGGCGAGGAAAAACTACAAAAAACCCCACGGGAAGAGTAGAAACCTCGGGGAGAACCACAGTGAAGGAGAGATCCTACTCCCACGGATGGACAGGCTGCAAATGAACTAGGACTGACATCCACTTGGACTGTGGAGCCACAACCACTCAAGAGGGAAGGTGGCTTTAAGAGGTTTTTTGTTTCACTTCCTGGTTGTAAACAATGACATCACACTAGGAAATCGCCCAGCAACCATTCTGTGCACGGGACCAAAACTCAGCTAATGTCACAGATGTTTTTTATTTTACAAATAAAAATACGCGTGAACACCTTTTTGTTGAATTTAATTGATGTTTAAAAGGTCAAAAAAGTTTTGTAAATTATCAATGACCTTTGTCTCCCTAGTGTGACGTCATCTATTTGTTTACTTCCTGTAACTTTCTACAGATATTTCAACTTTTCTCCACAAATGGCAAACGATTGGTGTAAAACTATCATTTATATTTGCAACAAGTATTAATACACTGAATAAAGACAAAAAAAAATCTGTCATACGCACTTTAAAAGCATTTAAATGTCAAAAATAGCGAAAAACAAGAAGATATGGGCTGAGTTAGCTGAAGATTTTGGAGTCCAACATATAAATACACTTTTTCCTAGTACTTTTCTGTATAAATAGTTGTTTTTGCATGAATTCCTGTGCAGTTTTGGTCGTTTTAGTGCAGTTTGGGTCAGATACAAGGAGATACTTCATAGTTTTAATATGTTTAGTCGATTAATCGGTCGATATGGCAGGTCTTTAGTCGACAACAGCCCTACACTTCACACAATTTACTGTGCGTTTAGATGTGAAGCGCAACATGGTGTTTGTGTTTTCCTGACTAAAGCTGCAACGTAAATTTTGATTTTACGTCGAAACTAAAAGCCTCTAGTTTGAAATGCAGGGGCTGTTCTGGACTAAAATCGAGACGTAACATGGTAAAATTGTGCAAAAATGTGTTAAATGTGAGTGGCTTTTGCATCCATCTTTAGACGGTGAGTGCAAAATTAAATAACAGTAAAAGCTGTTCAACACTTTATAAAACGTTATTTGACATTAGCAGACAATTATCTTGAAACAGCTTTCCAGTATTGCTCACACATTTCCTGACAGCAGCAAAAAGAGAGTAATAGTTTTGGGATTTGATTGCAAGCTGAACTGTGTTAAATGAGTCAATGTGTTAAAAGAGTCAATAGTTGTTAGTTTTTTTTAGTAACTTTTGTTTATACAGGTTAAAAAAGTGGGTTAAAGTTGATTGTAGCACACATCATAAGAACATTTATGCATTTGCACTAAAAAAGGAGATTAAAACAGGACTGAATTTAAAAACGCAGACAATATTCATAGGATTCTCAAAGTTTCAGTTCAGTTTGCAAAGCGTTCCAAGCTTTGGGAGCAGCATAACTGAACACTAGCTTTGCTAAATTAGTTGTACTTGAGGGACAAACATTAGACGTTACATATTAAAATATATTAATTAAAATAATATATTGATTCTGACAAACTGGAAATAGGGCTCACAATATCACATTTTAGTGGTGTGATTATTGGAGAAAGAAACATCGGGATTGAACGATTATTCACGATTCATTACTACTTTGACTGTGAAATCCTTAATTTACTTTCATTCACAAAGTTTAATGGAGCATCATTCCTCACTATCTTTAAGAAATCAAACTTTGTGAATGAAAAAGGAAGGATATTTTCACTTAAGCAGCCTGGTAAGAGTACTTTAGGCAAAGTTTGACCTTTTTTGTTGTCTAGGTTGAGCAGAACTCATGGTTATTGCAGACGATTCTCACAATTATTATTTTTCATTTCTTACGAGTACGATATTGTGTTCTGAATAATCACAATTATTGGTTAACCAAATAATCTTGACATCTCTGACCGAAAATATAAGAAACATGTTGAATATTCTGGGCCTAATAAGAGTTGAATATCTTGCTTTACATAAATTATTTGTGGATTTACGAAGTTTTGATTTTATTGCTTATGTTTCATGACATTTTCAACTGGTTACAAAATAATTTAGCTTCAATCAATACAATAAATTTGGGTAAGTAACTTTTTCTATTGTACTTTCAGACTCTACTGTATTATCAACCAAATAAAGGCAAAATACAGTCACTGAAGGCTTCTAGATAGAGAATATTTACAAATAAAGAGTGTTTTTGAGTCCTAATGAATAAATAAAACGTGCATCGAGATTATTATTCTGAACTAGTACTTGCACAAAACACAGTGATGTCCTTTTTGCAGTGCAGTCTAAAGAAAAGAGCGTGTGAAACTTTGTGTGAAAGTACGGTAACTCTCCACAAACGGCAAACGATTGGTGTAAAACTATCATTTATATTTGCAACAAGTATTAATACACTGAATAAAGACAAAAAAAAATCTGTCATATGCACTTTAAAGGTCCCATATTCTGCTATTTTCCCCTTCACACAGTCTATTCTAAGGGCTTTGTTGATAAATTTTTGCGTTGTGCAATATCCATAACATAACAGTTTCCAAAAAACACCCATTTCTTGGACTGGCCCCCACCCTTGCAAAAGCAAACGGCTCACTCTGAGATCTGACCCCCCCGAACAGAGAGCAGGCTGCCTCCCCCGCCCAACCCACGCGCCCCCCCCTCCCAACTCGTGACGAAGCCTAGAGCGGAGATGGTGCATGCGCCGTGTGCTCCGGTAAACAGCGATACACAAACACTGAATAAACATTTTATCCGTCCTGACGGTGCGTCGTGCTGAGTCCTACGTCCTGGATCTGACCTGGAGTTTGACGTGCTCCAGGGCCTCGACGACGGACGTCGCCGTTTGGTAAATAACAAGCTAACTCTTCTATCTGTCGTATCCATCGTGTAATTACTGTGTAGCATTAGCATTAGCTGTTTTTATTCTTTGGCTGCGCGCTTCCTGGAGGCGTGGCTTAAACACCGCGTCATCCTGGTGAAGCCGCGTCATCTTAGTGAGGAGCCCCCGTCTGCTGCTCAGCCGAGGGGGACGGAAAAGACAGTTCTCTAGAGAAAACATGCGGGAATCAATCAAAAAACCACTTTGGGCACAACATACGAGGCCCAAATAGCACTGGAGGAAGGTTAAAACCTCTGAAAAGTCGATTTTGCATGTTATGGGACCTTTAAAAGCATTTAAATGTCAAAAATAGCGAAAAACAAGAAGATATGGACTGAGTTAGCTGAAGATTTTGGAGTCCAACATATACACTTTTTCCTAGTACTTTTCTGTATAAACGGTTGTTTTTGCATGAATTCCTGTGCAGTTTTGGTCGTTTTAGTGCAGTTTGGGTCAGATACAAGGAGATATTTCATAGTTTTGATATGTTTAGTCGATTAATTGGTCGATATGGCAGGTCTTTAGTCGACGACAGCCCTACACTTCACACAATTTGTGAAGCGCAACATGGTGTTTGCGTTTTCCTGACTAAAGCTGCAACGTAAATTTTGATTTTATGTCGAAACTAAAAGCATCTAGTTTGAAATGCAATGAATAAATAAAACGTGCATCGAGATTATTATTCTGAATTAGTACTTGCACAAAACACGATGATTAACACGAAATGTCCTTTTTGCAGTGCAGTCTAAAGAAAAGTGTGTGTGAAACTTTGTGTGAAAGTACGGCAACTTCATCTGGCTTGAAATGTTGTGAGTTATCAGCGCAAACGACCCTTTAAACCCACAGTTACATCAGAAACAAATCACTTCCAGGAGTAACTTTCAGGAAAACACTGTCAGCTCGTCGACAAAACCGCCGAGGGAAAGTTCACGACCCGAGAAAGCGCTAAACCACAGCGTGTACAGTCCGCGCATTTGTTCTCCGCGCGAGGACAGCATTTTTAAATTACAACCATTGACTCTCTGCTCTTAAATGTTCCTTATCCCAAATTGCTTTAAGAGTAGCTTTCATTATCTCCCTTCTGTCGCTTTCTTAATTTAGTGCAGCCATTAAAAAGTGCAAATGTCGCTTGTAAATTCCCATCGTAAAGGTCTTATCCCAATCAGATATCTCGCGTACTGTATGGCGCTTGTTTGGAGTTGCCTCCGCCGTCGTGCGCGTAACGATTTCAGACAAAAGCAGTTTGAAGAAAGCGGCAGTTTGAGTCAAGTTCCAGCTTAGATTTGCGAGGGAAGAGGCAATGCGAGCGCTTGTTCTACTTGATTATACATAGCGACGCCGCGTGATAAGGCTTCATTGGAATTTACGGCGAGCAATCTCCGCCATATGGACGCGCCAAATGGAGATCACAGGCTGGCGAAGGCAATCAGCTTTTTAATTAACAGAATTAACAGTGCGATGTTAAACCGTAATGACAGCAATAAAAACAGTTGATGTGACAATCAAAGTGCACCAAAAACATTCATAACCATTATTTTCATTAGAGGCGTAGGGAAGACAATAGCGCTCGGCGAGGGGGGAGGAGGGGCGCAGGGGGGGCAGAGGGACCCCCTGTAATCACATTTGAGTTTGAAAGTGGGAGCAAAGCAAACTCGCTGTGAGGACGCAAACTTTGTGTAGCTGCTGTTTAAATTAAGGCCGCACGATATTGGGAATTATTTCGATGCGGCGATGTCCTCGGCTGTTGGACTAATGCAGGGGTTCCCAAACTTTTGTGGCTGGGACCCCCAAAATAGCCATGCAACTGACTCGGGACCCTCAAAGCGAGTTGAAAATAAACATAGGAATCATTTCAATCGCCAAAGGGTGTTAAATCAGGTTAAATATTGGTTATTTGAATAGTTTATTTGTCTTATTAGACCATATTTCACTAAATGATACTGTTTTTTAAATAAATAATAGAACAAATATCATATCATATGTCATATTTATTAAAATTAGATCTTGAATGAAACATGTTGCGACCCCCCAGCTCATCTCTCGCGACCCCCACTTTGGGAACCGCTGGACTAATGGACACTTTATAACACCTGCCACTTTAACAATATATTACAAAAGAGCTGTCTATTTGCACGGTTACATTTGCACTATCTGCCAACTGTACATTTCTGTATATTGTCTTAGTCTATCTTGGTCTACTTTATTTTATTTTATCTTATTCTTAATCTTATACATGCCAATTATATATATGTTATTATATTTTATTAATTGTTTTATGTTGCACTTTACGCCGAAGCAAGTTCCTATGTTTGTGAATTTTGATCACTGACAACGGCAATAAACCGATTCTGATTCTGATCTGCGATATTGATATTATTGCGATATTTAAATACACCTTTTGACTAAGGCTGAAATTAACAACTATTTTAGTTAGGGCTGCACAATATATCGAAAAAATATTGTTATTGCAATAATAACAAGTGCAATATGCATATCACAAAGATGCACGATAATTCCTACTGATTAAACCTTAAATGTTCACCCTCAAAAGCGCCGTTTTGTGAAGTACAGAAACGGCAAGTGAATGTTAAAGTCTGTTAAAGCTCTTGCTTAAAATCCTTATCATTTTGTTTCCACTATTTCTTACACATAAATGAAGGTGAATAAATGTCAGAAATGTTTAAAATGTCTTTATATATATATATATATATATATATATATATATATATATATATATATATATATATATAAATGTCTCCAATGCAATATTTGTATCTAAGCTACTATATTTTCAAGTAAGAGTTGAGTACTTAATTGTTATTGTTTATAACTGGAAAAGAAATGAAAAATATATGCAAATTAAGGAAAAATATTGCAATAATATCGTTATCGCAACACATGACACCCATTTTTATAATTTTAGTAGTCGACTAGTCAGCGATTATTTCTATTGTGGACTGAGACTGAGAATAAACTAAAATTTTTAATCAAATAAATGTTGAAATATTGTGAATGAAGCTTCTAGAGAGAGAATATTTATGAGTAACATGTATAACTGAGGAAAATCAGAAATGGTCTATTCTTTTTTCTGCCATTTTTCATTAATAATGTCACTGTCTTAGTCTTTGTTATTACTAAACTCTTTAAGTTTGTGTTTTAGAGTCTGTTTAGTCCAGAGAATGACGACCATCGTCAAAATACGACTGACATTATTGTTTATAGTCGACTTCACGGTTATTATATTGTTGCAGCTCTGTTTTTGATGCAATAATGTCTGTTATATTAAAATAAAAAACAACAAATACAAAACTGAGGATAACCATAGCAACCATTATGAAAACAAGGACCAAAAGCCATGTAAATTACACAAAAGTTATGATTTGACAAATAATAACACCTGATAACACCTTTATTTTGTTGAATGACCGTTTAAACTGTCAGAAAAATGTGTCTGTTGAGTGTTAACTGTCTCTTTATTTTCAATTATTCCTCACGTTTTGATTACATCCACTTTAGAACTACTTCCTGTAATTTTAAACATTTATTTATCAAAATTTCTTCTGGAACTGCAACTTAAAAACGTAAAACTATGTTAAATATTACCAAACTAAACCATAAATTGAATATAATGAAAACCTGTCATATAGACTTTAATATATCCAGCTCTGTCCATTCATTTCAGTCGTTTTGTTTTGTTTTGTGAGAAAAAACAGGCATTTTCCACACTACAGTTTATAAAAATGCTTCTAGAAAAATGACGACGTGAAGTAGTCGACTCTCTGCGCCCCATAATATTTACTCCCTCAACTTTTCTATTGAGACGCGATCATCATCTGAGAGAAAAAATAGCTCTTCCCGTCCATAAAAACCCGCCTCACCTCTGGCTGCGGCACAAAAGAAAGTCAAATTATTACGAATAATGAAAAGCCATCAATATGAATTCAGCGGAGAGTCGTTCTATTGTGTTTCCGCAGCGCTTTTCAGACCATTATTTGCTGTAAATGTTAACATCGCCGAGCCCGCCTATTGATTCTATTATTTTTGACCTTGCATTAGTGTCGGGCTAATCTCGCATGCTATAAAATTTCATTCCGTAGTGAAAAATACCGGGAGGCCCTGAGGGTGGGACAAACACAGGTTGCGGCGCCCCCTGGGATTCATAAGTGCACACGCGGGTAAACAAACCGCGCATTTAATGTTTCTTAGATGAGTGAGCAGCGCGGGGCCTTTCATTTCCAGGACCTGAAGCTCAAGACGTGACGATTTTTCTGCCGTTTTTCCGTGAGGCGGCTCAAAGTGAGACTTAGCTCCCGACGCCGTGTGCAAAGATGAATTGTGCGTCTTCCAAAACGGCGTCGTGTTTTTGCGCCCGGAATGAGAGTGCACTGCAAAAAATAAACACAAGAATGAATAAAAATAGTTAAAATACATAAAAAAATGTTGAGAAATACTAGATTTGTTTGATATCTGTAGCTTGTTTTGGTGAATAGGAAAAAATCTTAAATTTAAAGATATCCATTTGAAACTGCTCCTGTAGTTTACTCACATAAATGGAAGAAAATAATATATTACACGTTTTTCATCATGTGATCTTTTCATTTAAAAATAATACATTTTAGTTTAAATTTCATGGTTCGTTTTGTACACATTTTAGTGACAAAAAACTTTACAGAGGGAATTTCGGATTTCTTTTTTCTTTTTCTTCTTTTTCTTTAAACTAGATTTAACTGAAAATTGTCCTAAAATTCAAACTTCGCTTCATTTTTTTAACTTAAAACTTTAATAATCAGGTTTAGATTTAAATATCAACAAATCCTTCTGTACGTTCTGTCAAAATCTTGTTGAGTCCAGATTGTAAAGTTTGATATTTGTAGGAGCTACTTTAAGGCTGATATTTGCCAATTACATTCATTAAAATTGCATTTTTGTGTCAATTTGGTTTAATTGTACAGCCCTGGTCTAGAAGAGGTAAATAAAGTCATCTGCTCAGAGGCTTCAGAGGCTAAACATCAGGAGAAAAAGTGTTTTTGAACAGACAGACGCATTAAAGTGCCTCTGACAGGTTGGACTACTCATGTGACTAAAATAGAGGTCAGATAAATATATTTAAAGTTTTGGTAAAAATAATTATACATTTTATAATTTCTAGCATTTTTTTTTTTTTTTTACTTTTGTAATATCACTTCCTGGTTGTAAATGATGACATCACACCAGGAAATTACTCTGCACACTGGGCTAAAACGGCTAATGTCAAAGATTTTTTTGTCCGATAAATCAAAATATATGTGAACACCTTTATTGTGTTGAATTAATGTTTTAAGGTTAAAAAAAAGTTGTTTCTTTTGGGTAAATTATGCAAAAGCTTTCGATAGAATGAGTCTCCCGGTGTGATGTCATCAGTTTTTTAGTTCCTGTCATTTTAAACAGATTTTTCAACTTTTCTCCACCAACTACTACTTGATTGGTGTAAAACTCTATTTTTATGTACAATACGTATTTATACACCAAATAAAATCAAAATTAGAAAATTGTTACAACCTGTCATACGCACTTTAAAGACACAAACAGTCAATCACGACACAACGATTTCACAAAAATAAGACATTATCACAGGGACGAGCTCACGATTTCATTTTTATCACAAGCACACGGTTTTCATGTACGTTATTGGTTAGAATGAGACGTAAGAGCAGCACAAGACCATCGAATTTCAGGACATTTTAAACTGGGTGTTTTTGTGAGGCTCAGTTGGAGAGGGTCTCATAGACAGGATCAATGAAACAAGCGTGAATTGAGCTAAATACGACTCCAGGGATGATTTTGATGAGCAATAACATGGTTAAAGTGCGTATGACAGGTTTGAATGAATTTCTAATTTTGATTTTATTTTGTGTATTAATACGTGTTGTACATAAAAATTACTGTTTTACACCAATCAAGTTGTAGTTGGTGGAGAAATTGAAAAATCTGTTTAAAATTACAGGAAGTAAAAAGCTGATGACATCACACTGGGGAAACTCACTCCTTCTAAAGGTTTTGCATAATTTACCCAAAATCAACAACTTAAATTACCCTTAAAACATTAATTCAACAAAATGAAGGTGTTCACATATATTTTGATTTGTCGGACAAAAAAATCTCTGACATTTGCCAAGTTTTAGCCAAATGTACAAAGTAATTTCCTAGCGTGATGTCATCGTTTACAACCAGGAAGTGACATTACAAAACTAAAAAAACATTATTATTCTTAGCAAAAGTTGGAATATATTTATCTTACTTGTATTTTAGTTACAGGAGTAGTCTAACCTGTCATAGGCCCTTTAAAATCTAAAAAAATTAATCTATTTTGTACAGAATGTGTCCTTTAAACTAGTCCTCGTCAAAATTCCCCAAAACAAGATCCACATTTTGAACTGAACTCATTCTAACTCACTGCAAAAGGGATTATCTAATTTAGTTAAATTTACTTGAATTAAGCAAATTAATCTTAAAAGTCCAATTTTAAGATTTTTTTCACTTGACAGGACTACATCAAATTGAGATTGTTTGACTTGTTTTAAGTAAACTTGATAAGTAAAATAATCTTATTCCACTGGCAGATAATTTCACTTAAATTAGGGTAAAAAGGTCTTATTTTGAGTTTATTTTTCTTATTTTTTGCAGTGTGTACAAACCCCTTTTTGTACAGTGTCTCTGCCGATGCCTGTTCGAAGATGAATCGTGCATCCTCCAAAAGCGTATTATGTTTTTGTGTTTCGTGCCCGGCCTGAGAAAAAGCCGCTCCCTCCCTCCTCCTCCGTCTCACTTTCTCCTTTCTCCTGTGCATGTTTGAGGTGCAGACGGAGCAGAAACGGAGCTATAGAAGGGGCAGATTGTGGCGTTTATCACTGGACACTGAGGCTGACCGCGCGCTGACCTGAGCTCCGGCTGCACCTGCATCGCTCCAATTTCACTGAGCGCAAAACAAACAGCAGGACGACGAGCGGGGGGCAACGAAAAGAGAGATGTTTTTACACAAAAGGGACCTACACCGCCAGAAAAATACATTTGCCTCATGAGATGAATCAAGAAAATGTAATGAGAGAGATGACAACAAGGGCTGGTCCCTGTGACAATCTGCTATTTTTGTGAAATCGTCGTATCGTGATTCATTGTTTGTGTCTTTAATGCAGCTGTCTGTTCAAACACACTTTTTCTCCTGTTGTTTAGCCTCTGAAGCCTCTGAGCAGATGACTTTATTTACCTCTTATAGACAAGGGCTGCACAGTTAAACCAAATCAATTCAAAATTATTATTAATGACAGAGATGACAACTAGGGCTGGAATCGTGAGCTCGTCTCTGTGACAATCTGCTATTTTTGTGAAATCGTCGTATCGTAATTCACTGTTCAGAATCAGAATTACTTTTATTTATCCCCAAGCGGAAATTCTTTTTGTTACATGTGACCAACCAGTAGAGACAGTAAAGTATTATAAACAAAATAAGATATATATAAAATAAAGTAAAATACAATAGATCTATAATGGTCAACCCCATTTAACTTAACTTATAAAGTGTCTAAACCTCCGATATGAACAATTTACAATAAGCTTAACTATACTATCCTTGTCTATTTACATATTCACATGATCATGTACAGTTTATAAGTGGACTTAAAGGGCCTATGACAGGTTGAAATACACATTTAACTAAAATGCAGTAAAGATAAATATATTCAAATTTCTACAAAAATCTTTACAAATGTAACCCCAGTTTAGCAGTTTTTTAGGTTTTAAATTTTACTTCCTGGTTGTAAAGTATGACCTCACACTAGGAAATTACCATAGCAACCACACTGTACACTGGTCAAAACTCATTTAACGTCACAGATTTTGTTCATTTGACAAAGAAAAACTCATGTGAACATCTTTATTTTGTTGAATCAAACTTTAAAGGGTCAAAAAAGTAGTTTATTTTGTGTAAATTATGCATAACCTTTGTCTCCCCAGTGTGATGTCATCAGTTTGTTTACTTCCTGTAATTGTCAACAGATTTTTCAACTTTTCTCCACAAATAGTGACTCGATTGGTGTAAAACTATAATTTGTCTTTACACAAAGTACTAATACACTGAATAAAGTCAAAATTAGAAAATCATAAAAACCCGTCATACGCACTTTAATATTGCACAGTGGGCTTAATATTGCACAATGACTTCACAAGCGGATTTACAGCACAGAGTTCAGTAGTTTGATGGCGACAGGCAGGAATTATTTCCTGTGTCTCTCGGTGGAGCATCGTGGCAGTAACAGTCTGTTGCTGAAGGAGCTCTTGACCAGCACTTTGTGGAGCGGGTGGGAGGGAAAGTCCAGAATAGTCCTGACTTTGGACAACATCCTCCTCCAACACAACAGTCAGAGAGTCCAGCTCCTCCCCAGCAACATGTCCGGCCTTCTTGATGATCTTGTTCAGTCTGTTTGTCTGTTTGTCTGAGCCTGTATGTCTCTTTAATGCAGCTGTCTGTTCAAACACACTTTTTCTCCTGTTGTTTAGCCTATGAAGCCTCTGAGCAGATGACTTTATTTACCTCTTAAAGGCCAGAGCTGCACAATTAAACCAAATCCACACAAAATTAGCAAATCGCAAAGGCTGAAATTTTTGAAGTGCAATAATTTCTTCCACAAACAACAAAATGTCTTGCTTTGATTTGAATAAAAACTGCCAACACTGTAGTTTGGATTTGTACAAACGTGTTCCGAAACGAGCAACAAAAGCGCGACCAAAAGCAGTAAAAATGAGCTGAAAAGTGACAAAAAGGCAAACAAACGCCACTCAATGCACCATAAAATGACTCCAAGATAGTAATAATAATAATAATAATAAATTTTATTTATAAGCGCCTTTCAAAACACCCAAGGACACTGTACATGAGAACAAGAAATAAAAACAACAGAATAAACCCACAAACAGAACTGGATGATGGTGTTGGAGTGAGTTCTGTGGTGTAGGATTGTCTGAACAGGTGAGTTTTGTGTCTGGATTTGAAAAGTGGAAGGAGGTCAGGAGGAAGAGAGTTCCAGAGCTGAGGAGCAGAGAGAGGGGACAGAGAGCTGGAGAGAGGAGGAGGACCGGAGGGAGCGAGAGGGAGTGGAGATGAGGAGGAGGTCAGAGATGTACAGTGGAGCCAGGTTATGGATAGCTTTGAAAGTGGTCAGGAGGATTTTGAAGTTAATCCGTTGTTTTATGGGGAGCCAGTGAAGTTGTTGAAGGATGGGGGTGATGTGATGGTGAAAGGTGATGGTCAAGAGACAAAAACACACCTACAAACAACAAACGCAGCTCAATGCTCCAAATAAAAATAATAATAATAATGCATTATACTTATACAGCGCTTTTCAGGACACACAAAGACGCTTCACGCTTTTTGTCGATTCAAGTCATGTTTTGGTTCATTGAGTCGTGTTTGTTTTTGTTGTTTTTAGTCGCGTTTTGTTGTCGCAGTGGGGCGACTGGAGGAGGAAATGTCCTTGTGCCCTTATGCAAGACATGACGACTTTTCCATCTGCTGGCTGGATGCACTCAGTAAATGAATGAATGAATGAATAAGAAACTTTTTTTTGTTTGTTTTAAAACATGAGATGGCAAATTTAAGGCACTCAAGCATGTTTAAAGGAAAAATATATTCTGCATTTTTCATATTGCTGTTAGCCTTTAACTCTTCCAAGATTTAATTTGATAAAGTGAATTATTAGTCTCTGAAAGAAAGAAAGTATGGAAAATGACTATTGTTTGCCTATTTTCCTCAGTAATTCTGAATACTTGAATAAATTGTGATGTTTAAATTGTCGTATCCCTACTCAACACTTAACTTTTCGACTCGTTTAGTCTTTTGATTAGTCTTTATTTGAGTTGGTTTTAATGCTGTTTGAAGCAAATTGTTTCTGTCATAACGAAACTTAACCGAACTTCTCAACTAAAGCAAATTTTTGGACAGAGACTTAAAGGGCCTATGACAGGTTGTACTACTCATGTACCTGAAATACAGGTAAGATAAATATATTCAAAGTTTTGTTAAAAAATAATTATACATTTCGTCAATTTTAGCAATTTTTAGTTTTGCAATATCACTTCCTGGTTGTAAATGATGACATCACACTAGGAAATTACTTTGAACACTGAGCTAAAACAAAAAAAATGTTTTGTCCGACAAATCAAAATATATGTGAACAACTTTATTTTGTTGAATTAATGTTTTAAGGGTAAGATAAGTTGTTTATTTATTTATGTTTGTTTTTAATGTACAATACGTATTAATACACCAGATAAAATCAAATTTAGAAAATCGATAAAACCTGTCATACGCACTTTAAAGTACCTATGACAGGTTGCACTACACATCTGACTAAAATGCAGTTTAGATAAATATATTTCAAAGTTTGCAAAAATACTTTACACATTTTACCCCGGTTTAGCTGTTTTTTAGGTTTTTAATTTTACTTCCTGGTTGTAAATGATGACATCACACTAGGAAATTACCAAGAAACCATCCTATACACTAAGCCAAAACTCATCTCACATGTCACAGATTGTTTTATTTGACAAATAAAAATACACGTGAAAACCTTAATTTTGTTGATTCAATGAGTCAAAAAAGTAGTTTCATTTGAGTAAATTATGCGTAACCTTTGTCTCCCCAGTGTGATGTCATCAATCTGTTTACTTCCTTTAATTTTCTACAGATTTGTCAATTTTTCTCTACAAACAGCTACTTGACTGATGTAAAACTATAATTTATATTTGCAATAGGTATAAATACACTGAATAAAGTCAAAATTAGAAAATGATGAAAACCTGTCATACGCACTTTAAGCTTCCAGCACTGACTGTTCGATTCGAGTGTATGGGCTCGGCTAAGTTCGCACCAAAGGCATTTAAAGTATGTTCGACAATGTCAGGACGACAGCAGCCCCCCATCAGCATCAGCACGGCGCCCCCTACACTTCAGGTGGTCATGTGTATTTTCGGTCCCATCGAGAAGACAGGACATACAGACGCTTATCACACACTGGTTTGTCCTTCCAAAGTCACTTGTAAGTAAGAAAAACCTTGGGAAAATGCGGCGTTTTCAATCCCACTCTCCTAAGTTCATCGTGCACAGCAAAAAATGTAAATCTATCCAAGCTTAAAATGGCTTGAATTTATCATTTTGATCTGGATTTGAGTAGATTTGACTCAATGAGATTTAATTGCTGATGTGATCCAGAATATTTCACTGATTCAAGGTATTTCTGACTGATCATTGTGATAATTTTGCTTAAAATAAGAAAATAAATGTGTCAGTCGGGTCAGTAAAATGATCTTAACCCAGTGACAGATAATTTGGATTGAAGTAAGAAATAATGTGTTGAAACAAGTCACAAACGGTTTGAAACAAGTGAAATAATCTAATTCCATCAAATAAATCATCTCCACTGATCTTAACGAGTCAAAACGTCTGAAATTCAGATTAATATCCTGAAATCAAGACATTTTAACTCATCTAGAACTTCATTATTTAAGTGTACAGCACTTTAAAAAAAAAGTACACAGCCCAAACACAGGAAAAATAACAACAAACTATTTACTAATAATAAACACAAACCTGCAATAATCAACAGGAAAATAAGAAAAACTAAAGTGAAAGAACCCTTTCACACGGGGTTTGAGGAGTTAGATGTAATCGCTGATGTGGTGCAGAATATGTCACTGCACAGCAAAAAATGTAACTCTATACTCGCTGAAAATGGCTTGAATTTATCATTTTGATCTGGATTTGAGAAGTTTTGACTCAATGAGATGAGTAATTGCTGATGTGATGCAGAATATTTCACTGGTTTCAAAGTATTTCTGACTGATCGTACAATAATTCTGCTTAAAATAAGAAAATACATTTGTCAGTGGTAAGTAAAATTATCTAAACCCAGTGACAGATAATTTGGATTGAAATAAGAAATAATGTGCTGAAACAAGTCACAAACGGTTTGAAACAAGTGAAATAATCTAGTTCCATCAAATAAATCGTCTCCACTGATCTTAACGAGTCAAAACGTCTGAAATTCAGATTAATATCCTAAAATCAAGACATTTTAGCTCATCTAGAACTTCGTTATTTGCAGTGTGTCGTGAAGTTCTTGGGCAAGACATTTCGTATAGTTTGCGTTTGTTAGTGTCATTTTTC
Organism: Rhinogobius similis; assembly: GCA_019453435.1. Taxonomy (NCBI): domain Eukaryota; kingdom Metazoa; phylum Chordata; class Actinopteri; order Gobiiformes; family Gobiidae; genus Rhinogobius; species Rhinogobius similis. The sequence continues at coordinate 34,162,432 of CM033624.1, read as the reverse complement.
CACAGTGCGTTCCAAAAGTGTCTGAAGCGTGTCGTTTAAAGTGGGCATGTCCAAACTCAGGCCCGGGGGCCAAATGCGGCCCTCAGACCAACTTTTCTCGGCCCTTAGGCTTCCTGGTGAACTGGCCCACATTGTCCTGATAAGTACTATTTACAGCACATTTCAGATTTTCTACAATTCCAACCTAAATAACGAACATTTTGGTGCCACACAGACCTGATATTAAGGCACTGAGACTGAATGTAGATGTGGTGGTGCTTAAAACATCAGATAAATGCAGCTTTTTTGAACGTTTCACGATTGATTTGTGGCCCTCCGCTTGGTCTATATTTCAATATGTGGCCCTCGATGGAAAAAGTTTGGACACCCCTGGTTTAAAGGATTTGAAGCGGACTGCGCGAGGTCTGACGTGCTTCGGGCTGTCGGTCCACTTTAGCTTAGCCAGAAGTGACGTGTTTGGATAAGAGAAAATGCAGATTCAGGTGAAACAAGACAGTAAAAGCAGATATAAATTAAAACAATAGATATAATTTCTCACCAAACACAGACTTGATCTATTTCCAGTGCTAACTTATATGCTGAGCCACACAAAAATGACTAAAATAAGATAGTAAGTAAGTTAAAAAGTGCTTAAAATACATATATAAATATTTTTTAAGTATTATTTTGACTGTCTCAAAGCAAGATTGCCATTGAAACTAGCATAAAATATCTTGTTTAAAAAAAAAAAAAAAAAAATTAAAGTGCCTATGTCAGGTTGGACTACCTAAAATACAGGTAAGCTAAATATATTTAAAGTTTTGCTAAAAATAATTATACATTTAATCATTTTTTTAAGTTTTGTAATATTACTTCCTGGTTGTAAATGATGACGTCACACTAGGAAAATACTTTAAACACTGGGCTAAAACTCGTCTATTGTCACAGATGTTTTTGTCCGACAAATCAAAATATATGTGAACACCTTTATTTTGTTGAATTAATGTTTTAAGAGTAAAATAAGTTGTTTAATTGTATAAATTATGCAAAAGAATGAGTCTCCCCAGTGTGATGTCATCAGTTTATCACTTCCTGTAATTTTAAATAGATTTTTCAACTTTTCTCCACAAACCATGACTTGACTGGTGTAAAACAATATTTTTTATGTACAATATGTATTAATAAACCAAATACAATCAAAATTAGAAAATTGTTAAAACCTGTCATATGCACTTTAAAGGCAAGCTAAAAAAAAAAAAAAGAAAAGAAAATGCTAGCTTTATATTAAGAACAAAACTTGCTTGTTCTATTGGCAAATCTTACTTTAAGAAGTCCAAATATACTAAATTCAAGCTAAATACTGATGAATTAAATCACTTTTAAGCTTATTATCTTATTTAAGAATGTACATTTTTCCAGTGCACATGCTCAGCAAAACAAAGCTAACACAGGCTAGCTACAAGATAGCACTGTTTCCTGTTTATCAACGCACGGCACTGAAAATATTTGATGTCCACTGTATTCACTTTATTCCTGAAGTTGTCGTACGCGCCGCCATCCTGTTTCCGTTGTAGTTTACACGGGGCAGACGAGCTCAACAGAAAATAAGTTCTACATGGACTAAAAAGACGTTTTCAGGAAATCGGTTCGTTGTGACTTGTTGTTGCTCGTGTTCATTAAACATTTTACACAAATCAATCTACTTTATGTAACATTTTAGCGGCGAGACTTTTCCCTCGTTCGTCATTAGCTTTAACGGAGTTCTCGTCAAATGGAAGTGCGTTTACAACAAAAGTGCAAAAGACGGCAAAAGTGGGCGGGGCAGAATAAGGTCAATAATGCGTTGAATATTATCCAAACTTAACACGTTACATAAAGAGAAGTTAAAATGCGGTGTAGAGTCTTTGCAGAAAAGGCAAATAAATGCAGAAACAAATAGATTTAAATGTATTTGTCATGTACAAGTTAACACGCAGTCAACAATCAACTCACCTACGACAGTTTAGACTAATTATTCCATTAAAACACTGTTAAGATCATTATATTTAAGATTTACCTAAAAAAAAATTCCAACGTGATCCCAGTTTGGTCATTTTTTAGGTTTAAAGCTTTACTTCCTGGTTGTATATGTTGACTATAACTGTTACCTAGCAACCATGTTTTTACACTTGGCCCAAACTCCTCTAATGTCACAGAAACGATGAATTGACAAATGAAAATATGTGGAAACACCTTTATTTTGAGGGATTCATGTTTACAGAGTGTTTCTTGCGCATAAACGTTTTTATATAATTCTGCCTGGTGTGATTTCTTTATTTTTGGGAACTCTGCTCTACTTCCTGTAATTCCCAACATATATTTGAACTTTTCTTCACAAACTGACACTCGATTGGTGTAAAACAATAATATTTACAACAGGTTTTATACCTCAAGATGTATTTAAAATGAGAAAATCACGAAAACATGCCATACACACTTTAAAAACAGCACAATTATTAAAACGCACTTGCACTGTTCCACACATAAACATTCACACTTTGAGTTAAAGGGCCTCTGACAGGTTGGACACTCATTTGACAAAAATGCAGTTTAGATAAATATGTTTCAAATTGTGTTAAAAAACTTCACAAATTTCAGTGCGGTTTAGCCATTTTTTAGTTTTTTTTTGTCTTACTTCCTGGTTGTAAATGATGACATCACACTAGGAAATTACCATAGCAACCATCCTGTACACAGGGCCAAAACTCCTCAGATGTCACAGATTTGTTTATTTGACAAATAATAATACATGTTAACACCTTTATTTTGTTGAATTCATGTATAAAGGTTCAAAAAAAGTAATTTATTTGATGTAAATTCTGCATAACCTTTGTCTCCCCAGTGTGATGTCATCAGTTTGTTTACTTCCTGTAATTTTGAACAGATTTTTCAACTTTTCTGCACAAATGGCTGCTTGATTGGTGTAAAACTATAATTTATATTTACAACAGGTATTAATCCACTGAATAAAGTCAAAATTAGAAAATTATGAAAACCTGTCATACGCACTTTAAGGAGCTCGAAGGTAATAACTGTCTTTTAGTCTTTTGTTTTTAGCTTGACTCCTGTAGCTCTTCCCAGATGGAAACAGTTTAAAGATTTTAATCGCTGAGTCCTTAAAGTGTTAATGACAGGCTGGACTACTCATTTAATAAAAATACAGGTAAGATCAATATAGGGCTGCAACAAGTTAATCAATTAATCGCAACTAATTGATTACTGAAATAATCGTCAGCTAATTTAGTAATCAAATAATTGTTAACAGATATAGATTTTTTTTGCTGTCGTTGCAAGACAAGACGGCTCAAAAAATCTATCACGATACCAATATTTACATTTTTTAATCCGTAGCAAGACCCAGTTAAAGTAAAGTTCACAAATGATTTTAATAAATAAATAATAATTAACAAAAATAATAACAAAATTTTTTTTATGTGGAAAATAAAATTATTTGTTGCATTATTGTGTAAACATACGGCCATATTTTAGCCAAATTGCTCTTCTACTTACATTTTTTCTCTGTCAAAAAAAGCTTGAGCAGTTGGCCTAATGCATGAAAGTGTGTACATTTAGTGCTTTTGATGAAAAACCTTTTGTGTAAATATAACTCTTCAGGACGTCCTCAAGAAACATCACTTTAGCTTCATCGGGGTCTAATTCAGTTAAAATCTCAACGACTAATCAATTAATCAGAAGAATAATCATTACACTAATCAATTAGCAAAATAATTGTTAGTTGCAACCCAAGATTAATGATTAAAATGTTGCTAAATAATAAATAAATAAAGTTTTGCCTTTTGTTTTAGGTTTGTAATTTGACTTCCTGGTTGTAAATGATGACATCACACTGGGAAAATACCAAGAAACATCCTGTACAGTGGGCCAAAACTCATCTAATGATATATATTTTTTTTGGACAGTTAAAATGTATGTGAACATTTTGTCGAATTATGTTTAAAAGGTAAAAAAAAAATGTTTATTTTGTCTAATTTATGCTTAACCTTTGGATGTCTCGTTTCCCCAGTGTGATGTCATTAATTTGTTTTTACTTCCTGTAGTTTTCTACTGATTTTTCAGCTTTTCTCCATTAACGGCTTCTTGAATTTATGTTTACAACAGATTACTACGCCAAATAAAGTCAAAATTAGCAAATAAAAACAAAACAAAAAACTGTCATATGCACTTTAATAATTTTGGAATTTCTTTGGACACTGGTCAAAGAAGATGGTTTATCTAATCTAGTTTAAAATGACTTGAACTTATTTTTATCTGTATTTGAGTAGCTTTGACTCGATGGTAATTAATTGCTGATGTGAGGCAGAATATTTCACTGGTTTCAAGGTGTTTCTGGCTGTTCATACGATAATTTAACTTAAAAAAATAGTAAAAATATCTTAACCCATTGGCAGATAATTTGACTTAAAGTAAGACAGTTATTAAAACAAGTCAGAAATGATTTGAAACAAGAAAAATAATCTACTTCCATCAAACAAACTAATCTTAACTAGTCAAACGGTCAAAAATTAAGAATAAAATGATGAAACCAAGCAAAAATTCAGTTTTGCAGTGTGGATGGAGAGGAGGCGAAACATAAACAGGAAGTAGTTTCTTGTTTATTGAGGCTTTAGCCACGTCTCACAGCGACACTAACTTGGAACTTCTAAACTTAATTGTAGTAGTTGAAGAGACCATTGACGTAGATGTCCCTCTCAGCAATTATAAAGAATTTCAATTAGGGCTGCAACAAGTTAATTGATTATAGAAATGGTTGTCAAGTAATTAAATAATCAAGTAATCGTTAACAGGTCTATATACAGACTCCAAAACATTGTATGAGCTGAAAGAAGAGGTTTTATGACTCAGACAGAGCAGGAATCACACAAAAAACACACAAGAAACACGTCAATTGTGTGTTTTTGATTTAAATCCTTGTTCATCTATAAATATTCTCCACCAGGATATCGTCAAACACCTTCACTTCAGCTTTGTTTGGGTAAAATTTAGTACAATTGTCATATTTAAGAGTCATTCACGTTCTAACAACTAATCGATTAATTGAAGGAGTAATCGCTAGATGAATCGATTACCAAAATAATTGTTAGTTGCAGCACTAACAAGAAGCAACAGAGCAGGAATGACACAAAAACACACAGGAAACACGTCAATTGTGTGTTTTTGATTAAAATCCTTGTTCATCTATAAATATTCTCCACCAGGACGTGATCAAACGCCTTTAATTCAGCTTTGTCTGCGGAAAAAATTTCGTACAATTCTCATATTTAAGAGTCTTTAGCGTTCTAAACAACCAATCTTTTAATTAATGGAATAATCACTAGACGAATCTATTACCGAAATAATCGTTAGTTGCAGCCCTAATTTCAACAGTACGACAAATATCATAAAATAAAAAGTACAAATGCGTCTTGACGAGGTCCATCCTCCCGTTATAGGACGCTGTGATCTGAAACTTAACGTAAACAACTCTAAACAAAAATGATTGTAGTCTCCTCGTCACTGTTAATTATAATTTGATTCAGACAGGGGCCAAACGGGCGACCAGAAGTTAACGATATTAAAATAGATCAAAACGAGTAAACAAATTGAAATTAATTGTAAAAGCAGAAACAAATTAGGCCCTTTTAGATGTGGTGGAGGCTTCAGAGCTCGTCAGTGGCGTGTGTAGTGAGTGTTGACAGCTGCAGTGTTGGAGACGAGACTTTGTGATTGAGTTTTGGGGCAGGATCATGAAGCCGTCTCATCAGATTGTCCATTGAAGCCGTCACACGTCTAAATTGAGTCTTTGTTCCTGAATTAGTTGACAAACAAAGCTTTCATATGTGCACCTTGTTCATTGTTTTGTGTTATTTTTCCTTTTGATTGTTTTTCCTGTGGAGATGTGGCTCCCGCAGATGTTTTAACACTTTCCGGTGTGTAGCTTTTGACATTAACATATTGGAGCACTTTGTCATGCAGCGAAAAAATGTATAATTGTATCAAAATGACTGGGTTAAGTCGGGTGTCCACTGTAGGATTTACTTAAATTTATGGATGTCACACTGCAAGACGTGATGAATTAAAAGTCTATTGCGATGAATCACACAATCAATTGTTATCTGAGCGAAAATCAGGTTCATTGCTCTTGGTGATAAAGTCTCTGCAGTTGTACCTGTTAGCAGAGGCTAGCGCGACATGCTAGCTGTGTTTTTGCATTTGTAAAAGTTGCTAAATGAAAGCGAAATGAGAAGATGAGTTCCCGTTTTCGGGGGAGATCCTGCTGTTAGTTTGTGGAGCGTTTGTGTTTACATTTTTGCCAAAGATTGATCGTAGACGCAGCGACAAGAGACTCATTCTGCGAACAATATTCCAAAATATCAAACATGTCAATCGTAGCTCGTCTTTGGTCGTACGACGGTTTTAAGTTTAGTCTTTGCCCGCATCACACTCTTAGATCTACGACAGGGGTGTCCAAACTTTTTCCATCGAGGGCCACATATTGAAATATAGACCAAGCGGAGGGCCACAAATCAATCGTGAAACGTTCAAAAAGCTGCATTTATCTGATGTTTTAAGCACCATCACATCTACATTCAGTCTCAGTGCTTTAATATCAGGTCTGTGTGGCACCAAAATGTTAGTTATTTAGGTTGGAATTGTAGAAAATCTGAAATGTGCTGTAAATAGTACTTATCAGGACAATGTGGGCCAGTTCACCAGGAAGACTAAGGGCCAAGAAAAATTGGTCTGAGGGCCGCATTTGGCCCCCGGGCCTGAGTTTGGACATGCCTGATCTACGAGCTATGATTCAAGAGTCTTCCCACGATCAGAAATCTTATGTTGCAGACGGCCAAAATTGTGCAGTGAACACCCGGCTTTAGGTTAAACGCAGTGGCGGACTTACCATTGGGCAAAAGGCCACAATTGCCTTGGGCCCCCAACCAGAGGGGGCCCCCGATAAGAGACTCTTCCCAATCATCAGAGACACAAGGAAACAGCTGCTATTCTCTCAATATCACACACATCACATCAAGAAAACAACCAACAAAAGTGTCTGGGATTGTCAAATGATACTATTTCGTACATATATTAAGTAAAATATAACATTATAAAATTACAAATGAAAACCATGTGTTTAATTCAGCTGCACATGTGTGAGAATGCACCAACAAACGGGAAATATGGTTTGAAATTTCTGATTTCTGAAATAATCTTCTTGGGAAGGACCCCCAGACCCCCTGTTTAAAGCTGTTTTTGCTCGTATGAATTAGAATTTTCACTCATCACCCCAAATTTTTGAGCCTGTCCAGCCACCACACGTTAAAAAAAGAAACAAAACAAAAACCAAACGCTTAATTCAAGAGCAATTTAAGAGACACGACAGAAAAGTTATAGAAAATCACACTTGATGAGACAAAGGCAGTATTTAATTTAGCCTCGGGCCCCCAAATTCCTAGGTCCACCACTGGTTAAATGAGAGACATATGATGCAAATGTTATGTAATGTTTTTTTTTTTTGCATTATTCTCCTGCATTCATTGCTCCGTCGGTCGTTAATCATTTGATGTTTGTTCTGAAATGGGAAATCCAAAATCAGAAAACGAGTCAGTGTTTAATTTCTCACTGTAAATCCAAATTCTTTCTATATGACACGATATGTTTGTCTCGGGGAGCGACTCTGAAAGCTCCAGGGCAAGCCGTTCATTCCCCGAGCCTGTGTGGATGTTCCTCCGGGGGGCAGCGCTGAGGCAACGCCGCAGAGAGATGAAGGGCGTGAGGTCGTGGATACAAAGACTGTGCGAGGGTTGTTAATCCTGAGACGGAGCAGTCAACAGGTACCATTTTAGCAGAAAACAGTTTAGTCCTGGTATAGACCTGGTTTAATCCTGGTTTAGTCCTGGTTGTGCCATGTTTTAGACCTGGTAGACGTGGTTTAGTCTTGGTTTAGTCTTGGTTTAGACCTGGTAGACTTGGTTTAGTCCTGGTTTAGTCCTGGTTTAGACCTGGTTTAGTCCTTGTTCAGTCCTGGTTCAGTCCTGGTTTAGTCCTGGTTTAGTCCTGGTTTAGTCCTGGTTTAGACCTGGTTTAGTCCTGGTTTAGTCCTGGTTTAGACCTGGTTTAGTCCTGGTTTAGTCCTGGTTTAGTCCTGGTTTAGATATGGTTTAGTCCTGGTTTAGTCCTGGTTTAGTCCTGGTTTAGTCCTGGTTGAGTCCTGGTTGAGTCATGGTTTAGCCCTGGTTTAGTCCTGGTTTAGTCCTGATTTAGTCCTGGTTTAGCCCTGGTTTAGTCCTGGTTGAGTCATGGTTTAGTCCTGGTTTAGTCCTGGTTTTGACCTGGCTTAGTCCTGGTTTAGTCCTGGTTTAGTCATGGTTTAGTCCTGGTTTTGACCTGGTTTAGTCCTGGTTTAGTCCTGGTTTAGACCTGGTTTAATCCTGGTTTTGACCTGGTTTAGACCTGGTTTAGTCCTGGTTTAGACATGAGGCAAAAGCATTATATATAGGATTCTTTTTTCACTATTTTCTACTTCTTTTTGAGATCAAGAAACAGGTCGTTTTCTGATTTCCCATTTCAAAACAAAAATCAAATGGCAGCAGGTGCCTGGACCTCCATCTGTCCCTGTTTTCACAAATCCCTGATACACGCCCTTTAGTCTGGACTTACTTTTTGCTCATTTTGTTTTTCTGCAAACCAGATACGTAAGATAAGATTCAGCACTCTGTTACCATATTAACATAAATGAAAACAATTCTATTAGCTTTTGTTTAGTAGATTAGTCGGTCGACCAAGACTTTTATTAGTTGACTAATCATTTTATTTCTATTAAAATATTATAAAATGATCTGTAAGGCAAAAACGAGAAGATATGAAGTGAGTTTGCTGAAGATTTTGGAGATTTTTAAGATATAAACACTGTCTGCTTGTCCTTTTCTGTATAAATAGTTGTTTTTGCATGAACTCCTCTACAGTTGTGTTCTTTTGAGTGCAGTTTGGTTTAGATAAATGGAAATACTTTACACTTTTGATATATTTTTGCCACGCCCCCTTTTAGTCGATTAATTGGTCGATGGGGCTGGTCTTTAGTCGACCAAGTATTTCTTTAGTCAACACTACAGCCCTTCATTCTGTTGCTCACCCATAAAATGTAACTCGGGTACGTTGACGCAAAATATCAAGTAATAACTATATAGCAGACAAAAGCATAATATATTGAAAAATATATGTTAAATTTTTTAAAATAAAATGAGCTACCCTTCAAACATTGTTCTTTCTTTCTTTCGTTCTTTCTTTTGTTGTTTCTTTCTTTCGTTCTTTCTTTTGTTGTTTCTTTGTTGTTTCTTTTGTTCTTTCGTTCTTTCTTTCGTTCTTTCTTTCATTGTTTCTTTCTTTCTTTCTTCCGTTCTTTCTTTCTTTCGTTCTTCTTCTGTTCTTTCTTTCTTTCTGTTTCTTTCGTTCTTTCTTTCATTCTTTCTTTCTTTCTTTCTTTCTTCCGTTCTGTCTTTCTTTCGTTGTTTCTTTCGTTCTTTCTTTCTTTGTTTCTTTTGTTGTTTCTTTCGTTGTTTCATTCTTTCTTTCTTTCTTCTGTTCTTTCTTTCTTTCTTTGTTTCTTTCGTTGTTTCTTTCTTTCGTTGTTTCGTATTGTTCATTGACGTTTAGCCATTCAAAAATACATTGATCTGGTGGTGATTTATTTATTTAAAACAGCACAGGTTCCTCTTGATCTCTACTTTCGACGTCACAAATCTGGAAAATTTGAAACCAAATATTTTTGTGATGGAAAGGACCCTGTTACCAGATTATAGAAGCCCACATGAATGAAGCAAAATACAACTTCAGGGTCATACAAAGTCGAATAAAAAGCTTAAAAAAGTCAATTTTTCCTCATACGCGTCCTTGATGATGAAAGAATGGCGAACTAAGGCCACTACTGCCAGAAAAAAACATGAAAATACACTCGGAGTCGCATGATTGACGCAAATTCTATAAATGACTCAAAGTGGGAAATGACAAAAGGGAAGTGAGAACGAGGAGGAGGAGGGGTAGGCGAGAGGGAGAGACGGGAGGAAGGAGTCGGGAGGCAGTGATTTTCCAACTGTGGATGCGTGCGTTCTGAGTGTCACTTTGGTTAATAATCTCCTACCAATCCTTCAACTTGGCTGCTCGTTCGGGACGCTCTAAAGCATGAAAACAGCTGGCTTTGTGCGGCCCGGCTGTCAGCGTCTCCTTTGCTGTCCATGATGGAGATATCAGCCCAGCCAGGCGTGAGTGGACATCTCATTCTGAATCTGCTCAGCTCAGCCAGCCCTCAGCCTCCTCCCGCCGATAATGCAGCTCGCGTTATAGAAGCGCTAACGGCTAACGTGCTAACGCTGGCCCGACGTCCCACTGCGGAGGAGAAGAGGCGAAACGTACTTGAATTATGGGAAAAATATCGATTATAACTGCAGTTTTTTTTTTTGATTTGCGATAAATGTTTTAATGGCGGTGGTGGAAAGAAAAGTAAAAAAGTAAAAGTACTGTACTTAAGGCAAGACACAACAGGCAAAACTAATTTTTTTCAGTTTTTTGGTTTTTTGGTCAGTTCTCGCTCAACATATCGACTTTCATGTGGAAACAACAAACGTGTCCAATCTGCTCCTAAAGATGTTTTATTCTTCCATTTAATCCACTTCATCCACAGATTTCTATGGAACATTGTAACTTCAAAATTAATTTTTCTCCCCTCAGGACATAAAGATCACCACTTAAAGTAGATCCCACACCTAACTGTACAATCTTGCATGCAACAAGATTTTGACGAAACTTACAGAAGGATTTTTTAAAATATCTAATTCTAAAACTATATATATATATTAAAGATTTAAGTAAAAAGTGAAATGAAAAGTTTCAGTCCAATCTAGTTTAATTAAAAACCAAATAAGAAATCCAAAATCCCCTCTGCACATTTTTTTTTGTAAGATGTGTACAAAATGAACAAATTTAAACCTGTTTTTTTCCATATTTCAGTTTTAAACGTCCCAAATATGTGTATTTTTTGACAATTTTTATACATAAAATGCTGTATTTCTACATGAAAACATGACATGATGAAATATATATATATTTTTTTTTTTTCCTTATATTTATGTGAGTAAACTACAGGAGAAGTTTCAAATTGATATCTTTAAATTTAGGAGTTTTTCCTTTTCACCTGCAGCGTCTCACCTTAAGTAACTATTTTAGGTGTCTGTACTAGGGCTGCTCAATTATGGCAAAAATTATAATCATTATTATTGACCTTTTAAAAGGTTGTAAACAAAAACATTCTAAATTCCAGAATGGAGGCAAAAGAGAAGTGCAACATAATGTGATTTCACTGGAGAAACTGGGATTAACCTCAGAATATCACAAAACATTAAAAAAATAATAAAAAATGGGATGGTTTTGGAAAATGAAAACCAATCAAATATACTTAAAATGACATCAGAGCTGCTTTAAAGATGTTTACTATTGTATTTCACATGATTTGTTTATGTTACAGGAGATAATGATAAACTCTTTTTGATGAAGGAAAAATCCAGATTTTTAGGTTTAACTGGACAAATACTGACAGAAATGATGAACCCACAATAGTTTTTCATTGTATTTACAGCTGTATCACATACTTTACCATAAATTATGCATTTTATGAAGCTCAAAGACAATTTTAAAGCTAGAAAATAGTATATTATCCATCTTTTGTAACAGAAGAGCAAACTAGCTGACATTTCCACCCTGGAAATCCGAATTTGTTGCTTTTTCTGTCACATAAATTAATTTTATGACGGAATTTTGATGTCTATTTGGTGCATCGTTAAAATCACAAACAATTACTTCTATATTGTCCAAATAATTCTGTTTTGAAAGTATAGACCGAATATATTTTATTAATTTGCTTCAGTGCCTTTGCTCCAGGTTTTGAGGCAAACGGAGTGCACTTGTAATTCAGGAAAAAAGGCAATTAATTATATTTCTCATTGCAACATTTTTGTAACCGAATAGACTAATAATTCAAATCATGATCTCAGTTTCACAGCACTAATCTGTGTTTTGTTTGAGTAAGTTTTGAAGTGGAAGATTTAGTTTTCCTTCACTACATTTGAGAGCAGGAACATTTTTACTGGACTGACCCAGATGAGAACGAAGACTAGGGAGAGACATTCAGGAAATTCATTTTGAAGGGGCATTGTTTATATGGGCACCGATCTACTTTACTCTAATCGATTTTTAAACTAAATTGATCCATAATGGAAGGCCACGACTGTTTGGATCATCGAAGAGACAAAGAAGGGAACAAGTGTGGATTTTATGAGTTCCCGCGCAGGACTCACGGAAAGAGGCATATAAAAGGGTTTACTTGTCGAATATAGTAAATTATTACTATTATATTATTTTGTTTTAATCGTATTTATGGTCCAAGATGTTCCAAAAAGATGGTAAATTTACAACTAATGGCACTTTTTTCAGATAAATGAACATTTCATTTAAAACCTGAGACTATTCCTTCTGCTTTACATAACAGGAAAAGTTATTATTATCCCCCATTGTGGATAATGTTGATGTTGATAAAACACACCCCTTCAATCGCAAATCACACTTTGTCACGTGTGATTTTCGGGAAATCCCCCGGGATTTTGAACAATGTGAAAGGACTCTATTGTCGACGCCGGATAACGACCTCAATAGACCGTACATATCGATGGACTGTGGGAATGTGACGTCATCCATAGAGTTTGGCTCCAGCCAAATGAAGCCCATTGTGGCTAGCAGTTATTCACCTTATTCTGGAAGTTGCCGTATGCGCCACCATCTTGTTTCCGTTGTAGTTCACATGGAGAAGACGAGCTCAACAGAAAATAAGTTCTACATGAACTAAAAAGACGTTTTCAGGCCTCAGGAAATCGTTGCGTTGCGTTGTTGCTCGTGTTCATTAAACATTTTACACAAATCAACCTACTTTATGTAACATTTTAGCGGCGAGACTTTTCCCTCGTTCGTCATTAGCTTTAACGAAGTTCTCGTCAAATGGAAGTGTGTTTACAACAAAAGTGCGTATCTGTGGCAAAAGTGGGCGGGGCAGAATAAGGTGAATAGCGGCTAAAGTGGAGCCAGACTCCATATTTGGAAATCCGAGTGCGTATCGTGGCAACTACATGGATTAATCAGGAGCGCGGTTGTTAACGGTTCGGCGGGAGGAGACGGCGGCAACGTGCCCTGGAAAAGGAAGCACCTGATGGTCAGTTATTATTGCTAATAACTTGATTTATGTACAACCAACAAGAAACAAACACCAGGATCATGTAGAGTGTGTCAAAACTGATGTTTTAGTTCCAGATGTGAGTTTGACCAAAACAGTTACAGAGTAAAAGGCACCAGTGTCACAATAGAAAGTGAATGGCAGCTCGGCTTTATGGAGCCAGGAGCCTCCATAGCTGCTTCCTATTTGGAATGCGGCGGCTAGCATGCTAACATGGACCAGTGATATGTACGGTCTATGCTCACAACACAGAGGCCCGCATGGAGGGAGTGCGTACAAGCCCCTCCATAACCCTGCCCCTTCCTACCTCACCGACCTACTCCAACCGTACTGTCCCACCCGCCTCCTCCGCTCTGCTGACACCAACCTCCTCACTCCCATCACCCGCACTAAGCACCGGACCTTGTGGGACCGAGCCTTCGCCGCTGCTGCCCCCGCCCTCTGGCCCCACCCTCTGGCCCCGCCCTCTGGCCTCGCCCTCTGGCCCCGCCCTCTGGAACTCACTTCCACAACCATCAGGAACTCAGACTCACTACAGACATTCAAATCACTCCTTAAGACCCACCTGTTCAAACTGGCTTTTGTGTAAATTTATGTTGTTTTGTCTGTTTATGTAAAGCGTCTTTGAGTGTCCAAAAAGTGCTATACAAGTCTGATGTATTATTATTATTATTATTTAGCCGCATATGTGCTGTGACCAAACCCTCAAACCAGCGCATGAATTCAAAGTCTTTTTAGGTATTAACAGCAGCTCCTCGCTCGTCTTCAGCTCTGGGACGGCGTGGAAGTTCAAATGAAATGGGTTTCTGTCGTGTGCAGACTTGTGTTCCTCTCATATACAGTCGTCCAATGAGCATCAATTTAATATCCATCCACGTCCCGGCGCTGCATTGTGCTCTTTCCAAATATTGAACAAAATGGTGAATTTAATGAAAAGCCGTACAGAGGTATACAATGGCAGCGAGGCATTTTCTCCAAAGTACATGGCTCCGTAATGATCTCTATTGAGTGAATGTGCGTCTGGCATCAAAACCGTAAGTGAGCGGCGCGTCAGTCCTTTACAGCCGCTTCAAGGAGACTGCGCCGCGTCCAGATCTTTTACTCAAATGCAGTTAAAACAGCCATTTGTTTAAAGACGCACGGCTGTTTCTGAGACATTCAAGCAAATAAAAACGGTTCTGTAATAATTTAATAATGACTTATACTTGGTTCAAGCTGTTTTTTAAATAATACGTAACATTTCTATACTTTACTCATATTAAAACATATAGAAGGTGATTCATTGATGCGTTAAATCTTTCTTTAGCTTTTCAAATGATGCTGTCTGTGCCATTAAATGATGTTACTGAACAAACATGGGTAACACTTGGTGTAAACAAAGACTAAAAGCTAAAAAACTAAAACTAAATAAACTAAAGACCAAAACTAAGTTAAGATAATTATGTTTAAGATTATGCTAAATAAGTCACTATTTTTATCCCAGTTTGGCAAATATTTTAGGTTTACATTTTCACTTCCTGGTTGTGAAACATGACAAAAGGAAATTCAATAACTCTTACCTAGTCATGTCGTACACTGTGTAAAAACTCCTCTAACGGAAAGTATTATTTGACAACTAAAATAAAATAAATAAAAAAATATGGGGGACAGTTGTATTTTGTTTAAAGAACAATACAAAGGATCAGAAAAATGTTTTTTTTGTTTTTGTTTTTTACTTTATTCTGTCAGTTTTAGTAATTCATATCCACATTCAAGTGATATTACATCGGTAACAAGAGACATAATATTTTTCTTTTTGTTTTTCTTTTCTCCCACCCGTGTGTCATGACAAGTAACTTATAAATGTAAAAAATAGTGAGAAAAAAATAAATAAATATGAAATAAAATTAAAAATATAATTAAGTAAATCATCTTTGTCACCATCATTACCACCATCATCATATCTCATAATATCATATATATTATGGTAATAAAGTATACAATAATACAGTTATGGAAATTACAATTTATGTTCTTTTCAGATGTATCATATGTTTATTTTATTTTATTTTCCTCTATGTCCCTCCTTCCTTCTCCCTTTTCCTTTTAGTTTTATGACTCTTTTGTGTTCTCTTTTCTTTTTTCTTGCGTCGATTGCTTTAGTATCTTCCCCCTTCTTTTCCCTCAAGGTTGGTTACTTTACTTGGGATCTAGGATGTATTGACGTTAAGGAGATCCCATTTCTCGTTAAATTCTTCTTCTTTATGATTAATCTTATTGACCTTATTCTGCCCCGCCCACTTTTGCAGTTTTTTGCACTTTTGTTGTAAACGCACTTCTGTTTGACGAGAACTCCGTTAAAGCTAATGACGAACGAGGGAAAAGTCTCGCCGCTAAAATGTTACATAAAGTAGATTGATTTGTGTAAAATGTTTAATGAACACGAGCAACAACAACAAGTCTGTTAACACAGCGATTTCCTGAGGCCTGAAAACGTCTTTTTAGTCCATGTAGAACTTATTTTCTGTTGAGCTTGTCTGCTCCATGTAAACTACAACGGAAACAAGACGGCGGCGCGTACGGCAACTTCAGGAATAAAGTGAATATGTCTGTCAGAAAAATGTGTTTCTTGGTTGTAAATTGCTCCTCGTGTGTCTCCCTAGTGTGAACAGAATCCCTTTGTGACGTCATCAATAAGCAACAATCCATCGAAAGTTTAAACACAACTGACGCATTTTTTCTGACAGTTTAAACCAGGCATGTCCAAACTCAGGCCCGGGGGCCAAATGCGGCCCTCAGACCAATTTTTCTTGGCCCTTAGACTTCCTTGTGAACTGGCCCACATTGTCCTGATAAGTACTATTTACAGCACATTTCAGATTTTCTACAACTCTAACCTAAATAACTAACATTTTGGGGCGAGACAGACCTGATATTAAGGCACTGAGACTGAATGTAGATGTGGTGGAGCTTAAAACATCAGATAAATGCAGCTTTTTTTAACGTTTCACGATGGTTTTGTGGCCCTCCGCTTGGTCTATATTTCAATATGTGGCCCTCGATGGAAAAAGTTTGGACACCCCTGGTTTAAACAATCAAACTGCTGTGTTTCTCCAGCACGGATATATTGTAAAAGCATCTGTTGGGGTGAAAATGAGACCACAACTTTTACCCTGCTTCTTTTTATTCACCTTATTCTGGGAGTTGCCGTACGCGCCGCCGTCTTGTTTCCGTTGTAGTTTACATGGAGCAGACAAGCTCAACAGAAAATAAGTTCTACATGGACTAAAAAGCCGTTTTCAGGCCTCAGGAAATCGTTGCGTTGTTGACTTGTTGTTGCTCGTGTTCATTAAACATTTTACACAAATCAATCTACTTTATGTAACATTTTAGCGGTGAGACTTTTCCCTCGTTCGTCATTAGCTTTAACGGAGTTCTCGTCAAACGGAAGAGCGTTTACAACAAAAGTGCAAAAAACGGCAAAAGTGGGCGGGGCAGAATAAAGTGATAAGGTGAATAGAGCGTTTTATTCTACAAGAAGCAGGAAGTGTGCCGATAGCATGCTAATATTTGTTAGCTTTACCCGTGAAAGTCTGTGATGCTCAGAGACTCATGAAAAATGATTCTAAACTCATGGCAGTGAATATTTAGGACCCTGGGACGGCATTAGGAAAGTTTAACGTGAACTATTTCTGTTTTTCACGTTTCAAAACACTAAAAATCAGGTACAGCCCCTTTAAGCTGTCAATATTGCAGTTTACAATGAACAAAATGCGAAATAATGATCTACATATGTTATACTTTACTGCTAATAAGACAAAAAAATAGCATAATATGTTTTCTTTTTAAAAATCAAACATGTTGCTCAATCACTATGTAAACTTCAAAACAACTGTGTACGTCAACCGTTCGGCGCGCGCCTCAACTCGCCTCTGCACCGAAGATTTATGAACGTGAGATATGAGGCGTTTGTGTTCATAAGAGTGATCACAGGAATGCTCTGTTTGTTTTTCTTCTGCAGACCACCATCACGTGTTTCCATCAGGATGAGATCTGATAGAGACAGAATTATACAACTCCCCGAGGCCCAGCCAAGTTTAACAACGCAACGAGTCAAGCTGAGCCCCACACCGAGACACACTGCAAAAATGGTAATGTGTCTTAGATTTGGTACAATTGCTATTCTTATTCAAGACTTAGAGGATACGTATTATGCAAATGTACCTTTTTCTTTGAGCTTTTAACCATCTTTTAACCTTGTTCTTTCATCAAAAACATACCTGGAGTTGTATTTAGCGTCATTCAGGTTTGTTTAATTAATTCTGTAACCAAATCATCTTGTCAGGGCCTCAGAAAACACTAGCCACGTTTATATGGACACATGTAATCGGATTAAAAGCCTGATCGGAATAAAAATGATTAATGTAAACACACCATTCGGAATATTCTGACCCGATTACACTCATTCGGATCAAAATTTCATTCCGATTGAGACGGGTGGGTTATGCTGATTGTTATTCCGATCGATGCACATGTACACTTGGGTGACCAGACGTCCCTATTTACCCGGGACAGTCCCAGTTTTGAGCCCTGTGTCCCATGTCCCAAAAGATGTGTCCAAAACCATTTATTTGTCCCAGTTTTACACAAGTCACGTCCCAGTTGTCCCTTTTTTGACCAATCTGATACCGACCAACAATGAAGAGAGGAATAAATTGCCAAAAATAGAGAGAATTGTTCTTGAAAATGACTAAAACACAAAAAATCAGAGCACTATAAATAGAAGTTTCTCATATTATACTGTTCGCTGAAGTCGTGAATGAGCCGTGAATGGACCAAGTGTATAGTATTGTATTTAATTATTTGTTCCTTTTATAATTTTACTCAAACTCCCCATTCCAACCCGAGTGTGTCCCTGTTTTTAATTATGAAAATCTGGTCACACTAATGTACACGCTTCTTCTGATGTTTTGGTTGAAGGAATCCTCTCTGCGCATGTCTGTTACGTCAGCTAATGTGAAGCGAGGGTAATGGTGAGCGTGAGGCAGAGCGTGAGGCACATACAGCTCCATATCAAAAGTATTATTAAATAGCACGAACGGGAGGTGGAGTCAACAAAGAAAAATGTTACGAGCCAAAACGTACGCAGCCATGTTTGTTTACAACGGACGTTTGTTCTTCTTCTACTGTTTCCGGTATGTTAGCCAATTCTGCGCATGTCAAAATAATTTATTCCGATCAAATGTATAACAGATGTAAACGCGTGTCGTAATCAGATTATTTTTTTCAGGGTCCATGTACACAGTAAAATTCTAATCCGATTCATGATCAGATTAAAGACATTTTGCGCATGTAAACATGGCTACTGTTTCAAAATTCCCTCTTTATATAAATAGGTCTAGAGATTCAGAGGTTGTTTGTGCTGTTTTTAAGTCCATTTCGGCCTCAAATTACATCCATTTCAACTGCGTGCTTACATTAGCATGTCACAGCAAGTTAGCTAGTTAGTTTTTTTGGCATGGTTATTCCCTGTTCTGCCAGTAGATGGAGTGCTAGCATGAAATCCTGCTAAAGTAATGTGTAGTTTTCGATATAAAAATAGTTTTAGAAAAGTTTTAAAATATGAGATGCCAAAGCAAAGGTACAAGAGCAAGAGTCCAATAGCAGCACAAACAATATCTGTCCTTTAAAGGTGCACTCTGTAGCTTTCTCTGTGGGAGGATCAAGTTGTCATATTCACCGATTGACTCGACGGCTGCTCCTCTTACCGGCGACGTAATCTCCGGTCCAGTGTGTAGCCCGGCTGATGCTCTGCGTTCGGCCTCAAAATCTTCAGACGCCTCCAGGCTAAGTGGGCTATGCTAGGCTAGGCTAATGAGCAGCGCTAGTGTTGCTGACGCGGTAACATGCAACGATTTTAAGTAACCTAAGCTATCTAACCTTCATTAATAACCCATTTCACTAACACAACTATCACTTTTTTCTTGTAATTTGAAAGCTAGCGCACTGGGAACATAAAGTAGTGTTTCCCAACCAGGGGTACAGCGACCCCAAGGGGTAGGTGAGGAATTAGCAGGGGGCACTTGGAATGATTTCAGGCTTTAAATGGAGATGAAATGTACTTTTATTTGACTAAAAACGTGTAATTAGTTGGAAATTTAGCATCTTTTTGGAGTATCTTGGACCATAAACACAATTAAAACAACAAATATAATGTAATGATTAATTGTATTCGACCAGTAAACCTATTTATTTGCCGGAAACTCAAGTTAAGGAGTATTCTGAGCGTGAGACAAAGCTTAGGGGGTACCGGACATTACTCTAGCGGTAGGAGAAGCAGCTGTGGAACGTTATGTACAGAGTCAATTGGCTGTTGCAGTTTGTGGGATCATGGTTATAAGTTGTGCTGTGCAATTAATCATATATATATAATCGTGATTTCAATTATTATTCTATTCAGTTACAAAAGTGTACAAAAGTGTAAATACAATGACTTGCCTTCTGTTCAGGCGCTTTGGGTGCCTATTAGGTGGAAAAGCGCTCTATAAATAAAAATTCTTCTTCTTCTTCTTATAAGTGACTCCTTATGCTTCAAAACCTGGAGCGAAGGCACTTTTCTAGAACGTTACTAATAAGATGTATTTAGTCTATACTTTTTCTACAGAATCATTTTGACAAAATAGAAGTAATTGTTCAAAATAATCGTGATATTAAAGCAGAACTCACACTAACTTTAGCGACAGAGCTCCCCCTGCAGGCCTCTTGTGATCGTACACTCCCAGTAAAATGACGGCTTTTTCCCCTTCCTTTTTATTGAAATAAGGATGTTTAATCACATACAAAAACATTTAATGTCGCCAAATGTAAAAATAAAGAGCCAAGGTTTCTCGGGAGAGTTGTGTTCGGGTCGGCGTCAGGAAAGTTGCAGCTGGTGTTCCGCTCAGAGACAGAAGGGGGCGACGATGAGAGCTTCAAACGGCCCGAAAATACATTTACAACCACCACATGGACTTAGAAAAACTTTTAATAAGCTAAAAATATTACTTAGTTCTACTTTAAATATGAGCCAGTGATTGTGATTCTAATTTTTGCCATAATCGAGCAGCCCTAGGTATAAGTTGATTAAACAACTCAGAGCCGTACATTACACAGTTTTAGTCGAGTCGTGGTGTTAAAACAGTGTAACTCATGGCTCCAAATTGTTTAATCCTCATTTAAACACGTGCGGGCTAAAATAATTCTGAAATCGAGCAGTGGAGATAGATCCAGGCCTCTATTTCAGCAGCGTTGAAGGTTATGTTATGCCTTATTACCCTGATTTTCAACCAGTGCGCCGGGGAACACTAGTGTGCCTTGAGCTTTTACCAGGTGTGCCTTGAAAAAATGGCAAATTCACAAGATATAATTGACTAGTTTACTTTTTTGGAATGTCCAGAGCAACAACTGCATCAAAAAAGAATGCAAATCCATCACTATTCCAAATTTAAAGAGCTAGACAGTTGCACAGACATTATCTGCCTCATTATATACCGTATTTTGCCTAAATATATAAATAAAAGTCTGATTTTGTAACATTTTAGGAGTATTTGGTGTGTCGTGGTATCGTTTAAAACCAGAAAGGTTGAAAAACACTGCTTTATTATACTGAAAACAAGAGGACAGCTAGAAAAAAATATTGAAACCAGTCCGATTGCTTGTCAAAAACTGCAAATAAATCTTTACATTCCCTCAAATCCAGACATTTTCCTCAGAGTCCTAGTCCTTTAACCTGCTGCGGATAATTTTGCAGTGCACGACGACGGCTGCCTCACTTCGAACGTTA
This sequence comes from Rhinogobius similis, assembly GCA_019453435.1. NCBI lineage: Eukaryota > Metazoa > Chordata > Actinopteri > Gobiiformes > Gobiidae > Rhinogobius > Rhinogobius similis. The sequence goes on along the minus strand of CM033624.1, from coordinate 34,141,346 downwards.
TAAATAAATGAGCAGACGAGTTCAGTTTTGACAAGTGAGGGACATGGCGCTCCCTGTGCATTTTTGATAGTGATCTAATTCATCTGGCAGCCGTGGATGTTGATTAAATCAGAATGTCACCCACTTGACGAGACAAGACACGAGCCGCGCGGAACCTGTTTGAACAGCCGGAGACGAGGGGGAGCGGGTCAGGGGAGATTTGCGGCGCCGCGTTGGTCGTTTCAAACCCCGACCCCCCTCCGAGGCTGTGTCCCGCAATCATGTGCTACACGTCCAGGGAGACGGAGGCCTTCAGAGCGACAGCAGCAGATCTCCTCCTCTGCTCCGAGTCCGTGTGACATCAGGCTCACGACACCTGGGTAAACATGAGGCCCTTCACTCACAAAGCACACGTGTAGTCGACCGGGAAGACCGTAGACCCCTTTAAAGTGTGTGAACAAAAACATTCTGAGTCAGGAATGGGGCAAAAGTGAAGTGCAGCATAATGTGATTTCACTGGAGAAACTGGGATTAACCTCAGAATATCACAAAATATGAAAAAAGTAGATGATTTTGGAAAATGAAAACCACTCAGACACATGTGAGTGACATCAGAGCTGCTTTAAACACATTTATTATTGTATTTTACATTATGTTTTAGGAAATTATGATCAACTCTTTGCATTTTTGATGAAGGAACAATCCAGATTTATGGGTTTTACTGGAAAAATACTCACAGAAATGTTGAGCCCACAATAATTTTTAATTTTATCTAGAGATATGTTAGATACTATTCCAAAAATAATTATAGAAAAACAAGCTAACTGACCTTTCTACTCTGGAAATTCAGATGTTTTGCTTTTTTCCAACACAAACACTTAGTAAATACAGTAGAATTTAGATCTAATGTGAGAGAATCATTGAGAAAGCTACAGTCGACTTCATTTTGCCTCCAAAAAAAAAAAACAGGCAAGATGTCGTCATAAATGTGCTAAAAATGAACCCCTCAGCCTTTTAAGCAGGTCTAAAACCTTAAGAAAATATACTTTTACTTTTCAGTCCAGCTCAAAAATGTAGTGGAGCAGAAAGTACAGATACACACTCTGAAATATAATGAAGTAAAAGTAAAAAGAATAAACTGTAAAATGTACTTAAATAAAGTACAGATACCTAAAACTTTTACTTTTGTTCTCACTCACCGGCGTAAACATGAGGCCCTTCACTCACAAAACACGTGACCCTCGACCAGGCACAAGTAGTCGACCAGGAAGACCGTAGACCCCTTTAAAACATTCTGAATCAGGAATGGAGCAAAAGTGAAGTGCAGCATAATGTGATTTCACTGGAGAAACTGGGATTAACCTCAGAATATCACAAAATATGACAAATGTAGATGATTTTAGAAAAGTAAAAGCCTCAGACACATGTGAGTGACATCAGAGCTGCTTTAAACACATTTATTATTGTATTTTACATTATGTTTTAGGTAATTATGATAAACTCTCTGCATTTTTGATGAAGGAACAATCCAGATTTATGGGTTTTACTGGAAAAATACTCACAGAAATGTTGAGCCCACAATAATTTTAATTTTATCTTGAGATATATTAGATACTATAACATATATTTGATTCTTTTGAAGCTAAAATAAAATTTTAAGGCTAGAAAATAGTATTTTGTCCATCGTTTGTTATAGAAAAGCAAACTAACTGACCTTTCTACCCTGGAAATTCAGATGTTTTGCTTTTGTCCAACACAAACACTTAAGTAGAATTTAGATCTAATGTGAGATAATCATTGAAAAATCCACAGTCGACTTCATTTTCCGTTCAGGAATGTTGATGACGTCACATTTTAAAGGGTCTATGATACTGACATTAAATCCAGAGCTAAACCCAAACTAGACCAGGCACTAGTCTTGTTTTACTGTTGAGTTATGTTTATACTCGACAGCACAGAAAAAGATGGTCATCCTCAACGATTCTTTAAAGGACACATATTCTGCTGCAGTGACTTTTTGAGCTTTTAACAATGTCCCGTCATCAAAAACATACCTGGAGCTTCATTCATGCTATTTTGCTGCTTAGAAAATCCTCTCCCTCCGACCGTCAAAAGCACTTCCGGCTGAACTCCCTCGATCAATGACGTTTTTCCCGATTTTACAATTCACTTATCTGAGAATCTTTTGCTGTCCTTAAATCATTCTGACCTTTTCCGCCTCTAAACATGATAACTGAAACTGCTAGCCTGATCATTGCATGTCATTTTACTCATAGTTAACTTTTTTTTTTTTTTTTTTCCGACTTGAAACGGCAAATTTAAGGTAGCCAAGAGCATGTTTAAAGGATAATAACAATACGAAAATGCATGATATATTTCCTTAAATTAAGATGAAAGAAAACCTGGAACCTGAACCTAAACCTGAACCCGGACTATTCCAGGACTAGAACAGGACCAACCTGAGTCTACATCAGGACTATCCTGGGCTCAAGGAGCAAACCAGTACCACTTGATTTTTTTTAATCGACGATTATTTTCATTATATTTGAGACTTTACAAAGACATTATTAAGCAAATGAAGGTTGAAATAAGTCAGATTAGGTTCATTAGGTATTCTGATATAATAATATTCTAGTTTTTTATGAACAGACCTCAAGGTATGATCAATACAGAGGTGTGTTCATAAGATACCAGTATTTAAGCTTGAAATATAATGTCTGAAGCCTTCTATATATAACAATAAAGTGTATTATTGATGAAAACAAGAAAGGGATTATTATCATTTCAGTTTTTATTTTTATTTTATTATTATTGCCACTGTCTTTGTTTTAAAAAAGGTCTTTTCGTATGTGTTTTAGAGTCTGTTTAGTCCAGATTACCATCATTAAAATATGACACACCACAACAAAAATGAAATTGAACTGGGAATAAACCTGGATATTAATCTGAACTAGGTCTAATTTATTCATATATATTTATTAATCTTTAACAGTGGTGGATGAAGTACACCATTTTGCTATTCAAGTAAAATTACAGATACAGCAGCAGAAAAATACTACGTAAAAGTATCACATTTTAAAATCTACTCAAGTAAAAGTATTAAAGTACTCCTTTAAAAATGTGCTTTAAGAGTAAAAAGTAAATCTAGTCCTTTTTGGTTTGGAGAACTATTAAAGCATCATGTGCTCATCATGTATAATTTAATATACTATTAATACAGTTTTACCTCACCATAGTCACTTACTGTATATAACAAGACACTTAAGCCACTTTATTTGCCATTTTACTGTAAATAAGAGTGTGCACTTTATACTTTATATTGTATTTTTATTACCATGTCTATTTATCCTATTTTTATTGCATGCGCCTATTTCTTTCATTCCTGTTCTAAACTGTGTGTTGCAACAGTGGAATTTCCCCATTGTGGGACAAATAAAGGATCTCTTATCTCTTATATTATCAAATTGTAATCTTGATTGATTTATTCTGTTGAGTTTTGGTCATTGAAGGCAACTTTCCAGGTTATTTTTCAATGTAGAGGCTTTTTGTTTGCTCAAAAGGAACTAGAAAAAAACAACAACAAACAAACAAAAAGGCAAGATGTCGTGATAAATGTGCTATAAAATAAACCCCTCTGTCTTTTCAGCAGGTCTAAAACCTTAAGAAAATATACTTTTACTTTTTAGTCCAGTTCAAAACTGTAGTGGAGGAGAAAGTACAGATACACACTCTGAAATGTAGAGAAGTAAAAGTGAAAAGTATAAACTGTAAAATGTACTTAAATAAAGTACAGATACCTAAAACATCTACTTTTGTACTATATTTACTTTCCACCACTGACCTTTAAGAACGAATTAAGCTCGAAACCTCTTTTTCAAGTGGAAAATACAACAGCATAACCCAAATTACAAAAACATATTTACATTTTAGGGTGTGTTTTAAGAAATGAAGACGAGCTCTACATCCAAAGGCGCTGACAATGATCCCGGACAGGTGTGAACGCAGCCTTTACCGTGTCTTTCCCCATCTTTCTCCCCTCAGTGTTTCTCCATACGCGACATGTCTCCATCAGATCTACCTGACAATCACCAGAGAAGGCTCCGGGCGAGACACACTGCACCGCCGCGCTCACATCACCAGGACTGTAATTACACCCAACAATAGCTCTCACTACAGGAAACGGTCTCTTCGGCGCGAAATCAGAGCGGGACAGGTCTGTTTGTACGGCGCACAATGGAGCCGCGATAAAGTAGGAGTTTCTCGGAGTGAAATGTAGAGGCGGGCGGCTGCGATGAACTGATGAGCGCTTCGGAGGAGATTACTGCGCTCGGATGTGAAGCGCTTTCCACGGAATTTCACATGATGCTCCAAACATCTGCCAAAACATGACAACACGGCAACGTAAACACACTTTTGAGCTTTTGACAGCTGCTGTGGCAAACATAAAGTTCAAATGCACTGTATGGAAAGCGTATAGTGTTGATTATATACTTTCCCCGCACTTAATTGCAAAAAGTATTTCACTCTCGCTTTTTTCTCTGTAGAAGTTCAGTTAAGGGGTGCACGGTGGCAGAGCGGCTAGAGCTTCTGCCTCTCAATAAGGAGATCGTGGGTTCGAATCCCAGACCACCCCAACATCTTGGTTTCGAATTCCAAACCACCCTAACATCACACGATCTCTCTGGGTGGAGTCTGCATGTCCTCCCCGTGTTACCGTGGGTTCTCTCTGGGTTCTCCGGCTCCTCCCACCGTCCAAAGACATGACTGTGTAGGTTAATTGAGAACTCTAAATTGTCCATAGTGCATGAATGTGAGAGTGAATGGTTGTCTGTCCTTGTCCCTGTCTCTGTGTTTGCTGTGACGAGTTGGCCACTGTCCAGGGTGTACCCCGCCTAAGGCCCAAAGTCACTGGGATAGGCTCCAGTCACCCGCGACCCCTAACGGGAATAAGCGGTAGAAAATGAATGAAAAAAAAAGTTCAGTTAAATCAATGACCAGTTTTACTTATAAACTTATTTTAGACTATTATTTAACCCTCCTGCTATCTTCGGGTCTATTTATTTTTAATTTCATTGCTATGACATTTTCGTGGGTGGTCCAAAACATCACCTAACACCTTGATTTCCAGCCAGTGCGCCGGAGAACACTGGTGTGCCTTGAGGTTTTGCCTGGTGTGCCTTGAAAAATGTCCAGTTTGAGTTCACAGATTCACAAATGCGGATGTAGTTAAAGTGCGTATGACAGGTTTTTATGATTTTTTAGTTTTGACTTTATTTGGTGGAATAAAACCTGTTGTAAATATAAATAATAGTTTTACACCAATCGGGTGTCAGTTTGTAAAAGAAAAGTTGAAAAATATGTTGAAATTTACAGGAAGTAGAGCAGAGTTCCAAAACATGATGACATCACACTAGGGAGACACACCAGGGACAATTTACAACCAACAAACACAGATATCTGATCCTTTAAACATTAATTCATCAAAATAAAGGCGTTCCTATGTGTTTTTATTCATAAACTAATAATTTCTGTGACATTTGAGGAGTTTTCACCCAGTGTACCACATGGTTTCTAGGCAACAGTTACAGAATCCCCCAGTGTGACGTCATGATTTAGAACCAGGAAGTCAAAATTTAAACCTAAAAAACTGCCAAACTGGGATAAAAATCGTTTTGTTTTTTGCAGAATCTTGAATATAATTATCTTAACTGTGTTTTAGTAAAATGAGTACTTCAACCTGTCATAGGCACTTTAACAAATTTACCATTTTGGAGAGTTCTGAGCCAGATTTTTTCAACCTTTTTTCAGTTGCAGCACGCTTTTTGGGTTGACATGATACCACGGCACGCCAACTACAATTAAAACATGACCAAACCAGACCACTTAATTAAAAAAAATATGGTAAATAATGTCTGTGCCACTGTCTGATTCTTTAAATTTGTCAATAGTGATGGTTTTGTGTTTGTTTTTGGATCAGAAGTTGCTCAGGACACTCCAAAATGATAAATGAGTCAATTCCATCCACAACTGTCAATATGTAAACTGAAATTGGACATTTCTTCAAGGCGCACCTGGCAAAATGTCAAGGCGCACTAGTGTTCACCGGCGCACTGGTTGAAAATCAAGGTCCTGAGCAAATTCTGCACCGAAAAAGAACGCAAAACCAATCACTATTACCAAATTTAAAGAACCAGACATTATCTAGCATATTTTTTGTAACTAAATGGTCTGATTTGGTCATGTTTTAGTACTAAATGATGAGCCGTGGTATCATTTAAACTTCAAAAGTGTGCCGTAACTCAAAAAAGGTTGAAAAACACTGGCCTAACATACAATTTATGCAATTTTAAAAAATAAAACAATTTCCTGACTTGAAAACATATATTGCTCTTTGATTAAATGTGCATTGCTCAAACGACGAGAGCAAAAGGGTTAAAAAGTACATTTCTTTTCTGAAGGAGGGTTTGCCACTTGTGCCTCTCCACAGATCTGACCTGTAAAGAGCCCTCCACCACCTTTAAACCCCCTGAAGTGATGCACTGTTGCCCTGCGTCTCGTCCTGCTGGAACCGAAAAACAAGACCGAGTGAGACCGACTGCTCGTCTAACAGTAAGTTCTGTGCATGACACACGCTCTCTGCATCCGAGGAAACTTCTGTGAAAGACGAAACATTCATTTCAATTGAGAATAGCTGCTCTATCACCCACTGCTTCATAATTACCAGAGCAAACGCATACTTTAGGACAGGCCTATTCAACTTTATTCTACTGACGGGCAGATTTTTCGGATGGTTTTGTACTCGGGGCCAGAAAAGTGTCCAGTGCGCCAAAACTTTTGAAATACAAAAAAAAATTATGAAAGTATTTAACAACATCTGCAGAACTGAACCAGAACTGAAGCAGGACTAAAGCAGGTCTAAAGCAGGACTAAAGCAGGTCTAAAGCAGGACTAAAGCAGGTCTAAAGCAGGACTAAAGCAGGACTAAAGCGGGACTAAAGCGGGACTAAAGCAGGACTAAACCAGGACTAAACCAGGACTAAAGCAGGACTAAAGCAGGTCTAAAGCAGGTCTAAAGCAGGACTAAAGCAGGTCTAAAGCAGGACTAAAGCAGGTCTAAACCAGGACTAAAGCGGGACTAAAGCAGGACTAAAGCAGGTCTAAACCAGGACTAAAGCGGGACTAAAGCAGGACTAAAGCGGGACTAAAGCAGGACTAAACCACATTTAAACCAGGACTAAAGCGGGACTAAAGCAGGACTAAAGCAGGACTAAACCACGTTTAAACCAGGACTAAAGCGGGACTAAAGCAGGTCTAAAACGGGACTAAAGCAGGACTAAAACGGGACTAAAGCAGAAAGCAGACCTAAGGCAGGACTAAAGCGGGTCTAAAGCAAGACTAAAGCAAAACAAAAGCAGGACTAAAGCAGGACTAACGCGGTTCTACTGTAGGACTAAAACAGGTCTAAAGCAGAACAAAAGCAGAACTGCAGTAGGACAGAAGCAGATCTGAAGTAGGACTAAAGCGGGACTAAAGCAAGACTAAAACAAGACAAAAGCAGGACTAAAACAGGTCTAAAGCAGGACAAAAACAGGTCTGAAGCAGAACTGCAGTAGGACAGAAGAAGGACAAAAGCAGATCTGAAGCAGGTCTGAAGCAGGACTAAAGCAGGACTAAAGCGTGGAACAAATGTATAACTATCCAATAATACTATAAAGCTATGTGACTACATGCTACCGCTCTGCTACCATGACGCTCATTATATTATCTATATATGTATTATTATAACATCAACAGAAAAATCATCTGTCTGGGCTCAGTCACGGCTCAACTTAAAAAGCACAAAGCACTATCATTTCCATGGAGACAAGCAGGTGGCGAACCTTCCATAAGAAAAATTACAGTGCATATCTTTAAAAATACATACATAAATAATACACAAGTAATTTACGTGAAAGAAACAACGGGAATGAAAATAGTACACGTCATAATTGATTGTTTTATCTCCCTCTATTATGTCCTTGGGAAAGCTATTCATTACACATACAGTATAAATTTTAATTGTTTAACTTAAAATGCAGTGAATTATCCCCCTAATAAGATCTAAAAAATATACATAGTACATAAGAGTTAAAAAGCCACACACCTCGCCTTCCTTTCACCTTCCAGCACCTTCAAACAGGTCAGAGTTCCATGTACAAAGTCAGAGCGCTAATCTCCTCTGTCACTCATAAAATTTACACTACACGTCCCAACTGGAGCCCTGTCAGTTCAGCGCTGTCAGAGAGCGCCGTAATTACTCTGAGGGATCGGAGCCAGCTTGATTATTTATAGACCTGCATGTCAGAAAAGAGAAGGAAAAAATACTATCATCTGATTTGAATTATTTCAGGTAAGTAATAATGCACGATTGTCTTTTCAAATCTTCATTACGGTTATAGAAGAAATGTTGAAAGCGTCCTGGCTGATTCCCAATGTTAACACCCCGTCGTACTCTAGGCTGTTTTAGTCTGGGAAATGTTATATGTTCAGATGTGAAGAAGGCGGGTGACGACGCGTAAAGATCACACGGCCAAAATGACAAAAAATTAAAGTGCGTATGATTGTTTTTTATGATTTTCACATTTTACTTTATTCGGTGTATTATTACGTCTTGTAAATATAAAATAAGTTATAGTTTTATGCTAGTTTGGTCGCTGTTTGTGGAGAACAGTTTGAAAAATACGTTGAAATTTACAGGAAATAAATAAATTGATGACATCACACTGGGGAGACAAAGGTTAGGCATAATTTACACAAAACATACTTCTTTTTTTACACCAAAAACACAGCAGTTTTTGTTTCGTTTCACCAAGCACCAAAAGACACAATTACAGTTTTTTTTTCTGCTCCATTTAAAGGAAAACTATTCAGCATTTTTCATTTTGCTGTTAGCCGTTAAACATGCTCTTGAGTGCCTTAAATTTGCCATCTCATGTTTTAAAACAAAAAAGGTTTTTTATGAAACTATGAAATTACACTTACTGAGTGTATGCAGCCAGCAGATGGCGCAATCTTGTGAAGTTAGCGCTGTAAAGATGTTATGATGTGGATTTGCTGCAGCAGTTATTGTGTTTAGAGGCAGAAATGCTCAGAACAAGTTTAGCGATGATTTAAAGACTAATAACAGTGGAATATTCTCTGATAAGTGACGTCTCTCTGTGCTGAATGGACTGTCTAGAGGAGCCATCTGTCCAGAGGAACTCTCCCACATTAGATAATCCACCTTCCTTCCTCTTGAGTGGTTCTGGTCCAGATGGATGTGTCAGTCCTGGTCCATCTGCAGTCTGTCCGTCTGTGGGAGTAGGATCTCTCCTTCACTGTGGTTCTCCCCGAGGTTTCTACTTTTTTCCACGGGGTTTTTGTAGTTTTTTCTTCCCGAGAAGGAGGGTCAAGGACAGGGGACGCTCCGGGACATTTTGCCACTTGCTAAATTCTATTGAACATTGTTTAATTGAACTGCTTTCTACCTGTGGCCCATCGAGGCAACTGTTGTTGTGATTATGGGCACTACAAAAATGAATTGAATTGAATTGAATTGTATGATGATCCGCAAATACAGCCCGGATCGAAGGAGTTCAGCAGGAAGTGTGTTTGACGCTCGTAGGGGGAGGATTCTCTAATAAACATTCCTCAAAACACTGTGAATGCTACTAAATGCTACTTCAGGAGTGTTTTTGATGACGGAACATTGTTAGAACAGGGTTAAAAGCTCAAAAAGTCACTGTAGCAGAATATGTGTCCTTTAAATGAATTAATAGAACGTTAATACAAGTACCTGGCCGCATTCACATCCTGGCACATTCGTCACTCCTGTAGGGTCTATTAGGCCAGCTGATTTTGCGATATGTGATTTGAGAGAAGATCATGACATGAAGCACAATTTGCAGCTCAGTTTTAGCTCAACTTGAACAACGAGGACTTGAGCTGGGAGACTTTACTCGGACTCGACTCGGACTAGGTCTTAGAAACTTGAACGGTGAAGTCTTGGGCGTGACACAGACTCGTAAAACTGTACAGGTTGATGGTTTGAACTCAGCTCCGGCCAGCGCACAGTTGTTGCGTCCTTGGACAAGACACGTCCTCCACATTTCCAATAAAAATGTGACCTGTGCTGGAGCTTGATGGCGGTCGTTATAGCCGTCGGTGCAGATTGACATCCACGTTTCCAATCCGTCAAGCCAAACGACATCCGTGGCTATTAAGTTACTGTAAAGACCAATGCACTTCCTTAAACCTATCATTATTATGTTATTGCTCCATATAATTCTCGATAACACCTATCAGCGATTAACCAATTATGAAACAAATTGGTTTATGCTGTCATTTCAAACCGAGTCTAACAAAATCCCAGGTTTGGCCGAGACAATAGCATCAGAACAAAAGCTTAGCGGGAGTGCAGTCATTATGATGAAATGTGGCGTTCCAGGAGCCTGTTGTTGTTAATGAATAAACGGGGGCTGTGAAAGTTTGACTCTGACACGGCGTCGGGCGAGTGAGCTGTCAATCACGGCTGTCAGTCACAGTCACACCTCACGTCTCAGGGACCACAGCCATAAATCCCACTAATGGAGCCGAGGATTTCGCCGCACCTCCTCCCGGTTCAGATCCTCGCTCGCTAACACTTCAGTCTGAGGACCACATTAAACGCTACATAAGTGCGCATTAGCATAAGAGCAGTGGAGTTTTACCGGTGAGTGGTTAACTAGCTGCTGGTGTTTGTAAAGCAGCAGTCAACCACGTTTTCTATGTCCTGACGTGTTCTACAACAAATCGGCCTTTACAAATCCTGAAATGAGGCTAAACTGGTTCTTTTGAGTGTTAACAAAGGGTTCTGATCGTTTTAGAAAAGCAGTTAGATTAATTGCAGTCGAATCAAAATTGTAATTTGAATGGACGTAAACTGTAACGGCTGCAATTTTTGAAGTTTCAATAATGTCCTCAACAAATAAACAACAAAATATCCTGTTTTATTCTGCATAAAACCTGCTAACTCTAGTTTGTATCTGTACAAACAAAATACATATGATTCTTGTTTTAGTTGTTCAGTTCAAAAGCCTATTACTGTTTATTATTATTTTTGTGTCAAAATGTTTAAAATGTGAACTCTTAATAATAATTCATAATTAACAAAAATATTCTGTTCAGACATAATCAGAAACCTATCCACAATCGCAACACTCAATTACATATTTTTCACAAATCGTGGAGCTCTACATTTCACTGCTCGATTTTCCCTCAATGCTAAACGTCTAGTTTTAAAGGAAAAATATTCAGCATTTTTCATATTGCTGTTAGCCGTTAAACATGCTCTTGAGTACGTTTTAAAACAATTTAAACAACAATTATTTATTTCCAATGACTTTTTTTATCAGTCAATATGAAATTACACTTAATGAATACATCCACCAGCAGATGGCGCAATATATAATCTAGTGACGTTAGCACTGAAAAAAACATTATGATGCAGATTTGTTGCAGCAGTTATCGTGTTTTAGAGCAGTGTTTCCCAACCAGGGGTACGGGGACCCCATGGGGTACTTGAGGAATTACCAGGGGGTACTTGGAATGGTTTTAAGTTTTAAATGAAGATGAAATGTACTTTTATCTGAATAAAAAGGTGTCATTAGTTGCATTTTTAAAAATATTTTGAACCATAATAACTGTAATTAAAAAAAAACCATGATACTATTGATTTATTATATTTGAATAAAGCCTTTTATTTGACCGAAACTCAAGTTAAGGGGTACTCTGAGTGTGAAGCAAACCTTAGGGGGTACTCGAGACAAAAAAGGTTGGGAACCACTGTTTTAGAGGGCAGAAAATACGTCCCGGATCGAGGGAGTTTGCAGGAAGTGTGTTTGATGCACGGGGAGGGGAGGATTTTCTAATAAACATTCCTCAAAACAGTGTGTTTGCAACTGAATGCTACTTCAGGTGTGTTTATGATGACGGAACATTGTTAGAACAGGGTTAAAAACTCACTGTCACTGTAACAGAACATGTGTCCTTTAAAGCTGGTAATAGTCCTGTCATTTTATTTATTGCAGCTTATGTTTTAAGTGTTTAATATTTCTGTGTACAACACTATTGCACATACAAAAAATTATTAATTATCTTGCTTTAAGATTAACGTGGCAGTGGCATATGGTTGTTTCTGTATTTTTGTTTGTGATGTTTTGTTTTATTGTGTCATCGTTAGGAAAAAGCTTCAAATTGAGACGTGTCGACTGCCATTCGGAAGTACGACTGTTTTACTGTTAAATCTTAGGTCGTTTGCATATTGTTCTCTTCAAAGCTGAGTAATTAAGTGCCTGATTGGCCTTTGACTCACTGGATTGTATTGTAAACAGAGGGGAGATTATACCTTGATCCACAGTTTCATTTCAGGGGGTTTGACTATCCTTGAAAGTTTTTCTTCCGTTGCCCACTACCGGACGAATGAGCGATTACACGTTTCATTTTCTGTCACAGTCTATCGAGTACACTCCAATTTTCTTTTTGTCATTACAGGTCCTGCTGGTAGTTCAATCATGTGTCACTTCCTGGACACTTTTGTACGTGTCTCTCCCTCTGAAACCTACAAATCAAGTTAGAAATCTAAAAATAATAATGGACTCAGACTTGAACTTTAACAACCATCATTTCAATAACATAAGCAGCTTTTTACCTTCAAAAAGCAATCGATTGTATATTTTTAATGCTTTTTAAAGAACTGCTTTTAGTATGAATTGTGCGATACAAGTACATATTAATTTTGATTTTGAAGTGTAAAGGGAACCAACTTTAAAGCAGTGGTACCTGATTTTCACCCTGCCGGAACCTGAAATAGTTGTTTAAATCTATCCAACTCGTCCTTAGTTCTCACAAACCTTTCATTAAAATTCACATGTATTAATTTTCGATCCTGTGGACAGCTTTACAACAGCTTTTTTTCAGACGACAAAGTGAAACTGGAGAGGACCACCCGAGAGCAGCCAATCAGAGCGCTGCTTTTAGCTCTTACTTCAAGACAAAATACTTTATTATTAGATTTTATTACAATTTTAGTTACGCTACCCTAGGAGCAACTCTGCTGGGGGAAGTATGGAGCTTGAACACTGTCCTCTGGTTCTTCCTACTTTCCCCATCAACGATATTTAAAATTCTAGTTCAACTGTAGTCTGTTCATTGCTGTTCACATGCTTTTTCTCTATCTCCACTTCCCTTCCAATTGAGGAACTCTCTCTGCACTGGATGAATGTACGTTTTCCCACAGGGTTTTTTGTAGTTTTCCTTGCCAAGAAGGAGGATCAATTGCTAAATATTTAAGTTGTTTTCTACCTGTGGCCCATCGAGGCAACTGTTGTTGTTATTTGGGGCGCTACAAAAATGAATTGAATTGAATTGAATAGATGCAGACAGCACACACAGGTCTAATTTTTGTCACAAAGTGCTGCTTCTACAAGATATTCTTCGGTGGAAAACACAAAACATACCAATTTACACCCCGAAAAGTCAGGTACCCCAGCTTTAAAAAGGCCTGGATGAAGAAAAAGGCCTGAATAAAGCCTCATGGTGACGATCTTTAATGTTGAATCACAGAGCGGTGGTGTCGTCTGCACTCTGCCTCAGTCTGCAGATGGAGTGATGTCCCCGTCCTGCTGCACTGAACCGTCACAGACACTGTCGCTGATGCAGACTCGTGTTATAGACTGTGCTCCTCTGATTCTCTGCTCCCCCTCCTCCAGTCGGCTCCTGTCTGCACACTCCGGGCCTCACTCTCCTCTGACAGCCTCCTCAGATCATACCCCGCAATCAAATACACTTTTATTGGACCTGTCTCACTGCACGGCAACAACATGTTTTGTTCTCTTTTAACCTATTCCACCGAGACGCAAACCAACAGCGACACTGTCATTCGTGAGCAGTGCAGTCTGACTCCCGCGTGGCTCCAACATGTCAGATTATTGTGCGCAGAACTAGTTATCCTCCCTAAATATAGCCTCTCCGGTCTCGTCTGGTCTGAGCCTGTCTCAAAACATCATGGCTTCATACGCATGGCCTTTAGAGGGACTCCAGACACTGACACGCAGCTTAAGAAGTCACCAACATGAGACTAATTGTCAATTCACGTCAGTCTGAGAAGTCCTCACTGCAAAAAATAAACGTCTGCAGAAGTTAAAGTGACTTGCATAAGGAAGGATTTGATTTGCGTTTATTCCATGAAGGCTAGTAGTCGACAAAAAAACTTCTTGGTTGATTAAAGACGTCCTATCAACAGTCGACTAAACTATGAAACATCTCCTTGTATCTAACCAAACTGCACTCAAAAGACTACCTAAAACTACTCGTAAACACTGTATTGAAATGCTAGAAATAGGACTACTTAAAGGGGCTGTACCTTATTTTTACTGTTGTGAAACGAAAACAGAACTAGTCCATGTTCCCTTGATTTTTTTCCATGTAATAAAGTAAAATTTGTGTTGCCCCAGAACAGATATATTGTAAAATAATTTATTGGGGTGAGAATGAGACCCCAATTTTTACTCTGCATCTGTTTATAGAACGTTTATCCTAAGAAAAGTAGGAAGTGCACCGTTAGCATGCTAATGTTTGTTAGCTTTACCAGTGACGCTCTGGGCTCAGAGACTCATGAAAAGTGCTTAATAAACTCATCACAGTGAATATTTAGAATGCTGGACCTGCATTATAGGAAAATGAGCGATACATGTGACTGATTTAAAGAGTTTAACATCAACTAGTTCTGTTTTTCACGTTTCAAAACAATGAGAATCAGGTAGAGGGCCTTTACGTTAGATTAAACTCATGATTCTTTCCAAAATCTTCAGCTAACTCGCTCCATATCTTCTCCTTTTTGCTGCTGTCCCATATAAATCCTTTTAATCGAAATAAAATATTAGTTGGCTATATTTTGGGCACCATCGACTGATTACGACACCAACTACAGCCCTAATTACAGGTGTTTTTATTGCAACATAGATAGATAAATAAATAAATAGATAGATAAAACTTTTTAAAAAACATACATTCGGACTTGCCTCTCCACAGATCTGACCTGTAACTTGTCCTGGCTACATCATTTGCTTGTCTGGGGTGTCCAAACTATGGCCTGGAAGGACAATGTGGACCAATATTTCTTGAACCTCATGCTTCAAGATGAATTTAATCATTATGAGAAGTGTATTTTACTGCATGTTAAAATCCTCTATTATAACCTCAATAACTAACATCTTTGTGTAAGAGGCTTGATATTAATCCCTTACCATGAGGGCCTATTTTTCCCAGAACGCCAGACAAAAATGAGCCCCAATTCAAACTAAAGCTGTTCTCGAACCCCTTGGAATGCAAACAATTGTCTGGACTCTTTGTGAAACTGATACTCTGTAGTTTTGGACGCTTGTGTCTGATTTAATATTTTAAAGGTTCATATTTTGGACCAGTGTTTGTTTATTTTACCTGACAGTTTCGACTGCTCACTCGCAATCTTCATCAGAGTGTCACTCGATGTTGCTGTGATGAAAACAAAGTGCGTTTATAATATGCACGGATTATACATTACAGCAGTGTTTCCCAACCAGGGGTACGGGGACCCCTAGGGGTACGTGAGGAATTAGCAGGGGGTACTTAGAATAGTGTCAGGTTTTAAAAAACAATGAAATTGACTTATATCTGAGTAAAAAGTCTCATTAGTTGTAAATGTAGCGTCTTTTTGGAGTATCTTGGACCATAAATATAATAAAAACATAAAACATAATTGTAATAGTTGACAATATGTGCCTAGTAAACCCATTTATTTGCCTGAAACTCAAGTTAAGGGGTACTCTGTGTGTGATACAAAGCTAAAAGGGTACTCGAGACAAAAAAGATTGGGAACTACTGCATTACAGAGCAAAGTCTTTCCATGAAGTCGCGTCTATCAAACAATGTGTGCAGTAAAGAGAATTTAACTTAACAAGAGTAAATAAAAATCAGGTACAGGCCCTTTAAGTTTTGATTTCTGATGTTGTGCATCTATTAAGACCACTAAACTTTGCATGTTATTGGTGAGGAGAGCAGATAAATGACAAAAATATCATACAAATTATACTTTAATCACTATTCATTTGTATGTGATGGAACTCTGGTTAGCATCAGCAAGCAAGTGATCGATTTGTATCAATGAGCAAAGACTGAGAATTTCCCGTTTATGAAAGTCTAAGGGTGACGCAACCAGGACCCGTCTCAATAAAAGTAACATTGTGCACCTTCAAAACATCACAATCAGCCAGCTTTTTTGTTTTATTTGTGTAATTTCATGTTCCCTTTTAGCAAAATACCAGAATAATCAGATCAATCCACAGTAACAGCCTGGATCTCGTCCCTCCCCGCTGCGTTGTAGTTGAAATTATAACATCAAGCGGCACATCAGAGCACCTGTCAAATCCTCTTAAACAAAACAAGTATGATGTAATTCTCCTGAACCAGGCAATTCATTAGCGTCGCCTCAGAGCCGCCCTCGCGAGTGCCGGGCCAGTGCGGTTTCAGGTCCCAGCGGATCTCACCGAAGTCTGGACAGAACCTGCACTACAAAAACATATATCCACTGGTTAAATGTATGTACAATATATGTTTCATGATAGACTGTACTTTAATTGGATACTTAAAGGTGCTCTATATTAATGTTTTCTTTAAAGAGAGTCAGGTACGACTGCTGGCTTTTCTCCATCGAGATGTTATTGTTTTGCCTGGAAAGTTTGACAGTCTGGCGTTATTCCTGCATTTATATAATTGTGAATTTTTTACTGCATAAAAATAATTTTAAAAACGTGGAAAGAAGAAGAAACATGTCAGAAAATACTATGAAAGAAGTCAAGTTATTGGGTCCATCAAGTAAATAAATCTTAAAGAACACATGCTAAGTAGAGTTTTTTTTGTTGTTGTTTTTTTTAGCTTTTACCGTGTCATAACATTGTCTTCTTCTCGTGTTTTCAAGTCCACAAATCATGTCCAGACTCGTTCTGGGCTTTTCTGCCTCAAATCCTCACTATAACTGCATGCATGTTGTTTTTTCCCCCATGGTAATGCCCTCTGCTGCCAGTAGATGGCGCGCTAACACCAAATCTTGATGAGGGAACATCTGGACTATATGCCAGTGGTTCCCAACCTTTTTCTCCCAGCGACCCTTATTTTACCCGTTTACGAGGTTAGAGATCCAATCATCCTCCTCCTGCCCAGGAAGCTACTGTTTTTGAAGAAAAAATACTATTTTTTCTGGTTAATAAAGAATTCATAAAGTAATTAAGAAGTTAACATAACAATAATGATTATAAAATACTTTATATTTATTTATTTAACAGTACCATGTACAATGACATTATGTTCGGGGGCAAAGATGATTGCACCAGATTATAGCTATACAAAGCTAATTTCCATCTGCAGTCCTATAAGCAATTAAAAGTCACTTCTCTAATTACAGTTCACAAAATCTAGTTCTGACCTCTTTTCAAAAAATTCCTGGGGACCCCCTTACAATCTTTGGGGACCTTCATTTGGGTCCCGACCCCCAGATTGGGAATGACTGCTATATGCCATGTTTGGTTTTCAGAACACGTATTGTTTTAAGTTCTAAAACATGAGATGCCAAAGCAGAGTGGCTCACGGACATGTTTAAAGGCCAGTAACAACAGAAATGATGCAACAAATGTATAAAACTACTGAAATTTAAATTCAGATCTTCAAATCAAGTTTGGTCTAAACCAGGGGTGTCCAAACTTTTCCCATCGAGGGCCACATATTGAAATATAGACCAAGCGGAGGGCCACAAATCAATCGCGAAACGTTAAAAAAATCTGCATTTATCTGTTATTTTAAGCTCCACCACATCTACATTCAGTCTCATTGCCTTAATATCAGGTCTGTGTCGCACCAAATGTTAGTTATTTAGGCTGGAATTATACAAAATCTGAAATGTGCTGTAAATAGTACTTATCAGGACAATGTGGGCCAGTTCACCAGGAAGACTAAGGGCCAAGAAAAATTGGTCTGAGGGCCGCATTTGGCCCCCGGGCCTGAGTTTGGACATGCCTGGTCTAATCTAAACATGTTTTTTCGGTGTGGTACTTGGAGGAGGAGGAGCCTGTTCTTCTCTCAGAGGGACCCAGGGTCACAGAACAACAACAACAGGACGCCCGGGGGAGGGTTAGACGTGCCTCGAGCTCCACAGGTAAAGGACCGAGAGGTAAACAGTGTGGCACAAGCTCAGGCAACGCTGTGATGCAATTTTACATGACATTTTAAAAGTGTAAATGGGGTGGGTGAAAAAAACGTATATCTAGAACCTGGTCACACTTTGATAAGCTCGACGAAACCTTCATTCTCAGTGACCGCCATCAACCACTCACAAATCAAATGATGCAAGATGAGGTGTCTTGCCCAACTGTGTGCACTTGTCCAGTAGGAAGAGTGGGTTTGGCCATAGAGCTGCATTATTAAAAAGATAGACGTTGAACTACCACATCTGTATAGTTCTTTAGTTGTCCGGGTAGAAAAGAAAATCTGTTAACAGGACAAAAAAAGAACCAGAAAGTTTTAAGTAAAAAAAAATAGATGGAATTTGATTTTCTAGGACAATTTTCAGTACAGTTTAGTTCACTTAAAAACTAAATAAGAAATCCCAAATCCCCTCTGTAAATGTTTTTTTAACTAATATGTTACAAAACGAACCAAGAAATTTAAACCTGGTTCTGTCCATTTTTCAGGTTTAATTATGTCCCAAGTAAGAGTATTTTTGGCCATTTTGACACACAAAATGCCTTGTTTCAACATGAAAACATGACATGATGAAAAACTTGTAATATCCTCCTTTGTGTTTTCTTCTCTCCCTCTTTGTTTTTCACTCTACCTCACTCCCTGTCACTACACTCTCTCTTATGACGTTTCCATGTTTTGTGTTAGCTCTTAAAAAGTTGTGTCCTGTTGACGAAACTCGTTTTCTTTTAAAACCACATACCTGTTTTTTTCTGATTGGCAGATGTCAAATCGTTTTATTTTATATATTTGATCTCTCATCGCTAATCGTACCACTGCTCAAGTTAAGGGATGTGATAATAGTATTAACTATAACAGTATAATTTGCATAGTCAGCTGTGCACCGACGCCGCTCTTTTCCCAAACCAATTCACCTTATTCTGCCCCGCCTACTTTTGCCTCTTTTTATGTCTATGATCCGCACTCTTGTAGTAAAGGGACTTCCGGTTTGATGCTAGCGGTGCTCATGCAAATGGAGATTGAGGGCCAAGTCTCTCGCTAAAACATTATATAAAGTAGATTGATTTGTGTAAAATGTTTAATGAACACGAGCAAAAACAAGTCACAACGCACCGATTTCCTGGTCAGTCTGAAAACGTCTTTTTAGTCCATGTAGAACTTATTTTCTGTTGAGCTCGTCTGCTCCATGTAAACTACAACGGAAAAAAGATGGCGGCGCGTACAGAAATGTCTGGAATAAGATGAATGCCGACTCCCAATATGAGTACAAAGTGTTATTTTTTGAAAGAGTCTCTATTACAGTAGAAAATCTCCATGAAAACAGTTGGACCGTTTACTAGATGTGGTGATGTAATGTAATCAGCAGTTGTTCTGTGATGTAGTTTAATCAACATTTGTACTGTTTGTGAAAGTGGAAATAGAAAGCACTTATATGTACTTCTGCTTAATTATTTTAGCTTTGTAAGTGTCTCCTATTTGTAAAGAAAGTTTGGTACCACTTTATAATAACTACATCTTATTTTGCCTTAATGAAGCATTAAGAAAGACTTAATTAATAATGAATATATAGTTTATTAAACATGATTCAGGATTAGTAACTATGTAATTAAAGTTAAGGTTAGGGTTAGATATTAATGTTAGAATATTTGTTAAATAGTTATTAAGCCTTAATCATTCTTAGTACAGTACCTAGTATAATTGAAGTGCAGCGTGCAATAGTATTTACAGTGCAGAAATACAGCTATCAGATGATACCCACGAGGGTAACATCCGATAGCTCTGTACCTGATGATTACAAACTCAAATCAACAAAATGAACTGAACAGGACTTACATAAATTTACATTTTGCTTGTAAATATACACTATCAAGATATTTATTTATATTTATCTCATATTAATTTAGTAAAAATGTCATATTCAGATGCTAAACTAAACAATTATTCCAAAAAATAATTGCTAAAATGGATAACTACTAAAATGATCCATAACTTCCTCCACTTCCTCTTCCACCACTTTACGCCGACAACGTAAAAAAACACCCTCTGGAAACCGCACGGCGTTTAGAACCGTCTCAACCCTTTGTAAAACTCCCAAAGTCAAACGCTGTCGTCACACAGGTCCACGCTTCATTCAAACCGATGCGTGGATTAAAGGGTCAGCCCGCGATTTTACCTCGTCTCCTCCGTCTTCTCCCGGAGGTGTGACCGCCGGGGGTTTTCAGACGCTCCTCTGTCGGTATTAATGAACCGAGCGCTCTGATCAGTTTCGCGGGAGGTGGAACTCAGCCTGGCAGGTGCAGACGCCGACGGGAAACACACGTACACACCGTTATAATATAGTCGGTGTTCCTTTCAAGGCAAAACAATGGAGCCTTCACGAGCTAATCATGCTATTACGCGACGGATAGACTAATTGGAATTGCACGGGAACAGGCAGAAGTCTCATTAAGAGCGGGGCGCTACCTGATGATAAACAGTTGCTTTAAAAGGACTGGCACTAATATGACGAGGCAAAGAAGAGTCTATTTCTCACTTTGCAATGAACACATCTAATGTTTAAGCTCCTCGCACTCACTCAGCAGGTACAGAGCGGAATGAAGTCGCCTTAATTGCTCCTGGAAATTAGCGCCGTGCTCGTGGAAAGAGAGGGAGAGGGACAGAAAACACGGGGGAAGACGGAGAGTGTGTGTGAGAGCGGGGATTTATGATGTTGTGAGGACTGAAATCTGTACACTTTACTTTAAAAATCAGGTTAATACTTAAATTTTAAACAGACAACATGGTTACAGTTTAGTTAAAGCTGGGGTACCTGACCTTTTTGGGTGTGAACTTGTAAATTTTGTCAAATCAATCAAAAGAGTATGTTGTAAATGTAATGTCTATCACAAAACATGGAAACAACGTCATGAGAGAGAGTGTAGAGACAGGGAGGGAGGGAGGTAGAGTGAAAAACAAAGAGGGAGAGAAGAAAACACAAAAGAGGATGCTACAAGTTCTTCATCATGTTATGTTTTCATGTTGAAATAAGGCATTTTGTGTGTTAAAATGGCCAAAAATACACATATTTGGGACATTTAAATCTGAAAAAGGGACAGAACCAAGTTTACATTTCTTAGTTCATTTTTACTCTATTTTTACTCTCTTATTATATAATTTATATTATACATTTTTACTTCCTGGTTGTAAATCATGACATCACACTAGGAAAATCTGTAACTGTTACCCGGCAACCATGTTTTACCCTGGGTGAAATCTCCTCTGAGCTCACCAAAATTATTATTCGACAAATAAAAACACCTTTATTTTGTTGAATTACTGTTTAAACGATTAAAAAAAATGTGGTTTTTTGGTTGTAAATTGTCCCTAGTGTGATGTCATCATGTTTTAGTTTTTCAACAGATTTTTCAACTTTTCTTCACAAACTGATTGGTGTAAAACTTTCATTTATATTTGCAACAGGTTTTATTTCACAAAATAAAGTCAAAACTAGAAAATCATAAAAACCTGACATACACACTTTAAAGTGCATGACAGGTTGGACTACTCATTTACCTAAAATACAGGTAAGATAAATATATTTAAAGTTTGCTAAAAATAATTATACATTTTAGCAATTTTTTTAGTTTAGTAATATCACTTCCTGGTTGTAAATGATGACATCACACCAGGAAATTACTTTGAACACTGGACTAAAACTCAGCTAATGTCACAGCTTTTTTTTGTCCGACAAATCAAAATATATGTGAACACCTTTATTTTGTTGAATTAATGTTTTATGGGTAAAATAAGTTGTTTATTTTGTGTAAATTATGCAAAACCTTTGGGTAGAATGAGTCTCCCTTCCTGTAATTTCCTTCCTGTAAATAGACTTTTCAACTTTTCTCCACACACCATGACTTGATTGATGTAAAATAATAATTTTTATGCACAATACGTATTAATACACCAAATAAAATCAAAATGAGAAAATCACTAAAACCTGTCATACGCACTTTAAGGTTAGAATCAATCTCCAGGAAATGAAACGTAATGTCCGTCACAAAACATGAAAACAACATGACGAGAGCGAGTGTAGAGACACGGAGGGCGGGAGCGAGGTAGAGTAAAAAACAAAGAGGGAGAGAAGAAAACAGGCAGGAGGAGTCAAAGAGAGATAAATACAGAGGAAAGAGCTGATGGGAGAGAGAGAAGAAGAGCTACAGAGAGAGAGACGGGAGAAAGAAAAGAGAAAGGGGGAGAGAGCGGGGCTGATTAAGAAGGAGCAAAGAGAGAGAGAGAGAAGAAAGTTGTCAGACTGAAAAGCTGGCAGACTTGCTGACTGTGGATGTCTACCTCTTCCCTACCCTCCGTCTTCTTTCCGCTGCAAATCTGTTAATTAATACGAAGCTAATTACAACGGGATGACGAGCTAATGGATCGATCGTCACGTTTCCTTCTCGGAGCATCTCCAAAACTCACGGCACAGACCCCTTAAAATGCCGTGTCATCGGAATGTTCAAAATGCCAGAACGGAGGCGACAATAGACAATAATACACTTTCAAAGATTAACAAGACATCAAATCAAAAAAAGTCATGATTTTAAGTTTTTGTGATTAAAAAATAAGCAACAATTTTGAATTTCTAGACTAGAAATGTCAGCTAGTTTGCTTTTCTGTAACACAGGAAGGAGACGATACACTTTTCTAGCCTCGAAATTGGATTTGAGCTTCACAGAAAGTATAATTTGTGGTAAAGTCTGTAATATTTCTGTAGATCAGGCATGTCCAAACTCAGGCCCGGGGGCCAAATACGGCCCTCAGACCAATTTTTCTTGGCCCTTAGGCTTCCTAGTGAACTGGCCCACATTGTCCTGATAAGTACTATTTACAGCACATTTCAGATTTTCTACAATTCCAACCTAAATAACTAACATTTTGGTGCAATACAGACCTGATATTAAGGCACTGAGACTGAATGTAGATGTGGTGGTGCTTAAAACATCAGATAAATGCAGCTTTTTTTAACGTTTCACGATTGATTTGTGGCCCTCCGCTTGGTCTATATTTCAATATGTGGCCCTCGATTGAAAAAGTTTGGACACCCCTGCTGTAGATAAAATGAAAAACTATTGTGGGCTCAACATTTCTGTGAGTATTTCTACAGTAAAACCTAAGAATCAGGATTTTGTCTTCATCAAAAATGCTAAGAGTCTATTATAAGCTCTTATTAAATAAACAAATGCCTTAAAATCCAATAATGAACGTGTTTAAACCAGGCTCTGACGTCACTCACAAGTGTCTGAGCGCTTTTTATTTGCCAGAACCACCTGGATTTATCATATTTTGTGATATTCTGAGGTTAATCCCAGTTTCTCCAGTGAAATGACATTATGTTGCACTTCACTTTTGCCTCCATTCCGGATTTTAGAATGTTTTTGTTTACAAACTTGTGTTTAAAGGGTCAAAGAAAGTGGTTTATTTTCTGTAAATTATGCTTAACCTTTGTCTCCCCAGTGTGATGTCATCAATTTGTTTAATTTTAAACATATTTTTCAACTTTTCAGCACAAACAGCGACCTGATTGGTGTAAAACTGTGATTTAGTATTAGGTATTAATACACTAACCATAGTCAAAATTCTTGTATTTTTGTGTATATTTTGTACACAAATTAGTTACAAAAAATGTTCCGAGGAGATTTTGGATTTCTTATTTTTTAAGTTAAGTTAAGTACACTAGACTGTACTGAAATTTGTCCGAAAACGTCATTAAATCTGTTTCAGAATTAGATATCAAAACATCTTTCTGTACATTTCGTCCAAATGTTGTTGAGTCCAGATTGTACAGTTTGGTGCAGGATCTACTTTAAGTTTGATCTTTATGTCTTTGTGGAAGAAAAATGCATTTTAAGAAAACGGCCTTTGAAGTCACAATGTCCCAGAGAAATCTATGGATGAAGTGGATTCAATAGAAGAATAAAACATCTTTAGGAGCAGATTGGACATGTTTCTAGTTTAGTTTAGTTTATTTTTTCCAAAAGGGGACAGTGCAATTTCATAAAACACATGAATAAAACATGAGTAAAACAGCCAGAATTACTTGATGTAAACCCTCATTCGTCCAGGTGTGGTCCATCGTAGAAAGCCAGCCAACCTCTGAAGCCAGAATTAGCCAAAGAGGCTATTTTTCATCTGTAGTCCCCCGGCCATGATGTCAAAATGGCAATAAAACGGACAAAAACAGACATTGTTAATAAAACACAACATCAACTCAAAATATAATACAATATTTACAAAAATGTACAGTGAGCGGCCAAATAGACAGGTTTTAGTGTGTGCATGTATATGTGTTCACCAGCCACTCTTGCGAATGTTTCTTAAATGTTTTGTAAGTTTCCACATGAAAGACGATATGTCGAGAGAGCAAACTGACCAAAAAAACAAAAAAATGAACAAAAAATTTAGTTATACAGTAGTGTCTCGCCATAAAGTGCGTATGACAGGTTTTCATGATTTTCTAATTTTGTCTTTGTTTGATGTATTAATAGTTGTTATAAATTAAAATTATAGTTTTACACCAATCAAGTGGCCGTTTGTGGAGAAAAGTAGAAAAATCTTTAGAAATTTACAGGAAGTGAACAAACTGATGACATCACACTGGGGAGACAAAGGTTATGCATAATTTACACAAAAGAAACTACTTTTTTTGACCCTGTATTCATTAATTCAACAAAAAAAGGTGTTCACATCTATTTTTATGTGTAAAAATTTTAAAAATCTGCGACATTAGATGAGTTTTGGCCCAGTTTACAGGTGGTTGCTATGGTAATTTCCTAGTGCGATGCATAGAACTATAATAAAACCTGGAAGATGAATCCAAGATGGCCGTCCTGTTTATCCCTATGGAGTGAGCTCGTTGGCGCATGACCCCAAAAAAATTTCTTACTTCCGCATTTACTTCCTGATATGGAGGCTGCCATCTTTGTTTTACTTCCTGATACGGAGGCTGCCATCTTTGTTTTACTTCCTGATACGGAGGCGGCCATATTTGCTTTAGGGCGCCACGTGACGACAATCCCCCACTTCATATAAAAACTGTAATTTAGGTGATTTTAGAAACTGTAGAAAAGAACATTTCCTTCTATTTTATTTAAATACCGATAATAATTCAGTCCTGTCTGTGATTATAATGTGCAATTTTAGAAAAAGGCTGGTTCCAAGAGGCTGCAGTACCTCACACGGCCACTAATCAATCTGGGACACAGACAGAGGGGGCGTGGCTTATCCAGTTCATTTAATACATCCATGGTGCGATGTCATCATTCACAACCAGGAAGTGAAATTAAAAACCTAAAAAATTGCTAAACCGGGCTAAAATTTGTAAAGTATCTTGGCAAAATGTGAAATATATTTATCTGACATACATTTTAGTGAAATTAGTAGCTCAACCCGTCATAGGCCCTTTAAACAAACAACTGCGTGTATGTACTTTCTGTCTTCCGCCTGTCACGTCTCCTCTACTATCACACGTTTAACAATGTGCGACTAATACTATTAATATCCAAAGTTATTGCTTCCTCCACAGCGACACAACAAACCGAATATGGCCCGCGACAACCCGTGATTAAAGTCAGATCCATTTGGCCTG
This sequence comes from Rhinogobius similis, assembly GCA_019453435.1. Lineage (NCBI taxonomy): Eukaryota > Metazoa > Chordata > Actinopteri > Gobiiformes > Gobiidae > Rhinogobius > Rhinogobius similis. The sequence continues at coordinate 34,115,458 of CM033624.1, read as the reverse complement.
ATGAGAAATTAGCTTTCCCCAAAATAACTCCATATCCTCCGCACGCTCCATTAGGTGTACGCCTTTAGCTCGGGCAGGTTTTTTGTGCCTTTCTGACTGTATCCAAATGTCTCTAATGCCATCTCATGTTTAAAGACTAGCCATAAATCCCATATCCGTTCTTAATGACCAGTTCTGGCCGGCTGGTAATATGTCATTGTTCGGCGCGATGGCCCAGCGGGGAATAGAGCATGCCAGTCTTTGTAATTGCACACCCGGAAAGATTTATATTGCCATTATGCGCGGCCATAAGAAATAATTCAAAGATATCAGTGAAAACAGGCTGCACATTGCTGATCCCCAAATCTCCACTGAGCATCGCGCTAGTATAATATTCCGGCGGGCTCTGCTAACACGACTTTATGCGCCGCACTAAAGATGTCGGCGGCGCTACAGCCAATATGTCTCGCAATACGGGTCGTCCCAGAGCGGCGGAGGGAAAGCAGGCACGACAACACGTCTACTCTGTGCGGTGAACTCGATTGTGTTGTGTTTGAGTCGGCGTCGTGCACAAATGTGAGGGATTGGTGCAATATGGAGGTAGCACTGTACCGCTCAAGTGTTAATTCAGTGAGGGAAAGTGAACATTTGTGTAAGACTTAAAGGGCGTATGACAGGTTGAAACACTCATTTGACAAAACTGAAGTTAAGATAAATATACTTCAAATTTTGTTAAATTACTTCACAAATTCTATACAGTTTAGCTATTTTTTTTTAGGTTTTTTGTTTTACTTCCTGGTTGTAAATAATGACATCACACTAGGAAATTACCATAGCAACCATCCTAAACAGGGCCAAAACCCATTCAATGTCACAGATTTTTTGATTTTACAAATAAAAATACATACAGACTGCTTTATTTTGTTGAATCAGTGTTTAAAGGAGCAAAAAAGTTGTTTCTTTTGTGTGAATTATGCATAACCTTTGTCTCCCCAGTGTGATGTCTGTTTACTTCCTGTAATTTTCAACATATTTTTCAACTTTTCTCCCCAAATGGCTGCTTGATTGGTGCAAAACTAAAATGCATATGTACAACCGGTATTAATACACAAAATAAAGTCAAAATTAGAAAATCGTGAAAACCTGTCAGAGGCCCTTTAAAGTGCGTATTACAGGTTTCTATGATTTTCTAATTTTGACTTTATTTAGTGTATTAATACTTGTTGTAAATATAAATTATAGTTTTACACCAATCAGGTCACTGTTTGTGGAGAAAAGTTGAAAAGTATGTTGAAAATTACAGGAAGTAAACAAACTGATGACATCACACTGGGGAAACAAAGGTCATGCATAATTTACACAAAATGAACAACTTTTTTGACCCTTTAAACATTGATTCAACAAAATAAAAGTGTTCACATGTGTTTATCTTTGTCAAATGAACAAAATCTGTGACATTAGATGAGTTTTGGCCAGTGTACAGCATGGTTGCTATGGTAATTTCCTAGAGTGATGTCATACTTTACAACCAGGAAGTAAAATTTAAAATCTACAAAAAAGCTAAACTTCCTCAAAACAATGTGAATGCAGCTAAATGCAAGTCCAGATGGTTTTTTGCTGAATGAACATGGTTAAAAGCTAAAAAAAAAAAAGTCACTGTAGCAGAATATGTGTCCTTTAACAAAAGCACCTAAATGAAAATCCACTGCGTTTTATATTGAAAGGCCACTATGAGGAGGCGGAGCCAGCAGCAGAGAATCAGTTCTGCGGCTTTGAACAGGAAGGTAATGATCCCATTACTCTTACCAAGCTGTTTCAGGTCACAATTGTTGTTTACAGTGAACAAAGTGCCACAATATAAACAAGGAATTTTGGGATCTGTTGTAACTAAACGGTCTGATTTGGTCATGTTTTAGTAGTAAGTGGTGTGCCGAGGTATCATTTAAACTTGAAAAGTGTGCCGCAACTCAAAAAAGGTTGAAAAATGAAAAAAAAATTGCATGATCTTGTTGATCTTATTGTGATGTATAAGGCACATAACCATTTGCTCCCTCACTGTCTCCAAGAGAAGTTCAACCAAGACAGACCGGGTACAACCTCAGAGGATCGAGTGTCTTTCAGAAAGGAAATGTAAGGACTAACGTAAAAAAATAGATGTATTTCTGTAAGAGGAGTTAATTTATGGAACAATTTGGAGGGGACATTAAAAGACTCTAAAAGTATTTACACTTTTACAAAATTTAGATCCAATGTAATAAAAAAATATCAAGAAATCGAAAGAATGAGTGTGTGAGTGCGTTTGTGCAGCTCAGTAACTGTCTGTGTCTGTTTATATGATACATATTTATGGATATAAAAAGTGTCATTTGTGCCTGTGTGTATAGATTTCTATTATGTTCATCTGTCGCTGTCTGCACGTCATACTTTAAGTTATTAGAGTTCGGCAAAATAATTGTTAAACTTCAGCCTAAACCCTTTCGGTCTGTAAAATGATTTCTTTCTTTATTCATATGCTCTTTTTATTTGTTTGTTTTGTTTTTTTGTATTTCTATGGACCGAAGAAAAAAAAACAAAAAAAACAAACAAAACAAAAATAAAACACTGGACTAATCGACTAAAGGACCACTAATGTGTGTCCTTCATTTCACAAAAGCACACAATTGACAACTGAATCCGCCAACAGAACATAAAGTACGCGACGTCTCTTTTAAAACAATGATTAATCCCCGCGCCACCGCCGGCATCTAAAGCACGGACCATTAGCTCAATTTAGGGCGCTGCTATTTCCTGCAGGGGGAGTTATTTCTGATCAAAACCCGCCGCAGCAGCCGCAGAGATGGTGGAGGTGGAGGGAGAAGAATCAGTCATTAGCCGGTGCCATTTGCCCTGCCATGTTGTTTGGACAGGCGGCTCCTCTGCTCTTAGACAGAAAAGGCCCTTTGCACCTCCGCTCGCACCTGTCAGAACACCAGCCCGTTTCAGCGCTTAATAAGGATAAAAATGTCCACTAACGCCATGCAAATTGTGATTTTCTTGCGCTTTATTCAGCCGCGGTTGATTCTGCAGGTTTTTTACGCCAGATGCCCTTTCTGTCACAACCCACGGGTAAGAGTGAGTAACGCAGTCGAAGGTTCGGGTGAGGTTTGAACCAGTTGCCCTTTGATTAGTGGGAGAAAACTGCGTCAATGTCATACTGTGGACTTTTTAAATTCTAGAGTAATATTCATTTTTTGTTTTGTATTGTTTCATGTTTTAGAACTTAAAAATAATGTAAACATTGACAAACACACATTTCTCAAATCTGTGAAGCGTTCCATCATCAGGATTTGTGATATCACGCCATCTACAGGCAGCAGAGGGAATTACCGTGGGGAAATAAACAAAAGATGGCTTGCCCCAACATGCTAAAGTAAGCACCCGTTGATTAAAGGAAGAAATTCTCAGAACGAATCTGGGGATGATTTATGGACTGAAAAACAGCTGGAGCGCTCCGGATCTGACCTTTGACGTCACATGTGGGGAAATTTGAAACCAGGTGTTTTCTGAGGATCAGATGGAAGAAAAGCATGTAAACAAGACTAATTAAACCAGTGTGAATGAAGCTAAATACAACTCCAGATATGTTTTTGATGAAGGAACAATGTTATTACGACGTTAAAAGCTAAACAGTTTAAATTTTGCACAAAATTCTTGTTCTTTAATGTCAAACTATGGGGGACACCATAGTTTTAGAGGTGAGAAACACTAAAATCTATTTTGTTTTTGTTTTTTAATCACAATTAAGATATTCAGACAAATATTGTAAATGGAATTCAATCAGAAATGTGTCTGTAAACATCCATGGGAAAAATGAATGGAATGCAAAGTGAAGAAATGGCTCGCTATTCACCTTATTCCTGAAGTTGCCGTATGCGCCGCCGTCTTGTTTCCGTTGTAGTTCACATGGAGCAGACGAGCTCAACAGAAAATAAGTTCTACATGGACTAAAAAGACGTTTTCAGACTGACCAGGAAATCGTTGCGTTGTGACTTGTTGTTGCTCGTGTTCATTAAACATTTTACACAAATCAATCTACTTTATGTAACATATTAGCGGCGAGACTTTTCCCTCGTTCGTCATTAGCTTTAACGGCGTTCTCGTCAAACAGAAGTGCGTTTACAACAAAAGTGCAAAAAACGTCAAAAGTGGGCGGGGCAGAATAAGGTCAATACTTTTACCATTTCTATTTTTATTTATTCTTAAGGGAGTTTTTGGCCTTTTTGCTTTATTGGCAGTGCAGCTGAAATGGGGGAGAAGAGCTGAGGGGACAATCAGCACATTGTCATTACGTGGAATCGATCTCACGACACTGACCCATAATCTCCTTATTTGAAAGATCACACTTAAAATGTGTTTTATTTTGATTTTAATCAGCTCTTTTAAGGGTTTATTTAATTGTTTATATTAAAAATGTACATGATTATCTGATCACCTTTTCAATATATCTCTCGCTCCTATTTCCAAGCACTCGACCTGGACAATCAATTAAATTATTAACATCATAATTTAATTGATTAAAACAACTGATTTTTGCATAACATATATCCAAAATTAAAGTCCACAAATGTGACAATATTCCTCATCAAGCCGTTTTTATAGAAGATTGTACAGTAGATTGACTCCCATCACGATTACAGGAATAAACTGTAAAACGTTGCATTGCCGTGATGTCATTCGAAACCCGGCTCTTCCTCCTGTTTCCTCCTGTAATTGATCCTAAGCCCTCTGTCTGCAAAGGTTTTCCTCCAAATCATCATTTAACAGCCGCGTAACAGCCAGAAGAACCCGGACTTATCAAATTTAGACTTTATTTTTCTCCGATTTGACACTTTGAAATAAGAGACAGGAGTGGAGTGGTGGAATAAAATGGTAATCTGCGAGAAAACCCTTAAAAGAATCAATTTGGCAAGGTGTCATAAACGCAGCGCTGTGATTCGATGTCTCCTCCTGGAACGGGTTTGAGTTTCTTCTTCCGCGCTGACAGGCAGACCGGGGGCAAATTGACAGTTCTTTAAACCTCCTTGACAGAAAACCGCATTAATTAAGCCGTCGCCGGACTTTAATTGTGTTAAGAAGTTTTGAAAAAAAAAATCTAATATGAGAAAAGGTTACCAAGTCCTCTGCGGTGTCAGATTTTCCACTTTCTATGAATATTAATGTCGCTAATGAAGACAATCTCCTCTTCATCTCCCCATTGTTCTGCATGCAGGTGCCAAGCTTTCACCGCCATTGATTTGTTGTTAAAGAACAAATATGTCACGGGAAGAAATGACTGCCACGTCTTTTATCGCAAATTTATCAAGAAATGCGGCTTTTTTTCCCTCCAGGTGGAAGGATGCGTCGTCTGTTGGGTGTTTTATTTATTTAGAAAAAGAGGAGGATTTTTTAGCTGAGTGAGTGTTGAGCACGAGTTGTCAAGGTGCATTCAGGTGTTAATTAGATGTGGTAATGCTGTTGTGCTTTTTCTGTGTTTCTCGGAACAAAAGAGGAGGCAGAAGTAGGAGGAGGAGAGCTGGACAACTCATAAATACACAGCCGAAGAAAACACTCTTTGTTTTAGGCTCATAGTGAACATTTAATTCGATTCGGCACAATAGTATTATAGACTAGTGTTTCGCTAATTGTGCTACGTGGACTTGCTTTCCTTTGGTGGTTTGCAGGGCCCTATTTATTTCGTTTGGAGACTAAATGTATTAAGGTTTCTGTCCTCCTTTAGGTTGATAATTATTTAGAATATGGCGGCAACTGTTAATTGATTAATCGTGACTAATAAACTGTACAAATTGTAGGGCTTTAGTCGACTAAAGCAGTGTTTCCCAACCAGGGGTACATGAGCAATTACCAGAGGGTACTTAGAAATGTTTCAGGTTTTAAAAGAAAATGAAATGTACTTTTATCTGAAGAAAAACATGATATTAGTTGTGAAATTTGCATCTTTCTGCAGTATCTTGGACCATAAGTATGATTAAAATAAAAATAGAATGGCAATAATTGACGATATGTGACTTTTAAACCCATTTATTTGCCTTAAACTGAAGTCAAGGGGTACTTTGAGTGTGAGACAAAGTTTAGGGGGTACTCGAGACTAAAATGTTGGGAAGCACTGGACTAAAGACCTGTCCTATCGACCGATTATTCGACTAAAGTGGGGTGTGGCAATAATATATCTAAACTGTAATGTATTTCCATTTATCTAAACTAAACTGCACTCAAAAAAACTGTAGTGGAGTTCATGCAAAAACAACTATTTATACAGAAAAGTAGAAATAGAAATAGAAGACAGTGTATGTATACTTTAAGACTCCAAAATCTTCAGCTTCTCGTTTTTATAATAATTTAATATAGATAAAATGATTAGTGGACCAATAAAAATCTTGGTTAACTAAGACCTTGATTTTCAACCAGTGTGCCGTGAAAACATGTCCAGTTTGAGTTAAATTCATGCATGGATTGAATATTTACCATTTTGGAGAGGTCTGAGCCGACTTCTAATCCAAAAATAGAAAGCAAAACAGTCACCATTGCCAAATTAAGTGTCATGAACTATATTAGCTTCATTATATTTGAATTGTTTTTGCTCTAAAAAGTGCCATTTGTTATAATTTTCAGTAGATAGTGTGCCACGGAATCATTTTAACTAAAAAAGTGTGCAATGAGTCAAAAAAGGTCGAAAAACACTGGACTAAGATACTATCGACCGACTAATCGACTAAACAACTAAAGGATAACAGCCCTAAAAAAATGATCATCAGCTAATCGTTTACTGAACCACACAGACTCTAAAACACATCAGGACAGAGATATTAATAAATCAAAGACTCTCTCTTTGCACTGGCCTTCAATAGAAGCTGAGCACTCTATGTCAGTGTTTTCCAACCAGGGGTACGGGGACCCTTGGGGGTACATGAGCAATTACCAGGGGGTACTTCGACTTGTTTCAGGTTTTAAAAGAAAATGAAATGTACTTTTATCTGAAGAAAAACATGATATTAGTTGTGAAATTTGCATCTTTCTGCAGTATCTTGGACCATAAGTGTGATTAAAATAAAAATAGAATGGCAATAATTGACAATGTGTGACTTTTAAACCCATTTATTTGCCTTAAACTGAAGTCAAGGGGTACTTTGAGTGTGAGACAAAGTTTAGGGGGTACTCGAGACAAAAATGTTGGGAACCACTGCTCTATGTAATTGTTATGTTCTTGTATTTATTATTGTTTGTATTATTTTATCCTTGTTTTACCTGTGAAGCACTTTGGGCACCACTCTGTTGTTGTAAATGCGATATATAAATACAATTGACCTTGACCTTGACCTTGAAATGTAAAGATATAATGGATCATTCATTCATTCATTCATTTTCTATCGCTTATTCCCGTTAGGGGTCGTGGGTGACTGGAGCCTGTCCCAGTGACTTTGGGCCTTAGGGCGGGGTACACCCTGGACAGTGGCCAACTCACCCCACAAACACAGAGACACAGACACGGGCACTTGTTGTAACCCTGTAAAAACCCATAAACCCATCATTTGGTTACTCAGAATTGTATATTTCGATTAATTCCTCCATCGAGGCAACGATGGACAATTTTCAACAGTAAAAACACATGAATAAATAAAAATTCACTGCTTTTTACGATGAAATGCCAGTTCTAAGTCATTGAACCCATTGCTATTATTATATTGTTTTAGATTAAAATTGTGATGATAATTTGAATATGTTTAAAGTCTATATTTTAGGTTAGACGACACATTTCACTAAAATGCAGTGAACATGATTATATTTAAGATTTTGTTTTAAACATTTTGCTTATTTGTCTCCAGTTTGACAGTTTTCAAGTTTACAATAGTACTTCCTGGTTGGACATGAGCTGCAAATATGACATTTGTAGGCAATTCCACAACTATCATTTAATCAATAATACACTTTATTCATAATTATCTTTAGTCTTTAGTCACCATATTTCAACCTTTATTTGGCTGATAATATATTAAAAATGTTGAATATACAATACAAATAATTGTTTGACTAATCGACTACCATTTAGACCTGGTTTATCCTCATTTCAGATCATGTTTAGCCCTAGTTTAGTCCTTACATAGTCCAGGGTTAGATCTGGTGGTCCTCAGAAAGCCAAATAATTGTGGTACTTGGTGTGAAAAGTTTGATTAACACGGGTAGGTTTCAGATTTATCAAGCCACACATATTGTAAGAGTATTCAACGTGGGAGAAAAAGTTCCAATTGTGCCAGTCAGAGGTTATAGGCTATTTATCTGGAAAGACTATCCATCTCTGAACAGAACTGGTGCTCTGAGGTACAATCTGTCATTTACAACTCCATCCTCAGGCCTAAACAAATGAACAATAGTGCTAATGAGAGTATGCTAATAGGAGTTATGACTGATTGGGGGCATATACGATTATGCAAAATATGGCTCAAGTGACAGTTCACACCTTAGAGTAGTTCAATGGATTTAACAACGACAGATACTCTTTACTCTCTTTACTATAAACAACTATTTCCTGTTAGTTTTGTGTAGTTAGTCTTAGTCTTAGTCTTAGTCTTATTTCTTTCATTCCTGTCCTAAACTGTGTGTTGCAACAGTGGAATTTCCCCTTTGTGGGACAAATAAAGGATCTCTTATCTTATCTTATCTTAGCCAAACAGGTGTATAACAGTAACTTACCAGAGGAACTGAAGAAGCTACATGGATGAGTGGTAAACACTCTCTTCAGTTGAAAGATTTAAATTTTCTTCCAATCCTTAAAGGTGCTCTGTGTAACATTTTTGGTGTAGGGCCTGTCTAACCTGGCTCTGTCACACCAGAATGCCATGTGTCGCGCTCTGAATTAAGTTCTACTCAAATCAGATCAGTGCTTCCCTGCATGAAATGTTAAGTGTATTTAGTTTTTTGTTTGTCGTCTCTTTTGTATTTGTGACGTAAAGAATCCAATAAATCTAATCTAAAGATCTGACCTGTAACTTGGCCTGGTTGCCAGGGGCGTTTCTATGGAACGGCGGGGCTGACAGAGGCCACCCCCTGAAATTATTAATTGAGAAACTATTCACCTTATTCCTGAAGATGCCGTACGCGCCGCCATCTTGTTTCCGTTGTAGTTTACATGGAGCAGACGAGCTCAACAGAAAATAAGTTCTACATGGACTAAAAAGACGTTTTCAGAATGACCAGGAAATCGGTGCGTTGTGACTTGTTGTTGCTCGTGTTCATTAAACATTTTACACAAATCAATCTACTTTATGTAACATTTTAGCGGCGAGACTTTTCCCTTGTTCGTCATTAGCTTTAACGGAGTTCTCGTCAAACAGAAGTGCGTTTACAACAAAAGTGCAAAAAACAGCAAAAGTGGGCGGGGCAGAATAAGGTCAATAAACAATGTACTGTTTATATTATATTTATAACATAAAAGAGTAAAGAGAAATAAATGTTTTCAAGTTAGGATTATTTAAGATCAGTCTCAAAAAGATATAAAAAGTGTTCAATTGTCAAAATATACCCTGGTATCATCCTCTGATAACCGCAGTGAAAAATGTCTCTGCTGCTTGTGCCGTCTGCTTGTCGTCATGGAGATAGACTTTATCAATTTATTTTATTTACTTTTTTAACAGGAAAGTCCCACTGAGATTTAGAATTTATCAGGGCTTTGCTGGGCCCACACATAGAACTATAATAAAACCTGGAAGATGAATCCAAAATGGCCGCACTGTTTATCCCTATGGAGTGAGCTCATTGGTGCATGACCCCAAAAAAGTTTCTTACTTCCGCATTTACTTCCTGATACGGAGGCGGCCATCTTTGCTTTAGGGCGCCACGTGACGACAATCCCCCATGATGCTTTGAGCGACGTGAACGACCAGCAGCTGCAAGTTTTTGTGTTAGCGTTAGCTTGTGTGATTGTAATTGTGTTCTTCATGTTAGACACACGTTAAGCGTCTGAAATGAAATAAAATACAACTTACAGGTGTCTCTAGTCGAGCCTTTTCCACGAGCTTCTGTTTGTATCGTCCGACGCTCGTTCACGTGACTCACACATGTTTGCGGTGACGTCACTTCATATAAAAACGGTAATTTCGGTGATTTTAGAAACGGTAGAAAAGAACATTTCCTTCTATTTTGTTTAAATATAGATAATAATTAAGTACTGTCTGCAATTATAATGTGCAATTTTAGAAAAAGGCTGGTTCCAAGAGGCTGCAGTACCTCACACGGCCACTAATCAATCTGGGACCACAGACAGAGGGGGCGTACCTTATCCAGTTCATTTAATACATCCATGGGCCCACATTGAGGAGCCTATTGTACATGTTTGTAGTAGAACGTCGGAAATGTATTCACAGACACACGCAGACTCCTCACAGCAAGGCCTCACACCGCCCAGGATTCGAACCCAGAACCTTCCTGCCGTGCAGCCGAACGCTGTGACGCCAAGCAGACCCTCCACGTCACGCCGTCCGCCTTTGAGAAGTCCCCTGAGCTGAACGCGTTGCTTGCTGTGGATTTCGGAAACATCAGCGGCTGCGGGGCCTCAGCATTAGCCGTTGCCGGTGATTGTCAGGCGCATTGAGGAGACACGACTCCAAATGAACCGCGCGCCGCTGATAAGGAGACCTGAGCGCGCGTGAAAGATGAGCTCCGGCTATTTCTGGCGAGGCGAGCGCCCGATCTCGCCACAGGGCAGACCGTGAATAGCCCGAATTGGAATTACTTGAAAAGAAGAAACTGGCTGAAATAGTTGGCACTTGTCATTGAAGGAGCGTCTTTTGTTCGCGAGCCCATAGATCTCCATCAGAGGAATATTACATACAAAAGAAGCCATGTATTTGTGAGTCTTTTTGTGAAAAATTAACAAGGAGCGGGGAAGAAACCTTGTCGGAGGATGAATTTTGCAACATCTCGTTTGAATTAATGTTTAAATTTGGGAAGAACCTGGCTCCAGCCGCCGAGTCGGACCCCCAAGGTGGATTTTTCTCCGTCTGAATGTCCTGGCGCGGTTCGTCTCGCGATGGCTAATTTATGGAGCGGGTCGGGAGGATGAGGAATTGGGAGCCGTCGCACTTTCTCTCATTGTATCTGACACGATAGCGCTGCGGTGATGTCATCCCCGCCAGGCGCACCAGGCGGGAGTTCATCTTGTCCCTGAAGTAGACGTGTAAAGCTCGCAGGAGAAAGTCAGCCCACGTTTCAGACAAGTTTCGGAAAACTTTGCGACTTAAGAAATGATGAAACTTTATTTGAGCATCGTGGACCTGGGGATAGTTTCAATTTAATCGAGTTTAGATATCAATTTTCTCCTTTTTGGCGTTCTGTTTGAACAATTTAAAGGTGTTCTGTGTAAACGTTCTTGTGCAGTGCTGGTATTGGATGCGTAGAATGTTACACGGTATGGCATTAAACTCCAGTGTTGGGAAGTAACTAAATACATACGTCAGAATTAGGCCTGTCAAAGTGAATAATGATGCAAAGTTAAAGTCTATAGACCCTAAATTCAGAATGGAGGCAAAAGTGAAGTGGAACATAATGTGATTTCACTGGAGAAACTGGGATTTAACCTCAGAATGTCACAAAATATGAAAAACTGAGATGATACTGAGATGATATATTTAGTGTTATCAAAAGTCGTCTAAGCAACATACTTTAAAAATCAGTGGTGGAAAGTAACAAAACAACAAAACAAAAGTAAAATTACTGTTCTGACTGACCTGACACAGACTAATGTGCTCGTACTTCCTGGTTCTTGTCAGGACTCGAGCAGCAGGTTCTGGATGAACTGCAGCTCGTCTGGAGAGGCCAGAGAGCAGCCGTTACAGTAGTCTGACCTACTGGAGACAAATGCATGGATAAGTCTCTCCAAGTCTGGTTTAGACACTATACCTTTAATTTTGGCAATGATTTTTAGATGGTAAAAGGCTGTTGACGTTATTGATTTGATGTGGCTGTTAAAGTTCAAGTCTGAGTCCATTATTACCCCCAGATTTCTAACTTGATTTGTAGGTTTAAGAGCGAGAGACTGGAGGTGACTGCTGTAGAGAACAATAACCTGGAAAGTTGACCAAAACTCAACAGAATAAATCAATCCAGATTACAATTTGATGATTTAATAGTTCTCCAAACCAAAAATAATTACTTTTACTTTTCACTCTTAAAGCACACTTTTAAAGGAGCGTTTTAATACTTTTACTTGGGTATTACTTTGCTGCTGTATTTACTTGAGTAACAAAAGTGTGTACTTCATCCACCTCTGTTAAAATATACATAAGGCATATACATTTGTAAAAAGTACATTTAACAAATCACTGAATTGTAACGCCACAATTTTGCAACTTATATCTTGACGTTTATAATCCTGTGTGAACCAGAAAAATATCTTACAAGTGAAGCAACTTGTCAACTAAATCAAACTTTGCACAGAATAAGACTTTCGTAACTAATCTTTGCCGTTAAATCTTCTGCATTTGAAAGTCTAAACTCCTATACATAACCTACAAAACCTTCTACATTTTTTAGATTAAACACTTTGCTGTTATTTATGACCAAAGTTTAACTCCTGCCTGCAATAACTTTTAGTCTGCAACACTTTTTTAATGAATCAAATGTAATGTTTTTGTTGAAGCGGTCATACATTTTCTTTCTTTCCCTCCTTCGATACACATTGAGGCATAATTCTTACACTTTTAAACATTGTCTGTCTTTAAAAAATGGCCGCGCTTGACCCAAAAAAGACACGGCAGAACAAATGATTAGCTGCATCACCCAGAAACTAATGAAACGTCTTTCAACAACACTCCGTCTCCTCTTCCTCTTGGCCCAGTCCGGGATACCTATTAACGCTCCCTTTAAATTATTCATTCTGATGGATAAAACACCTCCAACAATTAATTGCATGTGCGCCACCCACTCCCCTTTAAATCTGCAAAGAGAAAGTATCATTTCCTGTGCGCCGGACTTTAAAATATGGATTCAAATGTAAAAATAATAACTTCTGGGTAAATACGCTAAAGAAGATTAATGGAGCGGGCACAAAATGGCCGCTTCTTTATCGCCGCACTGCAAAAGAAACACGACTCGGAAGTTTCTTTTTCATGTAATGTAAAGGGTTTTATGGTTTAACACTGTTTTGTTTTTATGTTTATCTTGTGGAGCGATTTTTCTCTCAAGCGATTCCTGTTTTTTTAAATGACATCACAGCATTCCATATAAAAATAAATTAAAATAGACCTTTTAAAAGTTTGTAAATAAAAACATTCGGAATTCAGAACGGAGGCAAAAGTGAAGTGCAACATAATGTGATTTCACTGAGAAACTGGGATTAACATCAGAATATCACAAAATATGAAAAAAACGGGCGAATTTGTCAAAGTAAAAGCCTCAGACACATGTGAGTGACATCAGAGCTTCTTTAAACACATTTATTATTGTATTTTACATTATGTTTTAGGAAATTATAATAAACTCTTTGCATTTTTGATGAAGGAACAATCCAGATTTATGGGTTTTATTGGAAAAATACTCACAGAAATGTTGAGCCTACAATAATTGTTAATTTTATCTAGAGATATATTAGATACTATACAATAAATTAGATTCTTCAGAAGCTAAAATACAATTTTAAGGCTAGAAAATTTTTATTTTGTCCATCGTTTGTTATAGAAAAGCAAACTAACTAACCTTTCTACTCTGGAAATTCAAATGTGTTGCTTTTTCTTTTTTTCAGAATTCCAGATTGGAGGCAAAATTAAGTTGTACATTTTTCAATGATTCACTCACATTAAATCTAAATTCTACTAGTTTTAAATTATCATCATTTTGCAGATTGTCACACGGACTAGATCACAATTAAATTTTTATCGTCACAGAAAAATGTATGGGTTTTGCTGGAAAAATACTCACAGAAATGTTGAGCCCACAATCGTTTTTCATTTTATCTTGAGATGTATTACATACTATACCATAAATTAAGCTAAAATACAAGTTTAAGGCTACAAATCTTTATTTTTTTCCATCCTTTGCAATAAAAAACTAAACTATCTGACATTTCTACGTTGGAAATTCAAATGTGCTACTTATATCCCAACACAAACTGCTCATGAACAGTGCTTGAATTAACAATCACATTATAAAACAACCTGCAAAATGTTTTTATTGTGAAGTTTTTTACATTCTCAATAAACGTGCAGCAGAGTTGCTAGCATTAGCCGCTTATCTTAGCTTGAGCTGTGAATAGATCGCAAATCTCCGGCAAAAAGTTGACTAATCCAGTCCGTTTGATGTTTAATGTGCAATCCATGGTTTAATAAAACTTGTACGATGTTTATTAGTCCATAAATATCTGTCAGGCGGATTTGACCCATATTCATTACAGAAATCGATTTTTATCGGAGTTTTGCAGACTTTTTATTTCTTCCAGAGTCACGTGAGTCGCGCCGAGGAGAAAGTAGTGAGCTTAGTGTCCCAATCGCTCCAGGATTAAGGGCACTATTTAGTCACTGAACAGGGTAGGAGTGTGTAGTGAATGAGTGAATGAGGGGTTAAGGCCTGAGTGTGGACATTCGGACACAGCCCACAACTTACACTCTGTGTTGTTAGCATGCTAAGATTTGTTAGCTTTATCTGGGACGACAAAACTTGCTCTGGGCTCAGAAAGTGAAAGCGAAAGTGCTTATAAACTCATCTCAGTGAATTTTTAGGATGGTGGGACTGCACTGGGAAAGTGAGCGATACATGTGACTGATGTGAAGACTTTAAAACAAACCAGTTCTGTTTTCCACATTTCAAAACTGTAAAAATCAGGTACAGCCCCTTTAATACTCGATAAAAAGCATAATATGTCTCTAATAGTTTTATTCGGTTTGTGGCTTGTCAGAGTAAGCTACAGCAATAGTAATTATTTAAATACAGAAATTAAATCCACATGCAAATTTGAAATACAAGTACAACACATAAAGATATATTCTTTTTTAACAGCGTCCCCACTTCACATAAGACACTGCGGCTTCCATTCTCCCGACTTGAAACTTTCCCCTTCTCTATTCTGTTTTATGGCCCTCACTTCAGAGCGGAGCAGCCTCGCACACGGGGATCTCTCATGTAAATTACAACGGCCCCCAACCTCTCTCCATCCACCGTGCAAACCGCGCCATGCATAAATCACACACATTATCGATGGATGCGCCGTTAATTGTCCCACGTCTTAAAGAGTCAAAAGGAAAAGGTTTGAGGAGTTTGACCACAGGGAGGCTTCAATGCAAATGTGTGTTCTCCAAGTCACGCTGCACTTCTGAGGCTCAGCTCTTAATCTGTAGATGAAGCAGTGATACCCACGCTTTAATGTGTTTGAAATAGAAACCTGCAAGCAACTGTACGGCTGCACACCATGATTATTTAGTAATCGGTTTGACTTAAAGTGGACATATTGTGCTTTATTGTGGCTTTAATTGGCTTTTAAACATGCTTTTGGTCAACTTTTAATAAGTATTTCACATTTTCTAACTTGAAATAATGTCTGTATTCGAAAAACACATTCAACAGTGGGAACAAACACTGGAAAAATAGATAAATGAAGCCCTTAGGCAACGTGAATGCTACGCTATAGAGCGATGCGTTCACAATTTGACCACAGAAAGAGTCCAGTGATGGTTTATGGACTTTGAAACTGCACGAGAACGCTGGATTTTTACGACAATTACAGGAAAATTCAAGTGATTTCTGAGGCTGATAGAAGATGACCTCATAAACAGGGTTAACGAAAGAAACGCGAATTAAGCTAAATACAACTCTTGGTATGTTCTCGATCAGACGACAACATTGTAAGCTCAAATATAGTCAATTTTGCTAGAAATGTCCTTTAATTTGTAAGAAATACTTTTTTATATTAGTCGTAATAATAATAATGCAGAGGATTTTTATATGTTTTTTAAAAAAATATGTTTTGTAAGGTTTCTAATAGGTTGTACATCACTACATTCTCAAATCCTAGTTTAAAATTGAACTAGATGACAGGTTAGAATCTAATGTTGAAAGCTGCTGTTAAAATGCAGATTTTTTGACCTGGTTTATGGTTAATATCATTAATTAATAACAATTAATGGACCTATCAACATGAAACGTCTTCTCTGTCAGCGTAAATACACTAAAGCAGTTCCATTGGTCAAACCCAAAGATGTGATTGTTGTAAAGATAAATACGTCATAGAACCAATCCCTAACAAATAAACAAAGTCTAACATTTGTGGATCATAAATTTGGATATTTCTTCCAAAAAAAAACAGTGACTCTTTCATATAGTTACATCCCTGCTCTCCATCTGAAGGTGTGACATTATCAAACACTAGAATGTGAACGCAACTTTTCATCACACAATCACACAAAAATATACAAGGTGAGTGTCTTGCCCAAGGACACTGCTCCCAGCTGTGATCGAACCTCACCGCTGCCTCGTCGTGGAGAACATGTCGAATCCACAGTTCAGTCAAGCCCAGGAAACAAACCCTTCTCTCTGTGAGACGGAATGCAGAGTAAAACGAAGAAGCCTTTTCTCCTTCTCACCGAGACACTCTGAGATAAAATGTAATTAGTTCTCCCAAGTGTAATTAGCCGCTTTAGTGCAATGTAGAGGTGAACCCCAGGGCACGGACATGGGACCATTAAAGTTTAAAAGAGAAAACAAACAAACAACAGAAGAACAGAGTCATCAGATGGAGCTCCTGTACTGTAGCGGTTTACGGCCTGTTCCGCAGTATTGATGCAGGACATAAAGACAAACAGATGGATGCTACTAAACCGCGGCCCCTTCTCTATCGACGCCCGCGGACTGTGCAGCTGGACAAAGGAAGTGCAAACTCAGAGGGGAAAGTTACAGTAAGCAAAGCAGGCCAATAAGCTCTGTGTTTTGTTCCAGTTACAGAGGCTCCTCCACATAAAGAAGTGTGTGCCGCTCGGCTATTTATTGCTGTGCTGCTGAATGCAACGCCAGCTCAAAAGGCTTCAAATCATTGGGGAGATTGTTAGGCTTCTGTGAAAATTACGGAAATGCAGGGGAAATGGATGAGCAGCACTCATAACAATTAATCAGAGGCGCCTGATTAATAAAGTTCATTTTTTATTCTGGATGATTCAGGGGATTATCAAAAGGACACTGTCCTTGTCATTTTGATTAACAAACCCATCCTCGCTCGGAAGGAGGACGCGCTGAAGGGAGACGCTTTCTCTCGTCCATAAAATAAATATTGAATGAGAATATTAACTCGTTAACCTTGACAAGTATTTGTAATTTTCATAAGGGGCCAAAGCAGCGGATTCAGCACAAAAACTGCTGTGGGGGTTTGAGAGCGGCGCAGCGGAGGGGCGGGGGACGACAACACACAACAAATTAGAGAGAATGAAGAATGCTACTGCATGAATCCTGTCATTTTTATGGGCTGCGATGATTAATTTGTTTGTTCAAATTCTCAATTAAGCCGGGAAGGAAGTGGCAGAATTAGAAAGGAGAGCAGAGCAGCCTCGGCGGCCCTGAGGGACACGCGGCCCTACCTGATCTCAGGTCAGTGGGCCACTCTGCGGCGCAGCCTTTTCAGAGCAGCCAGAAAAATGCAAATCCAAACATTTCGTCAGGCTTCTGTTTTGATAAATGGCTGTGGCTTTTTCTTTCATTTGTCCAGGTCACGCTGTCGAGGGTAATGCCCTTAAAATGTCAATTGTCAGAGTGAGCATGCATCGCATTAGACGTACAGTACAGTTCACACACAAAACAGCAGTCAGCCGCTGCAAAGAAAAGAAATAAAATATGGAGCTGCACTTCCCTGTTCCCCAGAGGCCTCTGCACTTATTATTTGTCAGAGTGACAGATGTTTTTCAATGACGCCGTCTCATGTGAACTGAACTCCAGCAAAGCCCCACCGCCAGAGACTGTGGGACGATACGCACCACCTGACCCACTGAGAGGGAGGCGTCTGGGGAGGGGGAGGACAGGGAGAAGGAGGAGGAGGAAAGGGAGGCAGGGTGAGGTGTCTGGGGAGCGGGAGGACAGGGAGAAGGAGGAGACGTTGAGGGTTAGGGAGGCAGGAGGAGGACGCAGGATGAGGCGTCTGGGGAGGGGGAGGACAGGGAGAAGGAGGATGCGTCTAGGGTTAGGGAGGCAGCAGGAGGAGAGGGAGGCAGGGTGAAGCGTCTGGGGAGGGGGAGGACAGGGAGAAGGAGGAGGCGTCTAGGGTTAGGGAGGCAGGAGGAGGAGGCAGGGTGAGGCGTCTGGGGAGGGGGAGGACAGGGAGAAGGAGGAGGCGTCTAGGGTTAGAGAGGCAGGAGGAGGAGGCAGGGTGAGGTGTCTGGGGAGGGGGAGGAGGCATCTAGGGTTAGAGAGGCAGGAGGAGGACAGGGAGAAGGAGGATGCGTCTAGGGTTAGGGAGGCAGGAGGAGGCAGGGTGAGGCGTCTGGGGAGAGGGAGGACAGGAAAAAATATATATATAATTTTTGAACATGGAAAGAAAGGGAAGCTCACAGTAAGAATACTTCAAAGAAAACATGTAGAGTAATAAATGCAAAAGAGATGTTACTGTGGCACATTTTAGGCAAAGCAATAACACCTCCAATGGACACAAGCGGGTGGCGCACACTCCATGACAAAAGAGGGCACTTAAAGCTTTTTATGTAGCAGTTATGTAACTCCAAACAGTACGTTGTAAATGAGACCACGGTGCACTATCTGCATCTAATAATCAGGTGTTTTGTTTGCTGTCGGCCCAGAGCTGACCCTGCGCTCTGATTGGCTGCGCTCGGGTGGTCTGCCCTAGTTTCACTTTGCTGTTTTAAATAAACTGTTCTACTGCAGCGTACGCTCTCAGAGATGAACGCTGTGGAGATCAACAAGGTCAAAGGGTCACATTCAGGGGCTTCAGCCTTATCTTGATATAATAATTCTGGATAGTGTGTCAAATAATACATATACAGATGTGTAAATGTACAATTAAAACTAAACATAAGATAATAACAAAGCTAAATATAACAAAGCATAACACACTTAACCCTTCAAGAGCTGGTATTGAGTCTCTTTGTCTCCTGCTTTAGCAAAATACACTCTCAAAATGCTCAAGTGCTGCTTCAAACACTCGATTCAAGGAGATCCCGCTGCTATTTTCGCTCTTTTTATGTAACGTGTCAAAGTTGTTGATCTGCTTCTTCTGAATGTAAATACCTCTTTTCACTTTTTAACAGCCCTTTAAAGACGTCGACCCACTGCTTCATCTCCAGCAGAATGCACTGAGATCATAAACACCTCTAACATTGGAATTCATGAGTCTGACCAGGACAAAACCAGGACCCAAAGTGAGTTTACATTAGGTCTAGGTCTAGGGAAGGACCGAACGATGACTAAAAGAAGGAGGAATTCCCGTAAAAATGACACAAGAAACATGTAACGCTTTGTTTTTTTAATCGAAAAATCTATTTTATTGTATGCATGCCCTGTAAAGATGTCGTCAAGTAGCATTTCTTTAGCTTCCTGTCGGTTAAATATTGTAAAAACCTCATATTCGCTGGTCTTTTACGGTCTAAATAATCTAAATAATAATCTGAATAATAATAATCGATCTAAATGAATTTCACGTAAAAGAATAATTACCAGACTCATTGATATCCGAAGTAATCATTAGTTGCAGCCCTGTTGACTATATAATTAAAGCGCTTTGGGTGGAAAAGCCCGTCGCCGCCGCCACCTTCTTCGTCTTCGTATCGTATCGTATCGTATCGTATTTATTGTAAATTGTAATTTAACCTGAACAAAACCATGCAGGCCTACGGTAAATTAAACCAGGGATATAACAATAAGCAAATCCCTCGGTACATATTATAACGATATTCATTTCACTGCACAGTATAATATAATGCAATTTTTGACAAGCAGAATTGTAGAAATCATACTTTTTTTCTTTTAAAATGCCTTCACAAGCCTTTTGTGTGAATCCTTACTATTATATTCCAAAAACGTATGATAAAAGTGCTTAAAGTGCCTCTGACAGGTTGAACTACTCATTTAACTAAAACGCATTTAAGATAAGTATATTTTAGTTTCTACTAAAATCTTTACACATGGTACCGCAGTTTAGCTATTCTTTTAGGTTTTTAATTGTACTTCCTGGTTGTAAAGTATGACATCACACTAGGAAATTACCATAGCAACCACACTGTACACTGGGAAAAACTCATCTAATGTCACAGATTTGATTAATTTGACAAAGAGAAACACATGTGTTCTACTAGATAGGTTCACTGCTGTTGATCAGGCAGAGATAACTTCAGTCATTATGTCCTCCAAAACATCAACTTGTATTTTGGACCCAATCCCAAGTAGACTCCTCAAAGAAATTCTCCCCCTAATTATAAATCCCATTCTTAATATAATAAATACTTCACTAGAAAGCGGTTATGTCCCTCAGTCCTTCAAATATGCAGTGATTAAACCACTTTTGAAAAAGCCTAATCTAGACCCCGACATACTGGCAAACTATAGACCTATTTCTAATCTGCCCTTTGTCTCTAAAATCCTTGAAAGAGTTGTGATTAAACAGCTTTGTCGCCACCTGCAGGACAATAATTTAGTTGAAGTTTTTCAGTCAGGGTTCCGTGCATACCACAGCACTGAAACTGCACTAGTTAAAGTCACAAATGATCTGTTATTAGCTGCTGATGATGGACAGGTCTCAATCCTGGTTCTGTTGGACCTCAGCGCAGCGTTTGATACCATCGACCACAACATTCTACTTCAGAGGTTAGAATGTGATATAGGTGTCAGTGGAACCGCCCTAAACTGGTTTAAATCCTATCTATCTGATAGGTACCAGTTTGTTAATGTAAACCAGAGATCTTCCCCATGTTCTAAAGTAACCTACGGTGTGCCGCAGGGTTCAGTACTCGGTCCAGTTCTGTTCACACTTTATATGTTGCCCTTAGGTATGATCATCAGAAAGCATGGCATTAACTTCCACTGCTATGCAGATGACACTCAGCTGTATTTATCAATGAAACCTGATCAGACCCATCAAGTAGACAGACTTAGTGCCTGCGTGAAAGACAAGACAAAACTTGGATGACTCTTAATTATCTGCTCCTTAACCCTGAAAAAACCGAGGTCATTCTGCTGGGCCCTAAGCACCTGCGAGACTTTTTATCCGACCAGATAGTTTCTCTGGACAATATCACTGTAGCCCCCAGCTCTACTGTAAGAAACCTTGGGGTCCTATTTGACCAAACCTTGGGGTCCTATTTGACCAAGATCTCTCGTTTAAAGCACATATAAATCAAGCCTGTAAAACAGCCTACTTTCATTTGCGTAACATAACCAAAATTAGAAAAATCCTGCCCAGAGATGATGCCGAAAAACTCATCCATGCATTTGTCACATCCAGATTAGACTATTGTAACGCCCTGCTTACAGCGTGTCCTAAAAGCTCTATAAGAAGCTTTCAACTGGTTCAAAATGCAGCAGCAAGATTATTAACAGGTACTAGAAAAAGAGATCATATTTCACCAGTGTTAGAGTCTCTTCACTGGCTTCCTGTTGAGTTTAGAATCAAATTTAAAATCCTCCTCCTGACTTATAAAGCTTTAAACAATATGGCCCCATCCTACCTCAAAGATGCAATAGTAGCGTACCATCCAAACAGAGCTCTTCGTTCTCAAAATGCTGGACTATTGTTAGTCCCCAGAGTCTCTAAAAGCACAGTAGGAGGTCGAGCATTTAGCTACCAAGCTCCTATGTTATGGAACCAGCTCCCTGTTCATGTAAAAGAGGCCGACACAGTCTCTACATTTAAGACCAGGCTCAAAACGTTCCTCTTTGAAATAGCTTATGGTCAGGCCAGTTAGGAACAGAAATAAAAACCTACAGTTTTAGCTACGCTGCCCTTGGAGCAATTCTGCTGGGGGAAGTATGGCAGCTTGAACACTGTCCTCTGGTTCTTCCTACTTTACCTATCAACAATATTTAATATTACTTCAACTGTAGTCTGTTCATTGCTGTTCACATGTTTCTCTTTCTCTCCACTTCCCCGGGAGTGGAGACTGTTTCAGGCACTGCGGCGGCTGCTCCAGTGACCACCCCCACCCCCATCTGTCTGGAGGATCGATCTCTACACTGGACGATCTATGCGCCACCCGCCTGGAGGAACTCCCTCAACCCTGGATTAGCCACACCTCGTCTGCCTGGACGAACTCCATCTACTTAGATTAACTGTTCCTCATCTCCTGCTGGAGGATCTCTACACTGGTGGTCTGCTCCTCGTCCGCCTGGAGGAACTCTTTAAAGCCACCTCCCTCTTGAGTGGTTCTGGTTCAGTCCAAGTGGATGTCAGTCCTAGTTCATCTGCAGCCTGTCCGTCCGTGGGAGTAGGATCTCTCCTTCACTGTGGTTCTCCTGAGGTTTCTACTTTGTCCCATGGGGTTTTTTGTAGTTTTTCCTCGCCGCGAAGGAGGGTCAAAGGACAGGGGCATTCTGGGACAGTTATCTGAACTGCTTTTACCTGTGGCCCATCGAGGCAACTGTTGTTGTGATTTTGGGCATTATAAAAATAAATTGATTTGATTTGATGTGAACACCTTTATTTGTGTAAAGGGTCAAAAAAGTAATTCGTTTTGTGTAAATTATGCGTAACCTTTGTCTCCTCAGTGTGATGTCATCATTTTGTTTACTTCCTGTAATTTTCAACACATTTTTCAACTTTTCTCCACAAACAGCGACCTGATTGGTGTCAAACTACGATTTATATTTACAAGAGGTATTAATACACTGAATAAAGTCAAAATTAGAAAACCCTAAAAACCTGTCATACGCACTTTAATAACAGTGATCTCTTCATGTTGTCTGCACTGAAACGGAGCAAAGGATCATGGTCTATGTAGTTCCCTTTGTTTGTTTAGCTGTTACTGCAAAAAAAAACAATGCATTTAAGCAAAAAAAGTGTACGATTCGATGTATTACGGCACAAAATATGAAACGAAATCACAATATTTCAGTTAATGTTACATCCCAAGACTAAACCAGGACTAACACTGCACAGAAACCCACCGCAACCACACTTTGAGAACCACCACGCGTGCATTTATACTTCGAAAGACAGACATAAGAATATACGAAACGCACTGAGGTGTAACTTGAATATAGTCGGCTCTTTCTGTTTTACATACGAGGCAAATTCTCCAGACGGAAATGCAACTTTATTATTATGTTCACGACCATTATATGCTTTTTGTAATGAAATCACCGTGTGTGTTTTCCGGACCAGTGGCTGCTTTTAATAGCATCGGCCGCTACCTTTTCTTTTTTCCCCTGGTTTCAAGGTGTCCTCCGCCGAGTGTGTGTACAGAGCGCGAGCAGCACTCCGAGCAAGCATCAGGGAGGAGAAAATGCTTATTAGTCAAACAATCCCCATCGGACCAGTGCCGTGGTCAGCCGCCAGAGAAGGATAACTCAGGGAGGAGACAGAGCGGGTGTAAACCAGGACTAAATCAGGTTCAAAACACGATCTAAACCAGGACTAAATCAGGTTCAAACACGATCTAAACCAGGACTAAATCAGGTTCAAACACGGTCTAAAACAGGACTAGATCAGGTTCAAACACGGTCTAAAACTCATCTCAAAACTCACCTATTTAGATTAGCCTTCTCTGGTGAAGGTTTTTGATTGTATTTATGCTTTGTAATGTGTCTTTGGGTGTTGAAAATTAAACATTTTCATTACAAACCCAGTCTAAACCAGGACTAAACCAGCCAAACAATCCCCAATGGACGGAGAAGGATAACTCAGGGAGAGAGCGGGATGTAAACTGGACTAAACCAGGTCTAAACCAGGACTAAACCATGTTAAATCTCAACTTTTTAGATTAGCCTTCTCTGTTTAATGTTTTTGTCATAGTTTTTAGTATTTATGCTTTGTAATGTGTCTTTGGGTGTTGAAAATTTAACATTTTTATTACAAAGAAGGATAACTCAGGGAGAGAGCATGATGTAAACTGGATTTAAACTGGACTGAACCAGGAATAAACCAGTCAAACAATCCCCATCGGACAGAGAATGATAACTCAGGGAGAGAGCGTCACGCAAACTGGACTAAACCAGGTCTAAAACAGGACTAAACCAGCCAAACAATCCCCAGTGGACAGAGAAGGATAACTCAGGGAGAGAGCGGGATGTAAACCAGGACTAAATCAGGTTCAAACACGGTCTAAACCAGGACTAGCTCATCTCAAAACTATCTGTTTGAGGTTTTTGTTGTGGTTTTTAGTATTTATGCTTTGTATTGTGTCTTTGGGTGTTGTAAATTAAACATTTTTTATGACAAACCCAGTCTAAACCAGGAATAAACCAGTCAAACAATCCCTAATGGACGGAGAACGTTAATTCAGGGAAAGAGCATGATGTAAACCAGGACTAAATCAGGTTCAAACACGGTCTAAAACTCATCTCAAAACTCACCTATTTAGATTAGCCTTCTCTGTTGAAGGTTTTTGTTTGTATTCATGCTTTGTAATGTGTCTTTGGGCGTTAAAAATTAAACATTTTCATTACAAACCCAGTCTAAACCAGGAATAAACCAGTCAAACAATCCCTATCGGACAGAGAATAATAACTCAGGCAGAGAGTATGATGTAAACTAAGACTAAATCAGGTTCAAACACTAAACCAGGACTAACCTATTTCAAAACTCACCTTTTTAGATTAGCCGTCTCTGTTTAATGTTTTTGTCTTAGCTTTTTGTATTTATGCTTTGTAATGTGTCTTTGGGTGTTGAAAATTTAACATTTGCAAAGAAGGATAACTCAGGGAGAGAGCATGATGTAAACTGGACTAAACCAGGTCTAAAACAGGACTAAACACCGTCTAAACCAAGACTAAACCAGTCAAACAATCCCCATCGGACAGAGAAGGATAACTCAGGGAGAGAGCGGGATGTAAACCAGGACTAAATCAGGTTCAAACACGGTCTAAACCAGGACTAACTCATCTCAAAACTCACCTTTTTTATATTAGCTTTATCTGTTTAATGTTTTTATTGTAGTTTTTTGTATTTATGCTTTGTAATGTGTCTTTGGGTGTTAAAAATTAAACATTTTTATTACAAACCCAGTCTAAACCAGGACTAAACCAGTCAAACAATCCCTATCGGACAGAGAATGATAACTCAGGGAGAGAACGTGATGTAAACTGGACTAAACAAATTCAAATACTGACCAGACTAACCATCTCAAAACTCATCTTTTTAGATTAGCCCTCTCTGTTTAATGTTTTTGATGTAGTTTTTTGTTTTTATGCTTTGTAATGTGTCTTTGGGTGTTAAAAATGAAACATTTTGATCATGAACCTAGTCTAAACCAGGAATAAACCAGTCAAACAATCCCTATCGGACAGAGAATGATAACTCAGGGAGAGAGCGGGATGTAAACCAGGACTAAACCAGGTCTAAAACAGGACTAAACCCCGTCTAAACCAGGACTAAACCAGCCAAACAATTCCAATTGGACGGAGATGATAACTCAGGGAGAGAGCATGACATAAACCAGGACTTAATCAAGTTCCAATACAGTCTAAACCAGGACTAACTCATCTCAAAACTCACCTTTTTAGATGAGCCTTCTCTGTCTAAATCAAATCTATAGCCAGCTTTACATCACCAGATTGAACCAGAGCTAAACATGGTCTAAACTAGGTCTGAGTGATACTGTGATAAAAGAAAATGTTGTGCTGGTCCCTGTGACAATCTGCTATTTTTGTTGTATCATGATTGACTGTTTGTGTCTTTAATGCAGCTGTCTGTTCAAACACACTTTTTCTCCTGTTGTTTAGCCTCTGAAGCCTCTGAGCAGATGACTTTATTTACCTCTTATAGACAAGGGCAGCACAATTAAACCAAATCCACACAAAATCGCAATTTTAATGGATGCAATTAGCAAATCATAAAGGCTGCAGTTTTTGAAGTGCAATAATTTCTTTCACAAACAACAAAATGTCTTGCTTTCATTTGAATAAAAACTGCTAACACTGTAGTTTGGATTTGTACAAACATGTTCTATAACCAGAGACAAAAGTGTGACGCGCTTCCAAACAACAAATGCGACTCATTGCACCAAAACTTGCCTAAAAGTGACACAAACACGACTTTAAACTACAAAGACGCGACTAAAAGTAACAAAGATGCATTTAAATGTGACAAACACAACTGAACGTGACAAAAAAGTGACTAAAAGTGTCAAAATTGTGTTTAAAATGTGAATTTGATTAGAGTTCTATTATTAAAACATAGATCTCAATCTAATCACAATCACTGGTCATAAAAATCACAATTAGATATTTTTCCTAAATGGTGCAGCTCTATTAAAGGCGATAGAAAAATATGAAGGGAACACCATTCATTCATTCATTCATTCTCTACCGCTTATTCCCGTTAGGGGTCGCGGGTGACTGGAGCCTGTCCCAGTGGCTTTGGGAACACCAATCGTGATGAAATCATGATCTGGCCCCAAGAAAATCGTGATAATGATTTTTTTCCATCGCCCCGTCCAAGTCTAAACCATGACGAACCAAACCCAACTAAAGCAGGACTGAAGACTAAAACTAGACTGTGAATATGTCTGTAAACTTAAGGTGAGACATTACAGCTAAAACCTTTTTTTTTTCAATTTTTTGTGTTTTGGTCAGTTTTCTCTCTCACATATCATCTTTCATGTGGAAACAACAAAGTGTCCAATCTGCTCCTAAAGAAGTTTTATTCTTCATTTAATCCACTTCATCCATAGATTTCTCTGGGACATTGTAACTTCAACAGTAATTTTCTTAAAGTGCATTTTTCTCCCTCGAGACATAAAGTAGCTCCGGCACTCACCAAACTTTACAATGTTGGACTCAACAAGATTTTGAAGAAATGTACAGAAGGATTTGTTGATATCTCATTAATTTACCGACGTTTAAAGTTAAAAAATGAGGCAACATTTGAATTTTTAGCACAATTTTCAGTCTAATCTAGTTCACTCAAAAACTAAATAAGAAATCCAAAATTCCCTCTGTAAAGTTTTTTGTAACTAATATTTGTACAAAATGAACCAAGAAATTTAAACCTGGTTCTGTCCATTTTTCAGATTTAAATGTCCCATATATGCTCTTAAGATTTAATTAATATTTTGATATTTAAATACACTTTTTGACTAAGGCTGAAACTTAACAATTATTTTAGTAAACTAATATTTTTAACCAAATAAATGCTGAAGTATTGTGAATGAAGCTTCTAGAGAGAGAATATTTATGAATAAAGTGTATAATTGAGAAAAATCAGAAATGGTCTATTCTTTTTTTGCCATTTTTCTTTAATAATGTCACTGTCTTTGTTATAAAAGTCTTTAAGTTTGTGTTTTACAGTCTGTTTAGTCCAGAGAACGACGACATCATCAAAATACGACTGACATTATTGTTTATAGTCGACTTCATGATTATTCTAATTGTTGCAGCCTTATTTTTGATGCAATAATGTCTGTTATATTAAAATAAAAAAACAACAAATACAAAACTGAGGCAATTTTACATTGAACAATCCACAAACTAAACATGTGTTTGTCAGGAAATACGAGGGAGTGCTTTAGTTTGTAGCGATCGTCTTTAGAGGCAGAAATGCTCAGAACGAGTCTTCCCTCTGTAAAGTTTTTTGTAACTAACATGTGTACAAAATGAACCAAGAAATTTAAACCTGGTTCTGTCCCTTTTTCAGATTTAAACGTCCCAAATATGTGCAATTTTGGCTGTTTTTACAAATAAAACACCTAATTTCTTTATGAAAACATGACATGATGAAAAACTTGTAATATATTTCTTTCTTACATTTATGTGACTAAACTACAGCAGAAGTTTAACATTGATATCTTTAAATGTAAGATTTTTTCCTATCCACCTGCAGCGTCTCACCTTAAACCAGGACTAACACAGGTCTAAACCAATCAGATTCCCCATTACGTCAGCTCTTTGTTGTCTTTTGTGCGGTTGCCGGTGCAGAGGCATAAGGACGAGGCTCTTCGGGGATGTGTTTGAGCGCAGAGAGCGGTGGGTGATGTATGGACGTGTGTGCGGTCCAGGCATCAGGGGACCACACATGGAAAGCAGGGCAGGAGCAGAACCAGGTCTAACACACGGGCGAGGCTCCTGCGTCCTGAAAACAATCCACAGCTATGTTTGAACGCAGCAGACCGAAACAAAGAAACACAAATACGTCTGAGGTGGAGGGACCGTCGTTTTTGTCAGCGCGTACTTGAAATATCGTCAAATTAAGATGGTTTTCCTGGTGATTGTAGTGCGCTGTGTCCATGCATCAATCCCTCCATATATTATACAATTCACTGATCCTACCATACCTGAGCTCTGGAGCACAAGTATGGGGACATACGTACAAAACCAACACAGAACCCCTGTTCAAATTACAGAAAAAAAAGCAGTGAGAATTCTACACAGAGCAGGATATCGGGACCACACAAATATATTGTTCTTCAAATCCAAAATATTAAAGTTTGAGGATTTAGTTACATTTAAAACACGACTAACTATTTATAAAGCCAGACATAAACAACTACCAGAAAATATTCAAATCATGTTCAGTGACAGAGAAGGAAATTATAATCTAAGGAATCAGTTCAACTTAATGAAATTATTTTACCCCACAGCAACCAAAAAAATGTGCGTTTCAAGATGCAGAGTTGATCTATGGAACAGTTTAAATGAGGAAACAAAGAACTGCCCAAGTATAAAGTGCTTCAAAAAGTGGTACAAATATAACTTATTTTAAAAAATATGCAGAAGAAGGTTAGAGTTAAAGTTAAAAATATTTTAATCTGATATGGTTAAATAACTAATTACAATATTGTCATTAATTTTTTTTGTGAAAAACAGGCAAACTATTAAATAATCAAATATAGTCAAAGCTACAGCTACATTTAGCAGATCATCTACGATACTATGATTGTAAACATTTTCATGTATATTGTCATTATACATATTGTTCAGGACTGATGTCAAATATTAACGTTTGTCGTATCAAGGCTGTCAACACTTGATGAGATGAAATGAGGGGCAGGAGTTCATAAGTTCACACTTCTTCTACTCCTTTTTGAGCATGAACGCACCACAGCAGTAAATGTGGCACAACTTGTATGTTGCTCAAAAAAATAAATAAATGAAATGAAAATGAAATCAAAGTAGGGCTGCACGATATTGGAAATTATTTCGATACGGCTCTTAAGATCTGCATAATTGATAATATTTTGATATTTAAATACACTTTTTGACTAAGGCTGAAGACTGAAACTAGCGATAATTTTAGTAGTCGACTAGTCAGCGATTATTTCTATTGTAGACTGAGACTTAGAATAAACTAGACTTCCTTGGTAAACTATTTATAATGCATTAATAAGCACTTGTTATGTGTTTATCAGCATTTATAAGGCATTTACAAGCATTTATTCGCGTGATAATTGACAATAATGTAATCTGCAGCTCATTGATGCTCTGTACATGTGGTTTATTAACTCAAACATGTTTGGGCTGATGGATTATAAACATGTATAAGGCGTTATAAGTGCATAAACAAACTATTAGTGCTTATTAACATCTTATAAATAATTAACTAAGGAACCTTAATCTAAAGCGTTACCAATAATTTAGATATCCTCTTCATTTGATCTAAAATTTTCAGGATATATTTTCTTTCTTATTGGATTTCGAGGGAAAACAGCACATCTATAACGGCTTCCTCTGCGAACAATATTGACAATTAATCAGCTTTATGAGTATTCCCCATTTGTATTTGTGCCAATGAGGTGTTAACTCATTATCTGATTTATCCATTGGCTTCTTTAATACGAGAATGTTAACGTTTAATAGCTTTTAGCCCCGTAGCTAATGTGCAGGGCATTAGTGAGTCATAATGGACATTTTAAAGACACTATATGCTATCATTAAGCATGCTAATTAGCTGCTTCTGTATTTGATATGCTATTAGAATCTTTATGGTGTCTAATTGGCTGATTCCAATGTAGGATTATGTTGTGCTATTTAAAATGATAATAATACATAAATACATACTCCTATATCGCACATTAACTGAGTCCAATCAAAACCGTAATTGTTTTCTAAATGTAGCACAATGTTATGCACCTTTTCTGATTCTGCGCATCTTTGCAGGTTTTGTTTTGACTTTATTCTGTGTATTAATACCTCTTGTAAATATAAATTATAGTTTTACACCAATCAGGTCAGAAAAGTTGAGAAATATGTTGAAAATTACAGGAAGTAAACAAACTGATGACATCACGCTGGGGAGACAAAGGTTACGCATAATTTACACAAAATAAACCACTTTTTTTGACCCTTTAAACATTGATTTAACAAAATAAAGGTGTTCACTTTTGTTAAATGAAAAAATCTGTGACATTAGGGGAGTTTTGGTGCAGTGTACAGCAGTGGCTTTTTTGTCTCGAGTACCCCCTAAGGTTTGTTTCATATTCAAGAGTACTCCTTAACTTGAGCTTCAGGCAATTTTTTTAGTTTACTAGTCAAATATAGTCAATTATTACAATATTTTTTGTTTTAAATTTACTTATGGTCCAAGATACTCCAAAAAGATGCAAAATTTAGAACTAAGGGCACTTTTTTAAAATTCAGATAAAAGTACATTTAATCTTCATTTAAACCTGAAACCATTCCAAGTACCCCCTGGTAATGCCTCACGTACCCCTTGGGGTCCCCGTACCCCTGGTTGGGAAACACTGGTGTACAGGATGGTTTCTTGGTAATTTCCCAGTGTAATGTCATCATTTACAACCAGGAAGTAAAATTAAAGACCTAAAAAAATAGCTAAACTGGGGTAATTTGTAAAGATTTTAGCAGAATTTGAAAACTATTTATTTTAAACTTAATTTTAGTTAAATGAGTGGTCCAACCTGTCAGAGGCACTTTAAATGTATTTATATGTTTTGCTTTAGGCCTTCTCTTTGACCAAACTAAAATTGATTAGAAAAGAAATCATAAGAAATTGAAAAGGTAAAGGACTTTTCTGAGCAAACGGTAGGTCTGTAAAACGATAATGTGAAGTGGAAATCAAACGGAGCAGGAGGAGATGTGTGTTTAGGGGCTTTTTGTACGTTTCACTCACTGTACATTCAATTGCACGCGTGGTACGTGTGGTAAATATTTAGCATTGACCTTATTCTGCCCCGCCCACTCTTGCCGTTTTTTGCACTTTTGTTGTAAACGCACTTCCGTTTGACCAGAACTCCGTTAAAGCTAATGATGAACGAGGGAAAAGTCTCACCGCTAAAATGTTACATAAAGTAGATTGATTTGTGTAAAATGTTTAATGAACACGAGCAACAACAAGTCAACAACACAACGATTTCCTGGTCAGTCTGAAAACGTCTTTTTAGTCCATGTAGAACTTATTTTCTGTTGAGCTCGTCTGCTCCATGTAAACTAATACAACGGACATAAGACGGAGGCGCGTACGGCAGCTTCAGGAATAAGGTGAATAGCTTTAGTGTAGCTTAGCTTAACTAATAATAACTAACTAACTAATAATAATAAAAATGCATTTTCAAAAACATTATTTGCTTTCTCACTTTTATTTGCAACATTTGTCTTGATTTGACATATAATTGATCGGATGTTAATGTTATCTGTTTAAGTGTTGGCTAAGTGAACTGTTTAATTCAGTAGTATGATTGTGCAGCGTTTTTTTTTTTGTTTGTTTGTTTTTGTATTCTAATTAGTTCTGTGTGAATTCTCCTGTTGTTTAGCCTCTGAAGCCTCTGAGCAGATGACTTTATTCACCTCTTACAGGCCAGGGCTGCACAATTAAACCAAATCCACACAATGGATGGAAAAGAGGAAATCACAAAGTGCAATAATTTCTTCCACAAACAACAAAATGTCTTGCTTTGATTTTAATAAAAAACCTCTAACGCTGTAGTCTGGATTAGTACAAACATGTTCTGAAACAAGTGACAAAAGAACAACCAAAAGTGATAAAAATCTGTTCAAAAGCGACAAAAATGAGCCTACAAACAATGACTCGTGACTCAATGCACCAAAACGTGACTAAAAACGACAAAGACACGACTGAACGTGACAAAAACATGACTAAAAACAACAAAATTGTGTTTAAAACCTGAATTTGAACAGAATCCTATTGTGTAAATCTAATCACAATTGCACTGGTCAGAAAAGTAGTTTGCATTTGTACAAACATGTTCTGGAAAAGCGACATAAGCACAACCAAAAGCGTTAACAATACTTTCAAAAGCAACAAAAACACACTTACAAACAACAAACGCAACTCGATGCACCAAAACACAAAGACGTGTAGATATGACAAACACAACTGAATTTGACAAAAACACAACTAAAAAGCTGAACGTGACAGAAACGCGACTAAAAGTGACAAAAACACAACTAAAAGCGTCAAGATTATGAATTTGAACAGAATCTTCTTATTAAAACATAAATCCCAAATCTAATCACAATCGCACTGGTCAGAAAAATCACATTTAGATATTTTTCCTAAATCATGCAGCTCTATTAAAGACAACAGAAAAACACAAAGTGAACATGAATCATGAAAAAATCAGAATCATGATCTGGCCCCAAGAAAATCGCAATAATATTTTTTTACATATCCCCCAGCCATAATTCTTAACACATTTTTCACCACTTAAAGGGCCCATGACAGGTTGAAATACACATTTAACTAAAATGCAGGTAAGATAAATATATTAAAATTTCTACTAAAATCTTTACAAATTTAACCCCAGTTTAGCTGTTTTTTAGGTTTTAAATGTTACTTCCTGGTTGTAAAGTATGACATCACGCTAGGAATTACCATAGCAACCACACAGTACACTGGTCAATACTCATCTAATGTCACAGATTTTGTTCATTTGACAAAGAAAACACATGTGAACACCTTTATTTTGTTGAATCAGTGTTTAAATAGTCAAAAAAGTAGTTTATTTTGTGTAAATTATGCATAACCTTTGTCTCCCCAGCGTGATGTCATCAGTTTATTTACTTCCTGTAATTGTCAACAGATTTTTCAACTTTTCTCAACAAATAATGACTTGATTGGTGTAAAACTATAATTTGTATTTACAACAAGTATTAATACACTGAATAAAGTCAAAATTAGAAAATCATAAAAACCCGTCATACGCACTTTAAATAATGTTTGGAAAAAATTAAAGTTGCAATGCATTGTGGGTCATTTGAAGCGCTCTGAGGTGGCCGAGGATCCACAGCATCTTTGGTAAATTAGCCAAAGTCGGGCTGCAGAAGACGTGAGGGTTTTTGGTGAATTGGAACAGCACTTTTCAGCAATTGGGAAACGCCCACAGGCTCTTTTTTATATTTTTTCTCCGTCTTTTTGATCAGCACTGGAGCACTTTCTTCATAATTGTTGATTAGCTATGACCTGATGTCAGTTTGTTTTTATTGAGTGAACAGTGTTTGTATGAAAGCCAACTCCAACCGCAAACTAGTTGTACCTGCGGGTGTAAATAAAGTTACCTGAACCTGAAAGAGGCGTTCAACTGCAGCGGGAAAGAAACAGCCAGGAAAACAGAGCTGTGTTTGAACTTGAACTCGTCTTAGATCAGCAGTGAAGATGACAAGCTACAGTCCCTCCACTGCGGGTTGGCATTTATTGCTTTGATTTGGTCCGCTACATTAAAGTGAAAGTAAAATTTAAAGCACACATGTTCTGCTACGTTGACTTTTTTGAGCTTTAAACCATGTTCTAACAATGTTCCGTCATCAAAAACACACCTGAAGTAGCATTCACGCTGTTCTGAGGAATGTTCAGCAGGAAATCCTCCCCCTTCGACCGTCAAAAACACTTCCTGCTGAACTCCTTCTATCCGGAACATATTTTCAGATCATCTACGTCACTTATCCAAGAATATTATGCTGTTTTAAGTCCTTTAATCATCGCTAAACTCGTTCTGAGCATTTCTGCCTCTAAACACGATAACTGCTGCAGCAAATCCACATCATAACATCTTTTCAGCGCTAACTTCTCTAGATTGTATATGGCATCTTCTGGCTTGATGCACTCTGTAAGTGTAATTTCATACTGGCTGATTAAACAAAAGGAATTGGAAGAATAAGTAACTTTTTTTTTTTCTTTTTAACATGAAATGGCAAATTTAAGGCACTCAAGAGCATGTTTAAAGGCTAACAGCAATGTGAAAAATGCAGAATACTTTTCATATTATTTGAACGAAAATAACTTGAGTATAATGCAGTTCCTTGTGTCTCACAATCAAATTCTCAATGACTTTATTGCTTATCTATGTTTACCAAAAGTCTGGTCATTGTACGTATGATCAGCGTATTTATTACCAATTATAGCTTCAATATTTCAGTGCTAATGCTAAATTACTGTCACCAAAGCAAGTTCCTAGTTCGTGAATGCTGTTTACCGACAATAGCAATAAAAACCTTTCTGATTCTGAAATTACTTGAGGCCCCTGAACGTCTCTCAGCCCCCGTTCACACCATAGACCGTACATATCAGTGGACTACGGGAATGTGACGTCACCCACAGCGTTTGGCTCCAGCTAAATGAAGCCCATCGCGGCTAGCAGTTATAGCGGCTAAAGTGAAGCCAGACTCAATGTTTGGAAATCCGAGTGCGTATCGTGGCAACCACACGGACCAATCAGGAGTGAGGTTGTTAACGGTATCCGCCCCTTGGCGAGAGGATTCAATCCTCCGTGCGGCGCTAGCTGTCAATCAAACCTGTTGCTAACACGAGCGAAAACGGCCCCTGGAAAAGGAAGCACCTGATTGGTCAGTTATTATTGCTAGTAACTTGATTTATGAACAACCTAACGAGAAAAAAACACCAGGATCATGTGGAGTGTGTCAAAACAGACAGACAGTTCCAGATGGTGAGTTTGATCAAAACAGTTACAGAGTAAAGAGCACCAGTGTCACAACAGAAAGTGAATGGCAGCTCAGCTTCATGGAGCCAGGAGCCTCCATGGATACTTCCTATTTGGAATGCAGCGGCTAACAGGCTAAGGCAGTCCAGTGATATGTACGGTCTATGGTTCACACCTAATCAGTTCTTTGACCTGTTATGGACTGGGACAAGAGTGGTCTGGCTGTTTTTTGGGGCAAAGACGAATCGAGTTTGTTTTTTTCACGCACTCGGAGTTGAATTTAAATGTGAGTGAGTGTGCTGTGTTCTCTGGTGTTTGATATTCTGTGATTCTGGTATGTTTGGTGCAGCTTCCCCTCTTCAAAAGAAATGTCTCCTTTGGGAAACCGGTAAATGAACTAAATAACTAATTTGCAAACTGCCTGGAGTAGTTAGCCGTCACAAAATAACAACGCTGTGTCTGTTTTGTAATATTTTATGATAGGTAATCAGGAAATTAACAAGTAGATGTTTATTTTATTGCGCTGATCATCTTGCTGTAACTCAAATAACATTTCCTTGCCCTAAAACAACCAAAACGATTTAAATCCAAACAGGACACACACAAAAACAATTTAAATATGGTTACAATTTAAGACTAAACCCGTTCTAAATCAGATCCACACAAGGACTATAGAAGTGGGGCTGCACGATATTGGAAATTATTGCGATTACGCGATTAAAATCTGCGATATCGATATTATTGCGATGTTTAAATACACTTTTTGACTAATGCTGAAACTAAAGATTATTTTAGTCGTCAGCGATTAGATTGAGACTTAGAATAAACTTATATTTTTAACCAAATAAATGTTGAAATATTGTGAATGAAGGTTCTAGAGAGAGAATATTTATGAATTTGTGTTTAATTGAGGAAAATCAGAAATGTTCTATTCTTTTTCGCCTTTTTTCTTTAATAATGTCTCTTTCTTTGTTCTAAAAGTCTTTAAGTTTGTGTTTTAGAGTCTGTTTAGTCCAGAGAACGACGACCATCATCAAAATACGACTGACATTATTGTTTATAGTCGACTTTATGATTATTTTACTAATGGTTGCAGCTCTGTTTTTGATGCAATAATGTCTGTTATATTAAAATAACAACCAACAAATACAAAACCGAGGCTAATTTAGTTAGAAAAAGCTATATTTTATTAATGATTTTCCCTTTTCAATGTTTTCATTTTAAAAACAGCACATTTCTATCAGATGGAAGACTTTGATTTATTTTGTTTGTTGCGATATTGATACTTTTGCGATATATTGTGCAGCCTTAATTTCATCACAATTGAACCAGATCGAAACATGATCTAAACCAGGACCAAAACAAGACTAAAGTAGGACTAAATCAGAATAAAATGATGCTAAAAATAGGCTGTAAATGTAAACTAAACTAACGAGGACAGGACTAAACCAGGTCTAAACCAATCGGATGATGAATCTCAATAATGATTCCTTAAAGGGCCTCTGACAGGTTGAAATACACATTTAACTAAAATGCAGTTAAGATAAATATATTCACATTTCTACTAAAATCTTTACAAATTTAACCCCAGTTTAGCTGTTTTTAGGTTTTAAATTTTACTCCTGATTATAAAGTATGACATCACACTAGGAAATTACCATAGCAACCACACTGTACACTGGGCCAAAACTCATCTAATGTCACAGATTTTGTTTATTTGACAAAGATAAACACACGTGACACCTTTATTTAGATATCAAAGTTTAAAGGGTCAAAAAAGTCATTTATTTTGTCTTAATTATGCATAACCTTTGTCTTCCCAGCGTGATGTCATCAGTTTATTTACTTCCTGTAATTGTCAACAGATTTTTCAACTTTTCTCCACAAACAGCGACTTGATTGGTGTAAAACTATAATTTGTATTTACACAAAGTATTAATGCACTGAAGAAAGTCAAAATTAGAAAATCATAAAAACCTGTCATACGCCCTTTAAATATTCATCTAAATTGAGTAAACTGGATATTTTTTTCACATTTGCTGCATTGAAACAGAGGAAAGCATGATATATTTCACTTTTCTTCTGTTTTTCTAAACCAAACGATGCATTTTAGACCCGATAGTTCACATTTACACGGATTGTCGAGGCCTTGAAGTGAATTAGAAACACAGAATCGTCTCTGAAATAAGACGTACAGCGAAACATACGTCTGTCC
Source organism: Rhinogobius similis (assembly GCA_019453435.1). NCBI lineage: Eukaryota > Metazoa > Chordata > Actinopteri > Gobiiformes > Gobiidae > Rhinogobius > Rhinogobius similis. The sequence goes on along the minus strand of CM033624.1, from coordinate 34,078,258 downwards.
TACCGTTATTTACTATTGTTAATTCACTTCCAATGCTCCGCTCTTAGGATTTGCTTTGCACTTTTCATAAATTTCCCTGTCGGCTCCTTTGGCACTCATCAGCGACGCCTCGTCATTAGCCGTAAACCTTCTCAAAATAAATCCAATCGCATAAATCGGGCGCCGAAAGAATCTGATACTTTTAAAAACGTGACAGCGGCCGACCTTGAGTTTTATTTTTGTCACACCAAGAAAACTGTCTCCCTCAGCAACGAGAGAGAAGGAGCGAGGACAGAGGGAGAGAGAGGGGAGGGAGAGGGAAAACAGAGAGAGAAGGAGACAGAGGGAGAGAAGGGGAAAGAGAGGAGAGAGAAGGAGCGAGGACAGAGGAAGAGAGAGAGGAGGAGGAAAAACAGACAGGGGAGAGAGAGAAGGAGATAGAGGGGGAGAAGGGGAAAGAGAGAAGGAGAGAGCGGGGGAGGAGAGAGGGAGTAAGGAAAGGGAGGTGGAGAGAGAACGAGAGAGAGAAGGAGGGAGGACAGAGGGAGAGAGAGAGGAGGGAGAGGAGGAGGAGAGAGGGAGAGAGAGAGGAGGGAGAGGAAAAACAGACGGGGAGAGAGAAGGAGATAGAGGGGGAGAAGGGGAAAAGAGAAGGAGTGAGGACAGAGGGAGAGAGAGGGGAGGGAGAGGGAAAACAGAGAGAGAAGGAGACAGAGGGAGAGAAGGGGAAAGAGAGGAGAGAGAAGGAGCGAGGACAGAGGAAGAGAGAGAGAGGAGGAGGAAAAACAGACAGGGGAGAGAGAGAAGGAGATAGAGGGGGAGAAGGGGAAAGAGAGAAGGAGAGAGCGGGGGAGGAGAGAGGGAGTAAGGAAAGGGAGGTGGAGAGAGAACGAGAGAGAAGGAGGGAGGACAGAGGGAGAGAGAGAGGAGGGAGAGGAGGAGGAGAGAGGGAGAGAGAGAGGAGGGAGAGGAAAAACAGACGGGGAGAGAGAAGGAGATAGAGGGGGAGAAGGGGAAAAGAGAAGGAGTGAGGACAGAGGGAGAGAGAGAGGAGGAGTGAGAGGGAAAACAGACGGGGGAGAGAGAGAAGGAGATAGAGGGGGAGAAGGGGAAAGAGAGAAGGAGAGAGGGGAGGAGAGAGGGAGAGAGAGGAGGAGGGAGAGGGAAAACAGACAGGGGAGAGTGAGAAGGAGATAGAGGGAGAGAAGGGGAAAGAGAGATGGAGAGAGAGGAGGAGGAGAGAGGGAGTAAGGAAAGGGAGGTGGAGAGAGAACGAGAGAGAAGGAGCGAGGACAGAGGGAGAGAGAGAGGAGGGAGAGGGAAAACAGACAGGGGAGAGAGAGGGAGATAGAGGGGGAGAAGGGGAAAGAGAGAAGGAGAGAGAAGGAGCGAGGACAGAGAGAGAGAGGAGGAGGAAAAACAGAGAGAGGAGGAGACAGAGGGGGAGAAGGGGAAAGAGTGATGGAGAGAGAGGGGGAGGAGAGAGGGAGTAAGGAAAGGGAGGTGGAGAGAGAACGAGAGAGAAGGAGCGAGGACAGAGGGAGAGAGAGAGGAAAACAGACGGGGGAGAGTGAGAGAGAAGGAGATAGAGGAGGAGAAGGGGAAAGAGAGATGGGGAGGAGAGAGGGAGAGAGAAGGAGCGAGGACAGAGGGAGAGAGGGAGGAGGGAAAACAGACAGGGGAGAGTGAGAGAGAAGGAGTGAGGACAGAGGGAGAGAGAGAGGAGGGAGAGGAAAAACAGACGGGGAGAGTGAGAGAGAAGGGAGAGAGAGGAGGAGGGAGAGGAAAAACAGAGAGAGAAGGAGGGAGGACAGAGGGAGAGAGAGAGGAGGGAGAGGAAAAACAGACGGGGGAGAGTGAGAGAGAAGGGAGAGAGAGGAGGAGGGAGAGGAAAAACAGAGAGAGAAGGGGGGAGGACAGAGGGAGAGAGAGAGGAGGGAGAGGGAAAACAGACAGGGGAGAGAGAAGGAGATAGAGGGGGAGAAGGGGAAAGAGGTGAGAGAGGAGGAGGAGAGAGGGAGTAGAGAAGGAGAGGAGAAAAGGGAGGTGGAGAGGGAGTGGGGAGGCAAACAGAGGGAGGAAGTGAGCAGGGGTAGAAGGGGAACAAGAGGAAAGGGAGAGGGGGAGGAGAGAGGGAGTAAGGAATGGGAGGTGGAGAGGGAGTGGGGAGGCAAAGGGAAAGAGAGGGAGGAAGATAGAGGGGATAGAAGGGGAAAGAGAAATGAAGAAAGAGACAGGGGAGCAGGTAAGAGGTGAGGAGAGAAGGGGGAGGAAAAGAGAGAGGAAGGAAAAGAGAATGAAAGAGAGAGAGAAAAGGGGAGAGAGAGGGAGGAGAGAGTGAGTGAGGAAGGGAAAGAAAGGAGAGGGTGAGAAAAGGAGAGAAAAGAGAGAAGTGGAAGAGATGGAGAAAGAAAAGGGAAGGATGAAGAGAAAAGGGAAAGGAGAACGAGAAGAGAGGGAGGGAAGGAAGGAAGAAAGAGAGAGAGAAGGAAAGGAAAGGGGTAAAGAGAAGAGAAAGAAGAAGATGACAGGGAGCGAGGAAAAGGGGAAGAGAGGAGAGGGAGGGAGAAAGAGAGAGAGAAATTAGAACACGAAGGAGGGAAGACGGGATAAGAGAGAGAAGTTGTGAAGTAAGAGAGTGAGACAAAGGAAAGAGAGGAGAGAAGGACGGGGAATTGAGAGCAAGGATACAGAGGGAGAGAGAAAGAAAGAAGAAAAAGAGAAGAGGGAGAGAAAGAGAGGGAGGGGGAGGGAGGAAGAGAGAGAGAGAAGGAGAGCGGGTGATGTGTCCGGATGGTTTTGTGTGGCGTCGTCTTGCTAATTGTCAGTGATGCCATCAAAGGGACGCAGCAGACCTGACAACTCAGCTGATGAGCAATAAGACAAATATACGGGCGAGGGAGGGGGGAGGAGGGGGGAGGGGTGACCAGGGTGGGAGGGGCGCGAGAGAGAGGAGCCGAAAAACACGGGACAGTCAGTTTGAGATGCCCGTGCTTTTTGCAATTCATCTCAATCTGTCTGTGTTTAAAGCGACAACATCATCAGATCAGGATTCAAAGTCGACATGACAGGTTGGTATGATTTAGTTTGGTGGGATTGAACCTGTGGTAGACGTTTATTATAGTTTTACAGCCGTGAAGTTGCAGTTTGTGGAGAAACTTAAAAGAAAATAAAAGTTTAAAATCAGGCGTTGTTTTGCCATTTTGTGTTTATTATTGTTATTATTTAGGGCTATATGTTACGTTTTGCACTTTTACAACTTTTACACTTCAAATTCCAGAAATATATTACCAATAAGGCCATGTTTAATGTTTCACGTGGCTAAAATGTCCAATAAATCACGTAAAAAAGAAAAGTGTTCTGTTTTTACATATTTTTCCCAAATTAGCAAAGGTTTCACATTGTTTTTCAAACCTTTTTTCTATCTGTTATACTTTGTGAGATACAGTGGTTATAGGAATATTAGGAAAACAAAAAAAATTAATTGGTGAATGGTTTAAACCAGGCATGTCCAAACGCAGGCCCGGGGGCCAAATGCGGCCCTCAGACCAATTTTTCTTGGCCCTTAGACTTCCTGGTGAACTGGCCCACATTGTCCTGATAAGTACTATTTACAGCACATATCAGATTTTCTACAATTCCAACCTAAATAACTAACATTTTGGTGCAATACAGACCTGATATTAAGACACTGAGACTGAATGTAGATGTGGTGGTGCTTAAAACATCAGATAAATGAAGCTTTTTTGAACGTTTCGCGATTGATCTGTGGCCCTCCGCTTGGTCTATATTTCAATATGTGGCCCTCGATGGAAAAAGTTTGGACACCCCTGGTCTAAATCAATTGTAGAGATCCAAAATCAATAAGCTTGTCATTTGTTCAATAAGTTCATTCATAAAATGGAAAAAAGAGACACAAATATTGCAATTTGTAACTTTAAAATGACATCTTTAACCTATGGATTTGATGTACAGTGATCCCTCGTTTATCGCGGGAGTAGTGTTCCAAAAATAACACGCAAAAAGTGAAATCCGTGAAGTAGTCACAGCTTTATTTTTTATTATTTTACAATGCAATACTGAACTATGGAATGAAGCCAAAAATCAAAACCTGTTTTAAAGCCCAAAATTGGTTTAAAACAATAATTTTAATATAGTAATACAAGGTTGGAAACAGTCGTATTTCACAGTCTGTGCCTCTTGATCCTGACTCCGCTCCGCTGTAGCCTCTGTTTCTACTTAAGGCGCAGGAGAAGAACATTGTTATGGGGAGTTGTTGGCGCTCTTTCTTTTTCTGAGCAAGAAGATTTTTATAAACGGATATGCCACCTTCGAATATATTTGAGAACTAGACAACAGTAAAGCCCCTGAGCCAATCAGGATTCAGAGCACAATGCACTGTAAAAATATCCGCACTGTAAAAAAAAAATCCGTGAAGCAGCGAAGCCGTGAAAGATGTAACGCGATATAGCGAGGGATCACTGTATTTGCTTTTTTTAAAAAATCGTGAGAAACATAGGCCACATAAAACAATGCAGAAGGCGGTTAAAAGATTATTTTGTCCACTTTTATGTGCAAATACAATTACTTATACTTATCGGCTTATTTTCTGCAAGTTGCTAGTATTATTTGAGTTGAAAATATCATTCTGTTGCCTAAAAGGATGTTTATGATGTTTATGTCTCAAAATTGTTATCGAGTATCCAGTCTTTTCCATAAAGTATCGCGTTTGAAAAACACAAAAGCCATGTAGTAATTAACATATCTTGTCTAATTACATTATGCAGCCGCTGATTGCGCGCATTCACACTGCCGACTCCTCCTGTGCGACTCGCCGTGGTCACATCGCGTTTCTTCAGCTGTCACTTCCTGGTTGGAACAGGCAGCAGTCGGTCTCCCCGGTGACGCCGAAACATGGAAGACAAAACATATGACACAGGGGCCCGACTGACATGTGCTCGCAGACATTAGAGTCAGCGCCAGCTAAAAGGTCACATCGGCGCTGGGGTAAATTGGACAGGACAGGTTTAGCATGCGGCCGTGTCAGGAGCGAAGAGGACTGAAGGAGAGTCCCAGCAGAGAGCGGGACGAGAGGACGGACGGGACGAGGGGACGGGCGGGGTGTACGGTTCATCTGGAGCCTTGATTTTCAACCACTGCGCCGAGGAACACTGGTGCGCCTTGAGGTTTTGCCAGGTGTGCCTTGAGAAAATGTCCAGTTTGAGTTAACAGATTCACAAGTGTGGGTTTAATTAACTAATTTACCTTTTCGGAGTGTCCGGACTATTACCAACTTTAAAGAACTAGACAGTGCCACAGACATTATTTGCCTCATTATATACAATATTTTTAACTAAATGTTCTGATTTGGTCATGTTTTAGTGGTATGTGATGTGCCCTGTTGGCTTTTAAACCCAAATTTTGTGTCACAACTCAGAAAAGGTTGAAAAACACTGATCTGGAGGGACGAAAACAGTCGGAAGTGTTGTTGGTAAAGTTATTAAGGCCTTGAATTTCAACCAGAGCGCCAGGGAACACTAGCGCGCCTTGAGGTGTTGTCAGGTGTGCCTTGAGAAAATGTCCAGTTTGAGTTAACAGATTCACAAATGTGGGTTTAATGAACTAATTTACCTTTTTGGAGTGTCCTGAGCCATATTTGCACTAAAAAAGAACACAAAACCATCACTATTACCAACTTTAAAGAACTAGACAGTGCCACAGACATTATTTGCCTAATTATATACATTTTTTTTTTTTTTAATACTTTTTATTTTGCTTTTAAAGGTTTAACAAATACAACACATAGAAAACGTAACATAACAAAAGATAAAACAAAGAACACAATCTGTGGGGCACTAAAAACAGGTCGCAATTAAACTTTGGAATTAGTTTTAGTCCATTTCATCCATCGTTTCTCAAATTTTCCCGCTTTCAGTCTCAAAGAATAGGTAATTTTTTCCATCACATATATTTCTTCCATTACAGCCACCCAAAGGGTCGATATATCTGTGCTGGAGCGACACAGATTTGACTTTATTACAAGCAAAGCACTGGCTACATGAACTAGCGCTGTTTTTTTCCCATTTCACAACAGTAAAAATCAGGTACAGGGCTGTGTATTAACTGACCTAACGGCAGTGTGTAGAGGTTGAACAGAAGGGGTCCCAGGATTGACCCTTGGGGCACCCCACAGGTCAAGCCCTTGAGGTTTGAGACACAGTTTCCGATCTCTACAAAGTACTTCCTGTCTTCCAGATAGGACTTTAGGACCAGTGTAGGGTTAATTGTGTGTCAGTATTGCCGATCTTTACTTTCAGCCGTGTTTTTCTGCTGTTTCTTTGTCATGTTACGGGAGAATTGCTGTTGTGGATTTCTAAAACAAGTTAAACAATAAAAATGCAGAGAGAATGAGTCTGATCAATGAGTTGATTTATTCACTGGTACCAAAGTGAATAGTCGCCTTTCCCTGACATAGTGACCTCTCCCTGGTCGACGGAGGTACATAACAATCAGAACACATGCTTTTTATACACAAGACACAGGTGGAGACATAGTTATCACATCAGGAGGAGACATCATTGTGAAACAAGAGCAAGGACATATACGACTGTCAATATTCATGAAAAACAACAGCTATCAGTGGTACTTCCAGTTAAAGCCAGATTTAAGAGTGAAAGGACGTCATAAAAAGGATTAGATGCCCATTATCTATATTTGTGACCAGGACTGGGAGCGAACAAAAGAGGTGCTAAAGAGATGTTAAAGTTTAAGTTAACCTTAGAATGAGAATACAGAACTTATAACTGCAATTACAGTCATCCGTGTATGTTTGAGTCGTCTTCTCAGGAGTTTTTTACTGTTTTTGAAGCCCATACACCTTCACATTATCTTTCCATTTCCATTTCCATTGCTAATACCTAACCGTTATTTTTTTGCCTCGTCAATAATAATGATTCTTGACGTTTGTTTGCAGATTAGGTTTGATTTACAATTTAAAACGTTCTCCGTATTAACTTATAAAGCCTTTAATAAACGTCTCAAACACAGTGTGAAGTTTGCATCCAGGAAAACCTCACTTCTCTTCGCTTTTTTCCCCACAAATGTTTTATTTTAATTGTAAAAATAAACAGCGAGAGTGGATGCATGGGAATATGTGAGTGTTTCTGTGCTCCTCACACTCACAGTTAATGAGTAAATTCTGCCTGGTGCTGCGGAGGCTCACACATGTTCATTTGTGCCATGGAGCTGCTTTTGCCCTAAATGCAGTGTGCACATGAGCAGACACAGAGAAGACTTTTGCTCTCAGAGACAAAGGCAAAACGGTTTGAAAGGAAATAAGCAAATGAATGCAACGCCTCATTAGTCTGGTTTTTATGTGACCGGCCAATTAGACGGCATCTGTAATCTACAGCAGTCAGACTAAAAATACTCAAGACCAAGAGCGCGTTTCCTCTCGGGAGCTTGTCCTCTCCCTTTCATTCCAGTAAAGTTTTAGAGAACGCTGTGTGACTTTGTGGTGAAAGGTCCGCTACCTGCTTGTCTTGATTTGATTGTTTTGACTAAGAATCATCCACAATATGGCGTTAAACCTTTCTGTCGACATGGAAACACCACCAGGTCAAATGACAGGTCAGGGGTCTCAGCTATAAAAGTGGATGTGGATTTCTTACAAAAAGTGTGCGTACGGACAAAACACTAACTTTCAAAAGCTTCCAAAAATGCTAATTTCTAATCTCTCTGGGCACAGATTGCCTTTGTTCTCATCTCTGAAAGTTCAGATGTGTGAAGTTGTGAGTTTTTGGACCGGACCGCTTATTTATGTGTTTATCAGAATCAGAATCAGAATCGGTTTATTGCCGTTGTCAGTGATCAAAAATTCACAAACATAGGAACTTGCTTCGGCGTGAGGTGCAACATAAAACAATGAATAAAATATAATAAAATATATAAAAGAGACATGCATAAGATTGAGAATAAAATAGACTAAGATAGACTAAGACTATATACAGAAATGTACAGTTGGCATTATGTAAAGTTGTCTTTTCATTCACCTTATTCCAGAAGTTGCCGCCATCCTTTTCCGTTGTAGTTTACACGGGGCAGACGAGCTCAACAGAAAATAAGTTCTACAGGGACTAAAAAGACGTTTTCAGGCCTCAGGAAATCAGTGCGTTGCTGACTTGTTGTTGCATCTGTACATTCAACATTTTAGACAAAGCAATCCACTTCATATAATGTTTTAGCGAGAGACTTTTCCCTTGTTCACCATTTGTGCGAACACCATTAGCATCAAACCGGAAGTCCCTTTACTACAAGAGTGCGGATCATAGACAAAAAAAGAGGCAAAAGTGGGCGGGGCAGAATAAACTGAATAGATCACAAACATTATGGAAAAAGTCACATATATAAAATGTTTGTGCGTACGCAGGCTTTATAAATGAGACCCCAGATCTGTGGAGAGGCGAGCCCGCTCATGGTAAGAATGTTTTACAAGGTATTTTATGGCAATAAAAACACATGTAGTTGAAAATATGAGCACTTTACACACATGACATGTTCAAAAATACCAGTCCCTCAAAATGTAGGGCATTGTAATATAAGTTCAAATAGACTGACGTACAGATCTTAATTTAACATGTGAACAATATACCTCTAAAGGTGTTTAAATAGATTTTCTTTTCACATGTTCAATTTAGTAACAGCCACATTTCTTAAAAAGAGAGCGCTAACCATGCATAAACATGTGCTTATATTTTGTCTAACTGATTTTTGTATTTAATCATGTGAAGTTTTTCCTTTATAGAAAAGAAAGCTTGATATTTGTTTCATCTGTAGCAAGGCCCTTTTCTATTTTATTTTTATTATTCTATATCAATCTGGAACTGCTCTCGTCGATATCTTTCTTGAAGACTCCATGCGCAGTTTTAGCCGTTCACAGCAGCCAACTGACATTCTTCGTTATCAAAACAATACACTTTTTGGTTAAATGGATGTGTAGCATCATCTGCAGGTTCTTATGCTTACCTTTTTAGCAAATATTAATAAAATGTTCGCTCCGCACCAAAAGTTGCGTGGACTCAAACTGATCAGCCAAAGTTAGCAAGGCCTAAGAGTAAAATTGTTTTCTGCATTGGATCCATTCACCTGACTAGCGAGTAACTAAACCAGGCATGTCCAAACTCAGGCCCGGGGGCCAAATGCGGCCCTCAGACCAATTTTTCTTGGCCCTTAGTCTTCCTGGTGAACTGGCCCACATTGTCCTGATAAGTACTATTTACAGCACATTTCAGATTTTCTACAATTCCAACCTAAATAACTAACATTTTGGTGCCACACAGACCTGATATTAAGGCAATGAGACTGAATGTAGATGTGGTGGAGCTTAAAACATCAGATAAATGCAGCTTTTTTTAACGTTCACGATTGATTTGTGGCCCTCCGCTTGGTCTATATTTCAATATGTGGCCCTCGATGGAAAAAGTTTGGACACCCCTGCACTAAACGATGACCCTACAGTGCAATAATAAGTTTAAGAGAAACACGGGGAGAACATGCAAACTCCACACAGAAAAAACACACTTCAAACCAAAAACCTTCTTGCTACAGTTCTTACACCACTTTTTTGTTTGTTATTGTTTTGTTTTATGATTTTACAGCAATTTAATTTACTTATTCCAGCCTTTTCTTCATAGTTAATGGTCCTAGACATGTTTAAAAAGTGAACTTTGAACACAGTTGTTCAGCTCAAACAGAAAGTAAAGCGTCATTAAACTGCTGTTCAAATAAAGAAGCAGAGAAAGCGTCCAAACGAATTGCCCTGTGTACACTTCGCAGAGGTTAAAGTTAGAGCTGATGCGTTTCTGGCCTGTTTTCGCGGCCCTGATCGATATCCGCCCCTCCGTCTTAATCGAGGAGCCGCTGAGGTGTTGGGGGCCCGTTACCGTGACGACACAGAGTGCATTTTTTGGAGAGCGGAGACGAGACGCAGGGGCTGGCGAGCGTGGAGACGAGACTGACAGCGCGATTAGCCGGGATCACGTCTATAGGGGCAGATTAACAGCGGCGAACAGACACTGGTGAAATATTGATACTGTGAGGAGTGTAAAGATATCGCCGGTGATTGACAGGTGGATTCAGGCTCCGGGAACAGATACAGGAATATTTTATTAGCGCGCTTTATTATATGTCAACAAATGAAGCTGTCAAATTACACTGTTTAAAGGTCCCATATTCTGCTCTTTTCCCCTTTACACAGTCTATTCTAAGGGCTTTGTTGATACATTTTTGCGTTGTGCAATATCCATAACATAACAGTTTCCAAAAAACACCCATTTCTTGGACTGGCCCCCCTCCTTGCAAAAGCAAACGGCTCACTCTGAGATCTGACCCCCCCGAACAGAGAGCAGGCTGCCTCCCCCGCCCAACTCGTGCCGAAGCCTAGAGCGGAGATGGTGCATGCGTCGTGTGCTCCGGTAAACAGCGATACACAAACACAGGAATAAACATTTTATCGTCCTGACGGTGCGTCGTGCTGAGTCCTACGTCCTGGATCTGACCTGGAGTTTGACGTGCTCCAGGGCCTCGACGACGGACGTTGCCGTTTGGTAAATAACAAGCTAACTCTTCGATCTGTCGTATCCATCGTGTAATTACTGTGTAGCATTAGCATTAGCTGTTTTTATTCTGCGGCTGCGCTCTTCCTGGAGGCGTGGCTTAAACACCGCGTCATCCTAGTGAAGCGCGTCATCTTAGTGAGGAGCCCCCGTCTGCTGCTCAGCCGAGGGGGACGGAAAAGACAGTTCTCTAGTGAAAACATGAGGGAATCAATCAAAAAACCACTTTGGGCACAACATACGAGGCCCAAATAGCACTGTAGGAAGGTTAAAACCTCTGAAAAGTCCATTTTGCATGTTATGGGACCTTTAAAGGGCCTATGACAGGTTGAAATACACATTTAACTAAAATGTAGTAAAGATAAATATATTCACATTTCTACTAAAATCTTTACAAATTTAACCCCAGTTTAGCTGTTTTTTAGGTTTTAAATTTTACTTCCTGGTTGTAAAGTATGACATCACACTAGGAAATTACCATAGCAACCACACTGTACATTGGTCAAAACTCATCTAATGTCACAGATTTTGTTCATTTGACAAAGAGAAACACTCGTGAGCGCCTTTGTTTTGTTGAATCAATGTTTAAAGGGTCAAAAAAGTAGTTTATTTTGTGTAAATTATGCATAACCTTTGTCTCCCCAGCGAGACGTCATCAGTTTATTTACTTCCTGTAATTGTCAACTGATTTTTCAACTTTTCTCCACAAACAGTGACCTGATTGGTGTAAAACTATAATTTTATATTTACACAAGGTATTAATGCACTGAAGAAAGTCAAAATTAGAAAATCATAAAAACCTGTCATACGCACTTTAAAGGACACGTATAATGCAGAGTGGACTCTTTTATTACGTTGTATTTCACTCTTTTCATAAAACACAAAAAAATCGAGATTCGTGACGTCAAAAGTACTGGGAATGTCAGGGATTCTTAGAGCGGTCAAGCCTCAAATGATGAAAGAACAGCGTTAAAACATGGCTGTAAGTTCATAAAAATTGATCTGTCCAAGATGGCGCCGCTGACGGATGCCCTGGCGTTTCGGTGCGCTCTGTGTTGTTTGTTTTTGTGCGTTAATCGTGTGTCCGTGTGCTCTTACACCCGTGAAGAGCTCTTAATCTTTGAACATTGCACTATCTGCCAACTGTTCATTCTGTATATTCACCTTATTCCAGAAGTTGCCATACACGCCGCTATCTTGTGTCCGGTGCGTTGTTGACTTGTTGTTGCTCGTGTTCATTAAACATTTTACACAAATCAATCTACTTTATGTAACATTTTAGCAGCGAGACTTTTCCCTCGTTCGTCATTAGCTTTAACGGAGTTCTTGTCAAACGGAAGTGCGTTTACAACAAAAGTGCAAAAAACGGCAAAAGTGGGCGGGGCAGAGTAAGGTCAATAGTCTTAGTCTATTTTATTCTTAATCTTATGCATGCCTATTTTATATATTTTATTCATTGTTTTATGTTGCACCTTACGCCGTAAGTTCCTATGTTTGTGAATTTTTGATCACTGACAATGGCAATAAACCGATTCTGATTCTGATTCTTATACAATGTGTCCTCTTTAAAAACATCAGCCATATAAGATAAGATAAGATAAGATAAGATAAGATAAGATAAGATAAGATAAGATAAGATAAGATAAGATAAGATAAGATAAGATAAGATAAGATAAGATAAGATAAGATAAGATAAGATAAGATAAGAGAATAGATAAAATATTTGTCCTGGTCACATGCTTCAACACTATAAAGCCATTCCGACAATATAAGCACATTCAATAACATCACCAGTGAACACAATAAGAGACCAAAAAAGACACGAGTGATACAACATCAGGATCTTGTCACTATATAATTAGTTTAGTTTAGTCTTTATTTGAAGGGACATACAGATACTCATAAAAAACTGAGATGTTCCGCCCCAAATTGTAGCTAAATAGCTGGTTTCCATCTGTAGTCCCGCATTTACACAGCAAAAAATGTAACTCTGTACTCGCTTAAAATGGCTGGAATTTATCATTTTGATCTGGATTTGAGTAGATTTGACTCGGTGAGATGTAATTGCTGATGTGATGCAGAATATTTCACTGGTTTCAAGGTATTTCTGATGATCGTACGATAATTTTGCTTAAAATAAGAAAATTAATTTGTCAGTGGGGTAACTATAATGACCTTAGCCCACTGACAGATAATTTGGATTGAAATAAGAAATAATATATTGAAACAAGCCAGAAATGGTTTGAAACAAATGAAATAATCTAGTTCCATCAAATAAATCGTCTCCACTGATCTTAACGAGTCAAAACGTCTAAAATTCAGATTAATATCCTGAAATCAAGACATTTGAACTCAGCTAGAACTTCATTATTTGCAGTGTACAAGAATAAATAATAAAGTGCAACAATAAGATCAATGAAACGATTCTCAAATTTCCTCTCTGACCCAAACACACTCACACACAACACACATGAACAACACACCCACACATCTCAGGCAGCAAGTATTTACAACATTTGTCTTATGGAACATACATTGCTTGTTTTGCTTTTCAGTATTAAATCAGTCCATAAACTACAAGCTACAAGGGATACTAAATAGTCTTAAGCATTTCACAGTCTTAAATTTCATTTCCCCTAAAGCCTAAGTGCAAAAAGCACCTACACTGTCATTTATATTAAATTTACTTTTCAACTGTGCTCTCTGAGTTCACCAAATTGATTGCTAATGGTACAAATAAATGTTTAAATGTGCTTAGTTTACAGTTTGAGATTCTACCTTCTCCCAGAGGGCAGTTATATCCAACAATATTATTTACTATCGCTTTGTTATGGTCTGCACAGCAAAAACTGTACATCTACAAGACTTAAATGTATCATTTTTATCTGGATTTGAGTAGTTTTGACTCAGTGAGAGTTAATTGTTGATGTGATGCAGAATATTTCACTGGTTTCAAGGTATTTCTGACTGATTGTGCGATAATTTAGCTTCAAATAAGAAAATACATTTGCCAGTGGTAAGTAAAATGATCTTAACTCACTGACAGATCATTTAGCTGGAAGTAAGAAGTAATACATTGAAACAAGTCAGAAACGGTTTGAAACAAGTAAAATAATCTAGTTCCATCAAATAAATATTCTCCACTAACCTTAACGAGTCAAAATGTCTGAAATTAAGCTAAATATCCTGAAATCAAGACATTTTAACTCCTTTAGAAATTCATTTTTACATTGTACTTATTTATTTCAGGTCGGGCTTCAACGATTAATTGATTCATCTTGACTAGTCGACTATAAAAAAAATAGTCGTAATCGGCATTATTAAATCAAAATGTCAAAAAAGAATCACTGGTTTCTGATTTTCAGCAATAACATACTTTATTTTAAATATTGTCTGTTTTGAAGCCTTCAGTTGCCATATTTACACTTTTATTTGGTGGGGCTGTGTACCTTTAGTCGTTTAGTCGATTAATGGGTCGATGGTGTCTTGGTCGACCAACATTTTTAGTAGTCGACTAATTATTTTATTTAGAGTTAAAGGATTTATATGAAATAAACAGCAAAAACAATACGATGTGGAGTGAGTTTACTGAAGTCCAACATGTAAATACACAGTTTCCTTGCACTTATCTGTAAAAATAGTTGTTTTTGCATGAATTCCTCTGCAGTTGTGTTATTTTGAGTGCAGTTTAGGTCAGATACATGGAAATACTTCATAGTTTTGATATACACAGCAAAAAATGTAAATCCAAGCTTAAAATGGCTTGAATTTATCATTTTGATCTGGATTTTAGTAGATTTGACTCGTTGAGATGTAATTGCTGATGTGATGCAGAATATTTCACTGGTTTCAAGGTATTTCTGACTGATCCTGCGATAATTTTGCTTAAAATAAGAAAATACATTTGTCAGTGGGGTAAGTAAAATGATCTTAACCCAGTGACAGATAATTTGTCTTGAAGTAAGAAATAATGTGTTGAAACAAGTCAGAAACAGTTTGAAACAAGTGAAATAATCTAGTTCCATCAAATAAATCGTCTCCACTGATCTTAACGAGTCAAAACGTCTGAAATTCAGATTAATATCCTCAAATCAAGACATTTTAACTCATCTAGAAGTTCATTATTTGCAGTGTATTTTTGCCACACCCCCTTTTAGTCGATTAATCAGTCGATAAAGCAGGTCTTTAGTCGACCACAGCCCTATTATTTGGTTGATAATGTCCTGCAAAAGTCTTAAAACACAATAGAAATCACTGTTCGACTTTTTTGGCTTGAATTTATCATTTTGATCTGGATTTGAGTAGATTTGACTCGAGACGTAATTGTTGATGTGATGCAGAATATTTCACTGGTTTCAAGGTATTTCTGCACTGCAAAAAAGGCCTATCAAAAAATAAGAAAAATAAACTCAAAATAAGATCTTTTTACCCTAATTTAAGTGAAATTATCTGCCAGTGGAATAAGATTATTTTACTTATCAAGTTTACTTAAAACAAGTCAAATAATGTCAATTTGATGTAGTCCTGTCAAGTAAAAAAAATCTTAAAATTGGACTTTTAAGATTAATTTGCTTAATTCAAGTAAATTTAACTAAATTAGATAATCCCTTTTTGCAGTGTGATGATCGTACGATAATTTTGCTTAAAATAAGAAAATACATTTATCAGTGGTAAGTAAAATGATCTTAACCCACTGACAGATCATTTGGATTGAAATAAGAAATAATGTATTGAAACAAGTCAGAAATGGTTTGAAACACGTAAAATAATCTAGTTCCATCAAATAAATCGTCTCCACTGATCTTAACGAGTCAAAACGTCCGAAATTCAGATTAATATCCTGAAATCAAGACATTTTAGCTCATCTAGAAGTTCATTATTTGCAGTGTATTTTTGCCACACCCCCTTTTAGTCGATTAATCAGTCGATAAAGCAGGTCTTTAGTCGACCACAGCCCTATTATTTGGTTGATAATGTCCTGCAAAAGTCTTAAAACACAATAGAAATCACTGTTCGACTTTTTTGCCACACTTTTTTGGCTTGAATTTATCATTTTGATCTGGATTTGAGTAGATTTGAGTCGTTGAGATGTAATTGCTGACGTGATGCAGAATATTTCACTGGTTTGAAGGTATTTCTGATGATCGTACGGTAATTTTGCTTAAAATAAGAAAATAAATGTGTCAGTGGTCAGTAAAATGATCTTAACCCTTAATAATCTAGTTCCATCAAATAAATCGTCTCCACTGATCTTAACGAGTCAAAACTTCCGAAATTCAGATTAAAATCCTGAAATCAAGACATTTTAGCTCATCTAGAACTTCATTATTTGCAGTGTACCTTTTAGTCGATTAATCAGTCGATAAAGCAGGCCTTTAGTCGACCACAGTCCTATTATTTGGTTGATAATGTACAGCAAAAGTCTTAAAACACAATAGAAATCACTGTTTGACTAATTAGTCGCAGCCCTAATTTCACGTACGACTCCCGACAGCCCTGACCCCGGACCCTCCTCCCGCCCCATACGCCGCCGTCCGTCTCGCGCACGTGCGGACCTCCAGTCGCAGGTCCCCTCCGCCGCGAGCCGGGCCTGTCAGCCGTCCCGTGTGCCGCCGCTTTCGTCCGCGTCGGCAGAGTGTCCACCCCGGCTTTGTCACTGTCGATCCAGATCCGTCCCGTCTCGCGCGGCTCATACGCGGAGTCACCGTGATGGACGTTTCCAGTTCTCCTTCTCAGTGTCCATCACCGCTCCGAGCTTGACGCGCTTTAGTCGGAGCTCCTGAAATTTGTTGACAGTTTGCAGGAGGGTGGTCTGCAGTTGTGTCGCCTTACATTAGAGCCGACGTGATCCGATTCTGACTGGAGCGATGTAGGTTGCCTGCCGTGCATAAATGCTCAATTGCGGTCGATCGATATCTTGCTAATAGGTTTTGAAAATTGAAAAACAATGCGAGCAGAAAGGATGCCGGGGGATTCTTTGAAACTCGAACCCTCGGGCTAAGTGGAGGTAGGGAGAGACGTCTTTTCTTTATTTATTTGTCGTCTTGAGGGATTACCGTCAGGCTCCTCGTTTTTCATGCGATGCTTTGCCGTCAGTCAATCTCGTGTTTGCTTCAATGATTTACTCTGATGAAATAGAAACGGTTTAATGAGGCTTTTATCTTGAAACGCTGAGAGGAGAAGTGTGTTTCCAGGGCTGACGGTGACAGTCGGTGAACCAGTCCTCATTGGTTTAGACTTCCTGATATTTTGAGGACTTTAGCCCGTTGGAAAGAGATTTTTAACTGTTAATTGTTAGGAAAACTGTCAAAACCAAGGGGAGATTTATGCTTCTGTGATGTCAACAATCTAAAGTGTGCACAGCCTGAAACGTCACTCGGTGTACAGGAAAAAGGGAGCTAATATGTAGGGCTGCAACTAACGATTATTTTGCATCGATTAGTCTTGCGATTATTCCTTCCATTAATCGCTTCAAGTTACTTAGAACACGAAAGACCCTTGAATATGAGAATTTTACCCAATTTTACCCAGATAAAGATGAAGTGAAGGTGTTTGACGACATCCTGGTGGAGAAAATGTATAGAAGAACAAGTACTTTGATCAAAAACACACAATTGACATGTTTCCTGTGTTATTTTTGTGTCATTCCTGCTGTGTCTGAGTAATAAAACCTGTTATTTCAGCCAGTGGCGGACTTACCATTAGGCAACAGGCCACGACAGCCTTGGGGCCCCAACCTTAAGGGGCCCCTAGACTCAAGGGAACAGTTGCTATTCTTTCAATAACACAGTAAAGTACTGCAGTGTACTTTTAAACAAGAAAATGACCAATAAAACGTGTTAAAATGCACCAACAAACGGTAAATAATGTCATTTCTTTAAATATTTTTCTAGGGAAGGGCCCCCCAAATCCCTGTTAAAAGCTGTTTAGAACATATAAGCTTTAAAATGTAAAAAAAAAAAGAACAATTCAAGAGAAAAGTTACACAAAATCACACTTAATGAAGAGGGTCCTGTATGTAATTTCGCCTTGGGCCCTAAATTTCCTTGATGTGCCACTGCTTTCAGCTAATAAAATGTTTTGAAGTCTGTGTTTAGACCAGTTAACGATTACTGGAGGCGACTGGAGGCAAAATGAAGCTGACTGTAAAGGTTTCACTGATTCTCTCACATTAGATCTAAATTCTACTGGTTTTAAGTGTTTGTGTTGGAAAAAAGCAAAACATTTGAATTTCCAGGGTAGAAAGGTCTGTTAGTTTGTTTTTCTATAACAAACGATGGACAGTCTAGTCTTAAAATTGTATTTTAGCTTCAAAAGAATCTAATTTATGGAATAATATCTAATATATCTCTACATAAAATTAAAAAAAACTATTGTGGGCTCAACATTTCTGTGAGTATTTTTCCAGTAAAACCCATAAATCTGGATTGTTCCTTCATCAAAAATGCAAAGAGTTTATCATAATTCCCTAAAACATAATGTAAAATACAATAAGAAATGTGTTTAAAGCAGCTCTGATGTCACTCACATGTGTCTGAGGCTTTTACTTTGACAAAATCCTCTACATTTTTCATATTTTGTGATATTCTGAGGTTAATCCCAGTTTCTCCAGTGAAATCACATTATGCACTTCACTTTTGCCTCCGTTCTGAATTTAAACTGTTTTTATTTACAAACTTTTAAAGGGTCTATAGTGCAGTAATATTTGCGATTTTTTTGTGCGAAAACTACTCAATGCACCTTCCACGCAGACACTGACACTTTACGCCTAACCTACATCCTCCTGCACACGCTGCTTCTCTGGTCTTGAAGAGGACGACTCCAGGTTTTAATAAACATGTAATAAGAAGGAAAACAGCTGGTCGCGGCTCCACAGATGGCGCCGTTCTTGGCATCTCGGGGACGGGACCACACATGCAGATGGCTCATTATTCCAGCATTTGGTTATGCATATTGCACAAAATTTTATTCCAATGCTTAACAACCAGTGTAAGCAATACAGGTGTTACTATTTTTCACAAGGAGTCCCTGAGATGTGAGCGGCCGCGATCAGGGCGCCGCTCGAGTGCTCTGGAGACGTTGTTTCTGGTGTTTGATGTGGAGAGAACTCAGTGAAATAATGAAAACGGTAGCGTAAGGTGATGGCTGTATTGTGCAAATAGTGAAAAGATTTAAAGCTTCCAATGCAATTCAATCCCACTTTCACGTTGAAGGGCAAAAAGTGGTGACATTAGGCCTGTCACGATAACAAATTATGAAGTGCGATGTATTGACCTTATTCTGCCCCGCCCACTTTTGCCGTTTTTTGCACTTTTGTTGTAAACGCACTTCCGTTTGACGAGAACTCCTTTAAAGCTAATGACGAACGAGGGAAAAGTCTGACCGCTAAAATGTTACATAAAGTCGATTGATTTGTGTAAAATGTTTAATGAACACGAGCAACAACAAGTCAACAACGCAACGATTTCCTGAGGCCTGAAAATGTCTTTTTAGTCCATGTAGAACTTATTTTCTGTTGAGCTCGTCTGCTCCATGTAAACTACAACGGAAACAAGACGGCAGCGCGTAAGGCAACTTATGGAATAAAGTGAATAGACCCTTTAAAATGTGACGTCATCAAAATTCCAGGAATGGAGGTAAAAGGAATTTGACTGTAAATTTTTCAATGATTTGCTCACATTAGATCTAAATTCTGCTGGTTTTAAGTGTTTGTGTTGGAAAAAAGCAACACATTTGGATTTCCAGGGTAGAAAGTTCAGTTCGTTTGCTTTTCTATAACAAACCATGGAGAATTGTCTATTCTTAAAATTGTCTTTTAACTTAAAAACATTTAACTTATGGTATATTATCTAATATATCTCTAGATAAAATGAAAAATGATTGTGGGCTCAACATTTCTGTGAGTATTTTTCCAGTAAAACTCATAATCTGGATTGTTCCTTCATCAAAAATGCAAAGAGTTTGTCATAATTTCCTCAAACATAATGTAAAATACAATAATAAATGTGTTTAAAGCAGCTCTGATGTCACTCACATGTGTCTGAGGCTTTTACTTTGACAAAATCATCTACATTTTTCATATTTTGTGATATTCTGAGGTTAATCCCAGTTTTTCCAGTGAAATCACATTATTATTTTGCCTCCGTTCTCAATTTAGACTGTTTTTGTTTACAAACTAAAATACAAATTAGAAATATCACAAATGATAAAGTACTTGACACAATAATCCTAAAAGCCAGATAACACCACTAAACCCTTTCTTAAGTGCATAAGTGATAAATAAATAGTGAAGGAAACACTTTGGTACTTATATTCACCTTATTCCAGAAGTTGCCGTACGCGCCGCCGTCTTGTTTCCGTTGTAGTTTACACGGAGCAGACGAGCTCAACAGAAAATAAGTTCTACATGGACTAAAAAGACGTTTTCAGGAAATCGTTGCGTTGTGACTTGTTGTTGCTCGTGTTCATTAAACATTTTACACAAATCAATCTACTTTATGTAACATTTTAACGGTGAGACTTTTCCCTCGTTCGTCATTAGCTTTAACAGAGTTCTCGTCAAACGGAAGTGCGTTTACAACAAAAGTGCAAAAAACTGCAAAAGTGGGCGGGGCAAAACAAGGTGAATAGTGTCTAGAATGAGTCATAGAAGTTACTTAAACGACCTTCTACAGTTCAACAAAAAAATTCAGACTTGTGCAAAAAATGTACTCAGGTTAAACATTGAACACGAAAAAATATTGTTCAAGCATTAGCGATAAGTCGATAAAGTAATTATTTGGCATTTTTCAATCACAAAAGCATCACTGAACTGAAATTGAACTGATATTGAACTGAAATTGAACTGAAATTGAACTGAAACTGAACTGAAATTTCACGCTGCTCATGTTGAACCCGTCACAGACAAATTTTTGACTGGAATTGAATCAACACATTTGGAAAAAAAATTGGCAAATGTTCAATTTCAATTCAATTTCCTTTAAAGACAGACAGCGGATTTTATTCTGTTTGTGTCTTTGCATTTGTGTTTGTCCTTCAAGTAAGTCCAAGTAATTTCCCTGGTGTATCAGTAAAGTCTGTCTAATTACCAATAGAGTTACAGAGGCCTCTGCTGCACAGTGAGACCTTCCCTGGTTAGATTTCCACCGATAATCATGCAAAAATAATGAAAAGCCGCCGAATAAACTTCAACTTCCTTCAATAAATAGATGCACTTGAAACTTGACGTACTCAATGAAAAGACTCTTGATGATGTTACGTTATGACCAACTGCATCAGATCAATGTAAAGTGTAAACTGTGTAGATTTTGCATGTTCTCCTTGTTTCTGTGAACGTTTCCTCGGGATGCTTCAGTTGCCCCTGACATTAAAACATGTAGAACAGGGTTTGCTCTGAGCAGGAGCAGGTCCAGACCAAACTGAGAGTGTTTTCATCCACCCAGAATACGTTTGTGCTTATAACAATGTTAAAACTCTTTACCCTCATCAAAAACATACCCGGAGCTGTGTTTAGCTTCATTTGCACTAGTTTCGTTAAATCCTGTTTACAAGGTCCACTCACTTTGAGTCTCAGAAAATGCTCCGTTTCAATTCCCCACAATTGCGATATCAGGTATCGTTGTATTAGTTTACACGGGGCAGACGAGCTCAACAGAAAATAAGTTCTACATGGACTAAAAAGACGTTTTCAGGGCTCAGGAAATCGCTGCGTTGTGACTTGTTGTTGCTCGTGTTCATTAAACATTTTACACAAATCAATCTACTTTATGTAACATTTTAGCGGCGAGACTTTTCCCTCGTTGGTCATTAGCTTTAATGGAGTTCTTGTCAAACGGAAGTGCATTCACAATAAAAGTGCGTATCTGTGGCAAAAAAACGTCAAAAATGGGCGGGGCAGAATAAGGTCAATAGGTCCGAAGGTCTCCTGTGCTGTGTTTAAGTCCATAAATCACCATCAGAGTCGCTCTGAGCATTTCTGCCTCAAATCATGTTCATTACAACTGCAAGTTGTCAGCCCTGCGACGAGTTGTCCACTGTCCAGGGTGTACCCCGCCTAAGGCCCAAAGTCACTGGGATAGGCTCCGGTCACCCGCGACCCCTAACGGGAATAAGCGGTAGAAAATGAATGAGAAAATGAATACAACTGCTTACGTCAGCATGTTATGGCAAGCTAGCTTTTGTTTATTTTTTCCCAACCCAGACATGCCACAGCACAGCCACTTTGCATTAATGATTATAGAATAGAATAGCTTTATTGTCCGAAGTAAAAATGCATCTTTGGCTCACCACCGCATAAAAACAGCACAAGACAACAGAAAAATAAATAGTAGTAGCCATATCTATGCTAGCAAAAGTTAATTTTTGACATTATATTTTATATATGTCAATTCCCAAAGGTTAGGATTCAGTTTAGGCAACTGAAACAGGACAAAAGCATAAGGAAAGTAACAAAGTATAAAAGTAAAATCACTGCATTTAAGTGCAGTTTTTAGGTATCTGTGCTTTACTTAAAGTGCATATGACAGGTTTTTATGATTTTCTAATTTTGTCTTTATTTGGTGTGTTAATAGCTATTGTGGATATAAATCAAAGTTTCACAACAATCAGGTGGCCATTTGTGAAGAAAAGTTGAAAAATGTGTAGAAAGTCACAGGAAGCAAACAGACTGATGACATCACACTAGGAAGACAAAGATTACCCATAATTTACACAAAAGAGACTACTTTTTTTTAACCCTTATCAATTAATTCAACCAAAAAGGTGTTCACATGTATTTTTATTTGTAATTGTTTTTTAAAATCAGTGACATTAGATGAATTTGGCCCAATGTACAGTGTGGTTGCTATGGTAATTTCCTAGTGTGATGTCATCATTTACAACCAGGAAGTAAAACAAAAAACCTCAAAAATTGCTAAAGCGAAATAAAATTTGTCAAGTATTTTAGCAAAATTTGAAATATATTTATCTGAACTGCATTTAAGTGAAATGAGTAGCCCAACCTGTCAGAGGCCCTTTAAGTACATTTTACAGTGGACTTTTTACTTTTACTTCACTACATTTGAGAGTAAATATCTGAACTTCCTACTCCATATTTGTCCAATAAAACCCTAAACTCACCCTCAAAAATGCTCTGTGTCTTTCCTAATCCTCTATTAAATGAATAAATAATGTAAAATCCAATAGTAAACGTGTTCAAACCAGGCCACTTTGCCAAAACCATCTTGATTTTTCAGCGATATTTTGTGATCAATCCCAGTTTTTCTTTTCTTTTCTTTCCCTCGGCGTGTCGTGTGTGCGTCGGCGATCGCGTGTGTCAATCCTCCAGCGTCGCCGTGTTCTCCGAGCTCTTCATTTTGAAATCAGCCATGAATAATTAAGCCATTTCACAAGGCCGCCGTCGTCTTAACCGCGGAAGTGTATCACACGCGAGGAAATAGGTCAAGCAGCCGCCTTACGCATTGTTTGACGGGGCGTTATTGGGTTAAAACCAGGACGGAACAATGCTAGCTTATCCGCGCGGCCCGTATAATGTACCGGGAGAGCGAGGGATGGCTGAAGAATGGCTTTACCCACAATTCAGAGGGGCGGCGGGGATGAGTTTTGTCTCGGCGATGGCAGTTTCGGTTACATCTCGGTCGTAAGTCTATTCTACCTGACATAAAGCTGTGTAACCGGAGACTGGCTGAACTCGTAACCCGCGGCGACTGGAAACGTCAAATCAGATCCGTCACTGTCTTTGTAATTAAAACGAGTTCAGCGCGTCCTGATGTTCTGACTCTTCTGGTGCTGGTGTAATTGTGACCTATTTTTACAAGAAAGCGGTAGTTTTAGTATCATTTGTCGTTGTTTAATGTTGAGAAAGGGCTGCTTCAGGGTTTTGGTCTAGATTTATGCAGAGAATTATGCAGGTTTTGGCAGTTTTTAGGTCTGATTTAGTCTAAGTTTTGGCAGCATTTTTGTCACGTTTTTGTGGCAAGTTTTAGCCATGTTTTAGTCTACTTTTAGTCACGTTGTAGTCTCAGCTTTAGTTCTGATTTAGTTATGTTTTGGTAACATTTTTGTCACGTTTTTGTGGTAAGTTTTAGTCACGTTGTAGTCTCAGTTTTAGTCTCAATTTAGTCTAGTTTTAGTTACACTTTAGTCCAGTTTTAGTCCATGTTTTAGTCACTTTTTTGGTCAAACTTTTGTCGTGCTTGAGTCTTGTTTTAGTCTAAGATTTTGTAACGTTTTAGTCCAAGTTTTAGTTGCATTTTTGTCACGTTTTTGACACATTTTAGTCTAAGTTTTAGCCATGTTTTAGTCTACTTTTAGTCACGTTTTAGTCTCAGTTTTAGTCTCAGTTTAGTCTCGTTTTAGTTACGCTTTAGTCCAGTTTTAGTTCAAGTTTTAGTCACTCTTTCATCAAACGTTTGTCGTTTGGGCTCCAGTGTTTTAGTCTTGATTTATGCAGAGAATTATGTAGATTTTGTATGGTTGTTTGGGCAGTTTTTAAGTTCTGATTTAGTCCAAGTTTTGGAAGTTTTAGCCATGTTTTAGTCTACTTTTAGTCATGTTGTAGTCTCAGTTTTAGCCTCAATTTAGTCTAGTTTTAGTCCAAGTTTTAGTCACTTTTTGGTTACATTTTTGTCGCATTTGAGTCTCGTTTTAG
The DNA here is from genome assembly GCA_019453435.1 of Rhinogobius similis. Lineage (NCBI taxonomy): Eukaryota > Metazoa > Chordata > Actinopteri > Gobiiformes > Gobiidae > Rhinogobius > Rhinogobius similis. Next base: position 34,054,018 of record CM033624.1, on the reverse strand, counting down.
TCTTGTTTTAGGCTTATATTTTGTAACGTTTTAGTCCTAGTTTTAGTTGCATTTTTGTCACTTTTTTGACATGTTTTGGCATGTTTTAGTCTAAGTTTTAGTCTCATTTTAGTCCAAGATTTAGCGTAATTTTTGTCTCTATTTTGTAACATTTTAGTCACATTTTAGTCTTGTTTTAATCTTGTGTTTTGTCACTTGTTTGTTGCATTTTAGTCACAGTTTAGTCATGTTTTTGTCAGATTTTCTGTCACTTATTGCATTTTAGCTTAAGTTTTAATGCTGTTTTAGGTGACTCTTTTGTCACGCTTTGTTTGTCAAATTTTTTTCAAATTTTAATCTTGTTTTTGTACTTCTCCTTTGCGTCTCTAAACCTCACCTTGTTCTTGGCTGTTCAGAAATGCAAATGAGGCTCAAAAACAAGACAAAAGGTAGGATGCCCAACAATGGTTGAAAGTAACAACAAGTATAAAAGTAAAAGCACTGCATTTAAGTAGTTTTTAGGTATCTGTGCTTTACTTAAGTACATTTTACAGTGGACTTTTTACTTGACTACATTTCAGAGCAAATATCTGAACTTCCTACTCCACTAAATAGTTGTACAGTTCACAAAAAGTATAATTTGTGGTAAAGCATGCACTAAATTTGTCATTTATGAGAGTATTTGTCCAATAAAACCCTAAACTCATGGTTTTGCCGTCATCAAAAATGCTCAGTGTCTTTCATAATCCTCTATTAAATGAATAAATAATGTAAAATCTAATATTAAACGTGTTCAAACCAGGCCACTTTGCCAAAACCATCTTGATTTTTCAGCGATATTTTGTGATTAATCCCAGTTTCTCCTTTGAAATCACACCATGTTCCACTTTTTTTTGCCTCCATTCTGAAATTAAGACCATGTTTGTTCATAAACCTATATTTTATCAGCTGATGTAGTTCGTATCAACACCATTTAAAACGATTTCGTATGTGTCTCGCAAACCAAAAACACATCCGTGGTAATTATCCAGCCTTCGTCTTGATGAAAGCAGAACAATGCACTACATCTGAGCCTTTTTTTGATTCACATTTCACTCAGAAAACCCGTGATTGAAGCGCAGCCTTTTGTCAGTATCAAAGCGCAACAGAAACATAAGCAGTCGAGAGCTTGATTTGTAAAACTTACCAAAGCCGCAACGGAACGCCGCCGCACATTCGAGCGTGATTGACACTTGTTTTCAAATAACGTCGCGGCGAAACAGGAGTAGGTTTCAGAAATGACAAGTTTGACGGATGTTTGGTCAAAGTAATCGCACGGAAAGCAGTGCATTTAAACAGCGCCGTCGCATGCGTTTCAGAGTTGCGCACGTTTTGAAGTGAATGTAGCCGTTTTTCTTGTTAAAAGCAAAGTAGAGGAAGTGATTTTTGTTACTCGGTTGAAGGATTTTGTGGGACGATGTTTTGTCCTGGGGCGACGTGTTGGAGGTGACAGTTTTTTTCCCGCTTGTTGTCACTCATAAATGTTCAGGTAGAAAACGCAGAGCCGTGGAGACTTCGGGGCTGTGATGCCGTTAACTTTGTCTGTGATTTTTGACACCGTTTTGCCGTCTTTCAGCGCCGGTTTCGCTCCGGTTTCGCCGCCAGGGTTTGACACGTGAACATGCAAACTTTCATGCCCATAGACGACCCTTTAAGCGACGAGTTCAGCTGCCAACATGATATTGACGCGTCGTTTGACTCGGAGCGAAATGACAAAGTGCTTTCTGGCAATTCTGTGGAGATTTGTCAATATTGTCGCCTGTTAAAGTCTCTCTCACAACTTCATATAACGATATTTTTATTTGCATAAAATTTAAATGCGTGTAAGCTAATCTAATACAAAACAAACGTCACAAAAAGCTAAACAACAACACTACATTAGGTGCTAAATCAGGGCTGGACGATATGATATTTTTTGTTTGTCATATTGAACAAATTTTAAACAAATATACAGTTTTGATCAAGAATCTCCATCAAATATTCTTAATAGAACAGATGAAACGATTAAACTAAATAAAAATGCTTCAGTGTTCATTTCCAGAACGTAAACGAGACCAGACTTAATGATTACTCGTATTTCCATGTATCTGACCCAAACTGCACTCAAAAGAACACAACTGCAGAGGAATTCATGCAAAAACAACTATTTTTACAGATAAGTGCTAAGAAACTGTGTATTTATACGTTGGACTTCAGCAAACTCACTCCATATCGTATTGTTTTTGCTGTTTTTGCCGTATGAATCCTTTAAATCCTCAATAAAATAATAGTAATAAAATAAAAATGTTGGTCGACCAAGACACCATCGACCGATTAATCGACTAAACGACTAAAGGTACACAGCCCTAATGATTACTGTTGAAGAAAAAAAGCATTTCTCGGAAACAAAGGTGAACTGGACTAGACTGGAATGCACGCAGTCGCAATGTCTTGGGGGTCATGTCTCCAGGTTCAACTTCAATTTATTCAACAAAAATTACCATTGAGGGAAAAAAAAGTCGGATTTTTTCCTCCAAAGTTAGAACTCTGCTCTAAACCACATGCTTTTATGGACAGAAGATTGACTGTAGACCTCTGCATTGGACTGTAAAAAAAACACTGACAATTAAAAATTATTGAATCTTTATTGAAAATTTGGAGAACTATTAAATAATCAAATTGTAATCTTGATTGATTTATTCTTTTGAGTTCTGGTCATTAAAGGCAACTTTCCAGGTTATTTTTCTCTAAATGGGCTATTTTGTTTGCTCAAAGAGAACTAGAAAAAAACAAAACAAAAAAAAACAGGCAACCGAGTCTACATCAGGACTAAACCAGGACCAAACCAGGAGCGAGCCAGGACAGGTGTGACCTCAGACTAGTCTTTATATCAGTACCCTGCAACATTTACACTTATTTTACAAATATTTGTTACACAGTTTATATTGTCTTTGCTTGTTCTTATTAAGAATTTGTTTTTAACTGTATTTTTTGCATTAAAGGCCAAGTAATTTAGCTAGTGGATAATAGTAATAGTGGATCAATAAAGTTTGTCTATGAGCTCGTTCAGTGGTGGAGTTACTATTAGGCAACAGGCCACAATTGTCTTGGGCCCCCAAACATTTGGGCACTCAATCATTTTCCCTTCCCATCATTATCGACTCAAGGCTCTGAAACAGTTTCTATTCTCTCAATATCACAGTGAAGAAGTGCAGTGTACTTACAAATAAATACCATTGATTTAAATTACAGGTGTCTAAAATGCTCCAACAAACAGGATTAGTCTGATTTCTTGAAGATAGATAGATAGATAGATACATACACATACATACCACACTAAACAGCTACAAAATAATTTGTGGTTAAAACGGGAAAAAAAGACACACAAACAGGAGCCGAGCAAACGGACGTGCAGCCGTACTCGCGCAGGCGCAGTTTGAATATTTTTTCAAGGGAAGGACCCCCAAACCCCCCTGTTTAAAGCTGTTTAGAACATAAGCATTAAGGTGAGACACTACAGCTGAATAGAAAAAAAATCTTAAACTTAAAGATATCAATTGTAAACTTTTCCTGTAGTTTACTCATATAAATGTAAGAAAAAAAATATTTTTAAGTATAAGTTTTTCATCATGTCATGTTTAATGTAGAAATAAGGCATTTTATGTGTAAAAACACATATTAAAATTATAAATTGACATGCGGTTCAATTGTCTTGGTTCATTTTGTACACATTAGTCACAAAAAATGTACAGACAGGAGTTTGGATTTCTTATTTAGTTTATAAGTAAACTAGATTGGATTTAAAATTGTCCTAAAAATTAAAATTTCACCTAATTTTTTGACTTAAAACTTTTAGAATTTGATATAAAAAAATCCTTCTGTACATTTGGTCTAAATCTTGTTGAGTCCAGATTGTACAGTTTGGTGTAGGATCTACTTTAAGGCTGATCTTTATGTCTCGAGGGAGAAAAATGCATTTTAAGAAAACGGCCTTTGAAGTCACAATGTCCCAGAGAAATCTATGGATGAAGTGGATTCAATGGAAGAATAAAACATCTTTAAGAGCAGATTGGACAAGTTTGTCATTTCCACATGAAAGTTGAGATGTTGAAAGAGAAAACTGACCAAAAATGAAAAAAAAAAAAATGTTTTGCCTGTAGTGTCTCACCTTAAAATGTAAAAAAAAAAAAAAAAAAAAGCTTCCTTCAAGAACAACTCAAGAGACACAACAGAAAAGTTTTATAAAATCACACTTGATGACGAGGGGCCTGTATTTAATTTTGCCTCGGGCCCCAAATTCCTAGCTCCGCCCCTGAGCTCGATCTCACACGGTTTAGTCCTGAAGCATATGTTTTTGGTCCTGGTCTAGTCCAGGTCTAGTCATGGTTTAGTCCTGTTCTAGTCCAGGTTTAGTCCTGTTCTAGTCCAGGTTTAGTCCTGTTCTAGTCCAGGTTTAGTCTTGTTCTAGTCCAGGTTTAGTCTTGTTCTAGTCCAGGTTTAGTCTTGTTCTAGTCCAGGTTTAGTCCTGTTCTAGTCCAGGTTTAGTCCTGTTCTAGTTCAGGTTTTAGTCCTGTTCTAGTTCAGGTTTTAGTCCTGTTTTAGTCCAGGTTTAGTCCTGTTCTAGTTCAGGTTTTAGTCCTGTTCTAGTCCAGGTTTAGTCCTGTTCTAGTTCAGGTTTAGTCCTGTTCTAGTCCAGGTTTAGTCCTGTTCTAGTTCAGGTTTTAGTCCGGTTCTAGTCCAGGTTTAGTCCTGTTCTAGTCCAGGTTTAGTCCGGTTCTAGTCCAGGTTTAGTCCTGTTCTAGTCCAGGTTTAGTCTTGTTCTAGTCCAGGTTTAGTCCTGTTTTAGTCCAGGTTTAGTCCTGTTCTAGTTCAGGTTTTAGTCCTGTTTTAGTCCAGGTTTAGTCCTGTTCTAGTCCAGGTTTAGTCCTGTTCTAGTTCAGGTTTTAGTCCTGTTTTAGTCCAGGTTTAGTCCTGTTCTAGTTCAGGTTTTAGTCCTGTTCTAGTCCAGGTTTAGTCCTGTTCTAGTTCAGGTTTAGTCCTGTTCTAGTCCAGGTTTAGTCCTGTTCTAGTTCAGGTTTTAGTCCTGTTCTAGTCCAGGTTTAGTCCTGTTCTAGTCCAGGTTTAGTCTTGTTCTAGTCCAGGTTTAGTCCTGTTCTAGTCCAGGTTTAGTCCTGTTCTAGTTCAGGTTTTAGTCCTGTTCTAGTTCAGGTTTTAGTCCTGTTTTAGTCCAGGTTTAGTCCTGTTCTAGTTCAGGTTTTAGTCCTGTTCTAGTCCAGGTTTAGTCCTGTTCTAGTCCAGGTTTAGTCCTGTTCTAGTCCAGGTTTAGTCCTGTTCTAGTCCAGGTTTAGTCCTGTTCTAGTTCAGGTTTTAGTCCTGTTCTAGTTCAGGTTTTAGTCCTGTTTTAGTCCAGGTTTAGTCCTGTTCTAGTTCAGGTTTTAGTCCTGTTCTAGTCCAGGTTTAGTCCTGTTCTAGTCCAGGTTTAGTCTTGTTCTAGTCCAGGTTTAGTCCTGTTCTAGTCCAGGTTTAGTCCTGTTCTAGTTCAGGTTTTAGTCCTGTTCTAGTTCAGGTTTTAGTCCTGTTTTAGTCCAGGTTTAGTCCTGTTCTAGTTCAGGTTTTAGTCCTGTTCTAGTCCAGGTTTAGTCCTGTTCTAGTCCAGGTTTAGTCCTGTTCTAGTCCAGGTTTAGTCCTGTTCTAGTTCAGGTTTTAGTCCTGTTCTAGTTCAGGTTTTAGTCCTGTTTTAGTCCAGGTTTAGTCCTGTTCTAGTTCAGGTTTTAGTCCTGTTCTAGTCCAGGTTTAGTCCTGTTCTAGTTCAGGTTTAGTCCTGTTCTAGTCCAGGTTTAGTCCTGTTCTAGTTCAGGTTTTAGTCCTGTTCTAGTCCAGGTTTAGTCCTGTTCTAGTCCAGGTTTAGTCCTGTTCTAGTCCAGGTTTAGTCCTGTTCTAGTCCAGGTTTAGTCCTGTTCTAGTTCAGGTTTTAGTCCTGTTCTAGTCCAGGTTTAGTCCTGTTCTAGTTCAGGTTTAGTCCTGTTCTAGTTCAGGTTTTAGTCCTGTTCTAGTCATGGTTTAGTCCTGTTCTAGTCATGGTTTAGTCCTGTTCTAGTCCAGGTTTAGTCCTGTTCTAGTCCAGGTTTAGTCCTGTTCTAGTCCAGGTTTAGTCCTGTTCTAGTTCAGGTTTAGTCCTGTTCTAGTCCAGGTTTAGTTCCAGGTTTGATGCCGTGTTTGTGCGAGTGTGAACATGACGGTTTCACTCTTATCTCTCGTCAGGCTTTAACAAACTGTTCAAAGTGCGGCCCGTACGTTTACATGACTTTATTAAATCCGCAGATGTAGAAATGAAAGAGTTTGTAATGAGTTTTATGTTTAAGTTACAGAGTGAAGCCGTGAAGTGGAGCGCGAGAGCTTTGAGAAGAGCAGATCGGGCTCTATCTGCGCAAACGACAAAACTGTGAGTAAAAGAAAGTAAAAGTATAAGCCGGAAGGTGGCCGTCAAGGAAAAAATATGAATATGTAAAATATAACGGACGCATGATGTGTTTTACTTTACGATAACAAAAGTAAATCATTATTATTTTGCCTTTTGCTCACTGTAAACAGATAAGATAAGATAAGATAAGAGATCCTTTATTTGTCCCACAATGGGGAAATTCCACTGTTGCAACACACAGTTTAGAACAGGAATGAATGAAATAGGCGCATGCAATAAAAATAGGATAAATAAACATGGTAATAAAAATACAATATAAAGTATAAAGTGCACACTCTTATTTACAGTAGGTGGCACAGCAGTATTCATCTAAAACAGCTTTACAAATCAAGACTAAATGTGCTTAAAATTAAAGTAAACAGTGATAAATCAGAATAATAATAACTAATCGAGCACTAAAATAATTTACTTTTATAATAAGCATTAATCTGACTCTAAAACACAAGACGTTTTAAAACACAATTTAATATAAGACACTGTGGCATGATAAACTTAATACATTTCAGAACATTAAAAACTATTTCTAAGTCAAAGTTCAGTAATATTTGCAGGTTTTATGGAGCTCGATTAAATAAAACTAAAATGTCTCTGTTACATTTTTGGTGCTTTGTTGTCCAGCATTATTTAGATCAGATTTAAGTAATGTTTATTATGTGGTTGCTACCGTTTTATGCTAATTTCTGTGCTAATTGCTAATAATCTACACAAACAGTGCGGTTTTCTATTGAAGCTTTGCATGTTGACAGTCGCTTAAACGGTTTTTTGTACTTTGTGATGATTGAAAATGGAAACACATTGAACTTGGGACTGAACAAACTGACCCAAAAACAAAAAAAGTTAAACAATTTTGCATGTAGTATCTCATGTTAAGATGTTAAAAAACAACAACAACTAAAGCTTCCTTCAAGAACAACTCAAGACACAGAAAAGCAACAGAAAAGTTTTACAAAATCACACTTGATGACAAGGGGCCTGTATTTAAAGGGCCCCTGACAGGTTGGACACTCATTTGACAGAAATGCAGTTAAGATAAATATGTTTCAAATTGTGTTAAAAAACTTCACAAATTTCAGTGCGGTTTAGCCATTTTTTAGGTTTTTTTGTCTTACTTCCTGGTTGTAAATGATGACATCACACTAGGAAATTACCAAGCGACCATCCTATACAGTGGGCCAAACCTCCTCAGACGTCACAGATTTATTTATTTTACAAATAAAAATACATGCTAACACCTTTATTTTGTTGAATTCATGTATAAATGTTCAAAAAAAGTGATTTATTTTGTGTAAATTTTGCATAACCTTTGTCTCCCCAGTGTGATGTCATCAATTTGTTTACTTCCTGTAATTTTGTGCAGATTTTTCAACTTTTCTCCACAATTAGCTGCTTGATTGGTGTAAAACTATAATGTATATGTACAACAGGTATTAATACACTGAATAAAGTCAAAATGAGAAAATCGTGAAAACCTGTCATACGCACTTTAATTTTGCCTCGGGCCCCAAATTCCTAGCTCCGCCACTGAGCTCGATCACACCTGGTTTAGTCCTGAAGCACATGTTTTTGGTCCTGGTCTAGTCATGGTTTAGTCTTGTTCTAGTCCAGGTTTAGTTCCAGGTTTAGTCTTCAGATTGTGCCGTGTATTTGGGCCTCAAAACTCCAGTCGTGAACACAATAAATGGATACCTTTGGAAAACTCTTCTGGCGGCTGGAAAGAAGGCAATGACAAAGAAACGGCTGACACAAACTGACACGACACGATGTGATGATCATGGACTGAACTAAAACTATGGCTGATGTTTGAAAGATTGAGAAAATGACTTCTGGCTTAATTTGAAAACTGACAAACTTTGGACAAATTTGGACAAAGTTGGACTAAATGTGACTGGAAGCAAAATTAAGTTGACTTTAAATGTAATGATTAGCTCACGTTAGATCTAAATTCTATGGTTTTAAGTGTTTGTGTTGGAAAAAAGCAACACATTTGAATTTCCAGAGTAGAAAGGTCAGTTAGTTTGCTTTTCTGTAACAAACGAATACAATTTTCTAGCCTTAAAATTGTATTTTAGCTTCAAAATAATCTAATTTATTGTATACTATCTAATATATCTCTAGATAAAATGAAAAATTATTGTGGGCTCAACATTTTTGTGAGTATTTTTCTAGTAAAACCCATAAATCTGGATTGTTCCTTCATCAAAAATGCAAAGAGTTTATCATAATTACCTAAAACATAATGTAAAGCACAATAATAAATGTGTTTAAGCAGCTCTGATGTCACTCACATGTGTCTGAGGCTTTTACTTTGACAAAATCATCTACATTTTTCATATTTTGTGATATTCTGAGGTTTAATCCCAGTTTCTCCAGTGAATCACATTATGTCGCACTTCACTTTTGACTCCATTCCGAATGTAAAATGTTTTTGTTTACAAACTTTTAAACGCTCTATACACTTTATTTCCATTAATCCATCTCTCTAGAAGTCTTGAACCCACACATTTCCACCTGTATCTCGCTTCAAACGTACTGCTACATCTCAACACACCCTCTGACCAGTCGTCCAATCGAAACAATAATCCCGACTGCAATAACAGTTGTTTGCAGCTCTAATGACGGACTTCACAATCCCAGACAATCCTCGTTGGGCTCCGTGCCTCTTGTGTACCGTCCGCTCGTCCCACGGTCTCGGGTCAGACCGGGACTCCGACCGCGCTCGGGCCGGGCTTGATGGATGGCTCCGGTTCAGCGTCAGTTCAGGGGAGGTCTTTGGTGCCAGCGTCGCGGCGGACATGAGTGACACGCACAAAGAGGCCGATGGAATATTATCAGGAAGCCATTTGTAAGAGGCGCCGGGAGGGTGTTGTCTTTCTCAAATGAACTCATCCATCACGGCTCTTCATATTTGATCAGGTCATGAGCGGCTTTTAAAGAGAAACGCTCAGACAGGAGCTGAAGAGGAGCTGGAAAACACAAGAAACACGAGGCTCGACCGCTCTGGGGTTGAAGAGTTTATTTGTAGAAAACAGACCTTGAAAAACTGTCCTTTCGTGACTATTTTCTCGAGAATCAGAGCTGTCACTAACGATTATTTAGTCGACTGGTCTGCGATTATTTTTTTGATTAGTCGACTAGTCAAACGATTGTAAATTTAGAGTTAAATCGTTACGTTTTTAACTAAATAAAAGTTGATTTAAGGTCATTGAATGCCTCTAGATATAGAATGTTTATGGATAAAGTGTATTATTAATGCGAATCAGCAATTGTTAATTCTTTTTTGACATTTTGATTTTAAAATGTTGCTGTCTTTGTTATTAAAAGTGTTTTAATAGTGCTCAGGACCCCCAAAGTGAGATGAAAATAACCGTAGCAATAATTTTAATTGTCAAAGGGTGTTAAATCAGGTCTAATATTTGTTATTTGAACAGTTTATTGCCTTATTAGACCCTATTTCACTAAAATATACTGTTTTTAGTAAAAAATAGAGTAAAAACGGTGTCATATTTATTTAAATTAGATCTTGAAATCATCTCGCGGCCCCCCGGGGGGTCCCGACCCCTACTTTGGGAACCACTGGACTAGTCAAACGATTGTAAATTTAGAGTTAAATCGTTACGTTTTTAACTAAATAAAGGTTGATTTAAGGTCATTGAATGCCTCTAGATATAGAATGTTTATGGATAAAGTGTATTATTAATGCGAATCAGCAATTGTTAATTCTTTTTTGACATTTTGATTTTAAAATGTTGCTGTCTTTGTTATTAAAAGTGTTTTGACGTGTGTTTTAGAGTCTGTGTAGTTCAGTTAACGATTACGATTATCAGTTATTATTTTTTATAGTCGACGAGTCACGATTAGTCGATTAATCGTTGCAGTTGTAATTGAAATGGCAGCTGATGTGAGTAATCTGATGTCTTTCTGATTGGTTTCTGGTTTTAACAGAAGAAATGATGAAAAAAGGACAAACTCATGTGACAAAGACAAAAATTAAGTAGAAAAGGTTGAAAGATTTGTCTTAAATAAAACAAGTCATGAGCGGCTTTTAAAGAGAAACATGGAGCAGGAAAACATGGCCCAAACACAGGGCTCGACCGCTCTGGGGCTGAAGAGTTTATTTGCAGAAAACAGTCCTTGAAAAACTGTCCATTGTGACTATTTTCTCGAGATATTACAGCTGCAAATACTGATTATTTCACTACTCGACCGGTCAGCGATTATATTTGCGATCAGTCGACGAGTTAAAGGATTATTTCTGTGCACGCTGAGACTTTTTAAACACATTATCAGCCAAATAAAGGTTGAAATATTGTGAGTGAAGCCTGCAATTTTCAACCAGTGCGACGAGGAACGCTAGAGTGCCTTGAGATATTGCCAGGTGTGTCTTAAAAAATGTCAGATTTATAGGTTTGTTTGAATAATTTGCCCTTTTGGAGTATCCTGGGTGGCTTGTTTCTCAAAAAAGAAAGCAAAACAACCACCGAGGCAACTGGACACAGTGACGTGGACAATTATTTGCGACATTAAAGTAGAACTAAGTACCTTGTTAAACGTCTTTGTAAGTCCGTGTGGTGGTTGTAATTGTATTTTGGAGGCGTTTGAAGCACCCGCCGTCGCCCCCTGCTGTCTCGGAAGACAACTCTCCTGAGAAACCCTGTCTCTCTTTTTTATATTTGGCGACATGAAATGTTTTTGTATGTGATTGTGCTACGTTATTTCAATAAAAAGGAAGGGAAATAAAGAAGAAAAATAAAAAGCTTTTGGCGTCTTTTACTGACTGTGTATTTTCACAAGAAACCTGCAGGGGGAGCGCAGTCGATGATGTTACTTAGTTCTACTTTCAATACCACTTTTTTCATCCTAAATGTTGTGAATTGATAATATTTTAAGAGGTTTTGTGCCAATCATCAAAATAAAGTGTGCTGCGACTCAAAAAAGGTTGAGAAAATCTTTTGAATAAAGTGAATTATTCTTGAAAATCAGAAATTGTGGCACCACTTAACAATAATTAACCATGAACAAAGACTTAACTCGTAATGAACATAGAATTTATTAAGCATGGTTCAGGCTTAGTAACTTAATTAAGATTTAGGGTTAGAGTATTGGTTAAATTGTTATTAAGCCTGAATCATTCTTAATAAACTATATGTTCACTAAAAATTGAGTCTTTTTTCATGTTACCAAAATTGTTAATACTTTTTTTGAAATTGTTGGTACAGTCTTTGTTATAAAAATGTGTTTTCGTATGCGTTTCAGAGTGGACTAGTCCCAATTAAACAAATAATCGTTACAGATAAAATATATTAAAGTCTATCAATGTAACTGCAGTTGTGTTGAGTGGATTTGATCTTCCTGAGGTGGAAATAAACGTCATCAAGAAGCCACTGAAGCAGAATAAAGTATTGAGCAGCATTATTGTAGAATAGAAACTGTGAAGATTCAGTTGCTTTCAATCTTCGTCAATGAATTACCCAAACTATTTTAGGCTGTTTAGTTTTGAGTTTCGAGGTGCTAACTTTGACGTGCAGGTGTGAATGCAGCCTCCCCGAAACTGAATATTCAAATTTGAAATGTATTTACAGTTGGCTTTCTTGATGTGGCCCAATAAACCAAACATTCTGACACGGGACGGGGACCAAAATCCATCCTTTATCAGGTTTTTCACTGGTCACATTATTGAAATCAGGGCTGTCACTAACGATTATTTAGTCGACTAGTCAAACGATTGTAAATTTAGAGTTAAATCGTTACGTTTTTAACTAAATAAAGGTTGATTTAAGGTCATTGAATGCCTCTACATATAGAATGTTTATGGATAAAGTGTATTATTAATGTTAATTCTTTTTTGACATTTTGATTTTAAAATGTTGCTGTCTTTGTTAATGAAAGTGTTTTGACGTGTGTTTTAGAGTCATTTATCATTATCATTTATATATCATTTATTATTTTTTATAGTCAATGAGTCACGATTAGTCGATTAATCATTGCAGCTCTAATTGTAATGTCAGCTGATGTGAGTAATCTGATGTCTTTCTGATTGGTTTCTGGTTTTGACAGGAAAAATTATGAAAAAAGGATAAATTCATGTGACAAAGACAAAAGTGAAAGATTTGTTGAAAGAGTTGTTTCAATAAAATCCTCACACACTTTCACTCGGCCTAAACCTAGAACTAACGCACTGAAAAAAACATTTCTATACAGAGCCATTTCTTACGGGAATGTGCTGCTGCAAAAGATGATTATAATAGAGAACCATCGTGTTTTTAAAAGAAGCTTAAAGAAATCAATGTTGGAAAATGTAATCAAGCTCAATGTTAAGGCAAACTGTACCATCTTTGTGTTTTATCATAAAACCTTATGATTGAACTCAAATGTAGTGTTCTGTTTTCTGATTGTTAATGCTTGAATTTTAATATGTTCTGTCTTGTAGTGTTTTAAATTGTGAAAGTGGACCCCAGGAAGAATAGTCTCTGCTGCTGTAGAGACTAATGGGGATCCTTAAATAAACAAATAAACAAACTCGACCGACACAGGCCACACCAGTTCTTTTAGGGTCCAATCACACCTGCAATTTTAACCCAAATTTGAAATCTAGTTAAACCACGATTAAACCTGAATCAAACCTGGACCAGAATCAAGTAAAACAAAGACGGCCTGTAGTGAACGCAGCTTTAGATAATCATTCTGTGCCTGAAAACACAGAATAAATGCACAGACATAGACTTTGCTACTGTTTTAGTCCTTGTTATATGTTATATGTTTGCAAGATCCTAGTTTGTGAATGTTGTTCACTGACAAAGGTGATAAACCAAATCAGATCTAGGCCTAATTATTGTGTAATCGGATTATTCTAGTTATTTTAGTAGTCGACTAGTCAAACAATCTTTTCAATTGTAATTTTAGACTTTTAAAATATGTTTTAACCCCATCCAAATCTAGATTTAAGTAAAACCACGGCTAAACCTGAAACTAAACCTGGACTAGTGAACAATCAGATTTATTTTGTCCATGTGAACACAAACCAAATCAGATCTAGGCCTAATTATTGTGTAATCGGTTTATTCTAGTTCTAGTAGATTTTGACTGTCCAAGTAATTTACACAGCAGTTTATAGACCCTTTAAAATGTGACGTCAAAATTCCGCAATGGACTGGAGGCAAAATGAAGTTAGCAGTACATTTTTCATCGATTCTCTCACATTAGATCTAAATTCTACTGGTTTTAAGTGTTTGTGTTGGAAAAAGCAACACATTTCAATTTCCAGAGCAGAAAGGTCAGTTAGTTTGCTTTTCTATAACAAACGATGGACAAAATACAGCCTTTCTAGCCTTAAAATTGTATTTTAGCTTCAAAAGAATCTAATTTATGGAATAGCATCTAATATATCTCTAGATGAAATGAAAAAATATTGTGGGCTCAACATTTCTGTGAGTATTTTTCCAGTAAAACCTATAAATCTGGATTGTTCCTTCATCAAAAATGCAAAGAGTTCATCATAATTCCCTAAAACATGATGTAAAATACAATAATAAATGTGTTTAAAGCAGCTCTGATGTCACTCACAGGTGTCTGAAGCCTTTACTGACACAAAATCATCTACATTTCCTACATTTTATGATACTCTGAGGTCAATCCCAGTTCCTCCAGTGAAACCACATCATACTTTTGCCTCCATCCCGTTTTCCAAGGCTTTATTCCCACCTTTGCACCTTCACACAGCCCTCTCCTCGCCGCCGTTCCACACAGATCGCCTTTGTTAATTGCTCTTTTTAATTAACGCCGTCTTTACTGCGCCTCAAACGACGTCGCCCGCACGCGTTCACGCCACGGACACCAACACCAGCGCGTCCCGGCAACAACCACCACCACCACCACCACCACGAGCGGCGTCACGTCTCCGTCTCTCGTCTCTCATCCGCCACAAACTTTTATTTCTCTGATCGTGGCGCAGGCAGGCAGGGCGGAAGCGGCGGCGGTGTGTGCGTGCGTTCGTGCGGACCAGAGGAACAAAAGCCTGCTCCTCTCTCCTCTCCCTCCGCCGCGCGCCTTTCCCCGGCCCCTGCGCCTTTAATAAACTCACGGTTATCTGGTGTAACAAATGTCTGCTGCCATCATCAAGTCCGGGCGAGGAGGGAGGAGTTTTTAATGTTCAGTTTGTTCTATGGGATCGATGTCTGCTGCTGCTGCTGCTGCTGCTGCTGCTTCTGCTGCTGCTGGCATCGCCTCCTCCTCCTCCTCCTCCTCCTCCTCCTCCTCACCCTCCTCCTCCTCTCTCTCGACAGCGCCGCGCGTAATAACAATCCACTCCTGTCGCCTTTTACGCCGATCTCCTTTTACGCGCGGTACCTGCTCTTTTTTGGAGAGCTTCCCGTTTCCCGAGTGACACGCGTCGGTCTCACGTGTTCGCGGCGCCGGGGGAAGGACGCAGTCGGACGGGAAGAGGCTGGCATGGCTCGCCCCCTGTGGCTGCTTTGGCTGTGGCTGCTGCTGTAGCGCGAGGGAAAGGTAGAAAAAGAAGAAGAGGAAGAGGAAGAAGAAGAAACACGCCGCGGGTTCGCTCGGCGTCTGTTCGTGCGGCGGATCTTTTGCCTCCGGAGCGAAGCGAGGCGGAGAGAGTCTGGGGGGAGAAAGTGGAGCGGTGAGACGCGGTGTTTGCATGGACTAAAGCCCGCATTCGCACTTCTCCACCTGAACCGCGGCGCGACCAAAAAATGCCTCGGAGGAAACAGCAGGCGCCGAAACGGGCAGCTGGTGAGTAGAACCCGGTGCCTTTTCTGTCCTCCGCTCCGGTCTGCGCCTCCTGCGTCCGGTTTCGTTGAGTGTTTGCTGGTTTTAGAGCTGGGTTTCCCTCCAAACTTTTGTCACACACGTTTCCTACGCCGCGGTTACGCAGAAATGCACCGGGAGTTTGCGAGTGTCTGTGCGCACAAGTTTTGGTCCGGGCACAATCCGGCGATTTTCTGATTTTATTCCACTGTGTTTACGACGAATTGTGATTTATACATTCGAAATCGTTGTGTTTTACTCTTGTTACTTGTCGAGTTTTGTGTTAAACTCTCATTGTTGGACATGGAATAAGGTGCAATACGATTTTGCTCGTGTTTAGTTTTGTTTAGTTGATTAAAATTCCCAATTAGCCCCTGAAATGTCAGTCGCTATTCTTCTTCTAATGAATTTCATCCATTTTAATGTGCAACACACGCTAAAACAAGAGAAAGTGCTTTCATTTCTGCAACTAGACAAGTCTAAAAGAAGAAACAAAAGTGCAATCTCTTGTTTTAACGTAAAACAAGCGAAGTTGTTTTTATTTCTGCTTTAATACCAGCCTCATGGAAGAAATAAAAGTGTTTTGTGCTGTTTTAAAGTAAGAAATAACAGTATCTAGAGTTAAACACGGCCAAATGAATCGTTTTGGAGCAGGACAATTTCATCCAAATCCAAATGGCGTTAATTGCAAAAAACAAGACGCTCGAATTCTCGTTTCATCCGGATCAAACTTGCCCCTGAACACCTTCCCGTCGGAGCCCGGACTCTGGGACGGCTCTCCGCGGTGACTGATGATAAAGTTAGCGCCGAACTAATGTGTGGCTGTCGTGGTTCGTGGCGTGTGATTGGACGCAGCCGCGCGAAGGGGGGAAAAACGCGCTTGAAAGATGTTGAACTCTACGTGAACTCTTCATAATCTTATGGACAAATGGAGAACGGGATACACTCGCTCACACACACACACACACACACGCAATCCATCCATCGCCGCTGCCAGAGACGAGACCATTACGCGCACACGTTTGAGCCAACACGCCGTTTCTCCTGCTCGTTTTCCCACAGCGTTTGGCCGGTATTAATTGCTCGTGACCGTCTGTACGTGGCATTGAGTCGTGTTTGTAAATTTGGCCTTTATCTGTGCAACTTTTCCTGATCGTGACGCCTGTTTTTGTTCATTTGCTGCAAGGAATGTTGAGATTATTCGGTAAATTGAAGACCGTAAGAGTGAAAAAGTTGAAATTGTAGGCAGAAATTGGAATTATTTTAGTCGAACAAAGCAAAACTAAGTGTAAAGTACTTTTTATCTGGCTGTTTATGTCATAATATTGTTACGGTTTCATTCTGGGAGTTTGATTTGGTAAAAAGAGTGAGGAATGGTAACGTTTTAGACTTGGAAGAAAACAAATGTCACTGTTGTTTGTGTCAATAATCGGAAATTTGCGTTGGTTCTTCTCACGATCATCTCTAGATTTTGACATCGTCACATCTTCATCTGCTGTAAACTTCAACCTTGAGCTACATTTCGAAATTGTGACGTGTGTTTTAAAGGATTGTAGTCGACTAAAGAAATTCTTCTGCAAAGCCTTCTGCATCGATTAATCAACAAAAAGCAGGAGCGGTGGCGAAAAGCGCTCAAAACTGTTAAGTGTTTTGATGATCTGACCAAATATCTGACCAAACTGCACTCAAAAGACCACAAACGCCCAGGATTTCTTGCTAAATTAACTATTTATTTTGTTTGTCGGCCTTTAGACGAACTATTCATGAAAAACAGACACAATAAACTTGCAGTGGCCTCCTAAATCTGTGTAACTCGGTACGATAAAAATGTTGGTCGACTAAGACGCCATTGACCGTTTAATCGACTAAGCTACTAAAGACGTGCGGCGCTTTATTGTTTTTCTGTTTTTCTTACCCATAATTTTGTCTCTTTCTGTCTTATTTTGACTGTACAAAGAATTGAGCTGCGAAATTTGCACTTTTTCCTTTGCGTTTGTGCTTAAACAACACCTTATTTATGACATTTCTTCTTGTTTTTATGTCTTTGCGCAAAGATTCCAACCTAGCTTGCGTCTCAAAATGCAAACACACACTCTCATTTGTCTATATTCTGAGTTTTAGCTGCGAAATTTGCACTTTTTCCTTTGCGTTTGTGCTTAAACAACACTTTATTTATATTTTTTATAATTTTTACGTCTTCGCGCTAAGATCCCAACCTAGCTTGCGTCTCAAAATGCAAACACACACTCTCATTTGTCCATATTCTGAGTTTTAGCTGCGAAATTTGCACTTTTTCCTTTGCGTTTGTGCTTAAACAACACCTTATTTATATATTTTTTAATAGTTTTTATGTCTTCCAACCTAGCTTGCGTCTCAAAATACAAACACACTCATATGTCCATATTCTGAGTGTTAGCTGCTAAATTTGCACTTTTTCCTTTGCGTTTGTGCTTAAACAACACTTTATTTATATTTTTTATAATTTTTACGTCTTCGCGCTAAGATCCCAACCTAGCTTGCGTCTCAAAATACAAACACACTCTCATTTGTACATATTCTGAGTTTTAGCTGCTAAATTTGCATTTTTTTCCTTTGCGTTTGTGCTTAAACAACACCTTATTTATGATATTTTTAATAGTTTTTACGTCTTCGCGCAAAGATTCCAACCTAGCTTGCGTCTCAAAATACAAACACACTCTCATTTGTACATATTCTGAGTTTTAGCTGCTAAATTTGCACTTTTTCCTTTGCGTTTGTGCTTAAACAACACCATATTTATTATTTTTTTTAATAGTTTTTATGTCTTCCAACCTAGCTTGCGTCTCAAAATGCAAACACACACTCTCATTTGTCCATATTCGGAGTTTTATCCTCATTTCTACCCTTTTACTGCCTGTACACTGCTGCCATTGCTTGCATAATCCATCTCTACTGTACACATTCGCTTCTCCGTTTCCCAAAAAAAAAAAAACCCAACCTTGAACTTGCATCTCAAAATTTCCACACGCGCTCCCTCCTCTCCCTTCCCCCCGATCGACGCAGAACCCCAAAGTTATCAGTCTTTATTACGCTCGCGGATGTTGCGACCAGATGGCGATTGTTCCCTGCCAAATATTAGCGTCCCCTCGTACCGGCTTAAGATACCGAAACCGCTTATCTCCGAAACGCACTCTCTCCGCCGCCCGAACCCTTCCATCCCTCCCCTCCCCGCGCCTCGGCCTCCGCAAAAAAAACAATGCCCTTGCTTTTTATTTAACGAACTTTTCCGCCGCCTAAGTGATCCTCTCTGCGCGCCTAAATGTGTCGAGCCCGGAGAGGACGCAGCCGCCTTCCAAAAGACTTTCTTCATTGTTGAGGTAATTGTCTCCTCTCCTGACAGCAACATTCGTCAGTAGCTTAATGGTCAATCAAAAGTTGGCAGGCAGAGTGTTTTCATTCTTTTCCTATGCACTACATTAGGAATACTTAATCAAAACGTCTCGCGGTAATGGCTGTGAAGAGTTCATGACTGACTGATCCGTTGTCTGCGCGCCCCGTAGAAAATTAACAGCTCGGCACCGGCGGAGATGTGGGCCCGCCGATAAACAAATTGTGCATTAATATTTCATCTTCGAGACCTGCGATGTGCCGCTATCAAACCGTGGAATATTCCTAGCTCGCGTGTTGTCATTTTTTTTTTTTTTACCCTCCCTCCTCCTTTCTCTCTCTCTCTCTCTCTCCCACCTCCACCTCCCCAGACGCCTCCTCCCTCCCCTCCCTCTGTATTCGTGAAGGCTCTTTGCAGCTGTAACTCATTTCGCTTGATGACTTTACTGGGGTTACAGAGAGTGACGACAAATTGATTACCTGGCAGAGCGAGAATAGAGAGGGGGAGACGCGGCCTGACAGTCATGTTATAATAATATGTTTAATGGTGTGTGGAGGAGAACAAGGAGACGAGGAGGATTGGAATAAGGAGATGCAAAAGGAATTGGGTTTGGGTGGAATTCTTAAAGGTGCAGCGCCTGGTGTTTGTGGAGGCTTCGGTCGATTCGTCGGTCGACCGTGTCTCAGTCGACCAACGTTTTTGTTTCGTCGACCAGTTACTTTATCTAGATTCAAATGAAAAATAAAATCTTAAATAAAACAATGCGTGATTAAGCGTTGTTTATCTTGATTTGAGGATTTTCTGAAAAAGGAATTTGGTTTGGGTGGAATTCTTAAAGGTGCAGCGCCTGGTGTTTGTGGAGGATTCGGTCGATTCGTCGGTCGACCAACGTTTTTGTTCGTCGACCAGTTACTTTATCTAGATTCAAATGAAAAATATAAATAAGTAAAACAATACGTGATTAAGTGTTTGAATTAAGCATTGTTTATCTTGATTTGAGGATTTTCTGAAAAAGGAATTGGGTTTGGGTGGAATTCTTAAAGGTGCAGCATCTGGTGTTTGCGGAGGCTTCGGTCGATTCGTCGGTCGACCAACGTTTTTGTTCGTCGACCAGTTACTTTATCTAGATTCAAATGAAAAATAAAATCTTAAATAAAACAATACGTGATTAAGTGTTTTAATTAAACGTTGTTTATCTTGATTTGAGGATTTTCTGAAAAGATTTGTCAATGGAAAAAGCATAAAATGTCTTGCTTTCCCTCTGATTTCAAGCGCAAAGCAAGAAAAAACGGCATAAATAAACACATATTTAAATAAGATAAACATTACTTAACTCAAGCCGTATTAGCACATTATCTTCTCTAAGATTGTTGAATGGAGAAAACAGAAAAAATTAAAAGATATGAGTGAGTTTTGAAGATCTTGGAGTTTAATAATCAAACTTATAATTTGTATATAGTCTAAGTCTGTTCTGTTTTATTTTATTTTATTCTAATTTTATGCATGCCCTTTGTTAATATTTTATTATATTTTATTCATTGTTATATATTTTATTTATTGCACTTTACGCCAAAGCAAGTTCCTATGTTTGTGAATTTTGATCATTGACAATGACAATAAACCGATTCTGATAACATAAATACACTGTTTATTAGTACTTTTCTGCATAAATAGTTTTAGTTTTAACATGAATTCTGGTGCAGTTGTGTTTTTCTGAGTGCAGTTTGGGTCAGAAACAAGGACAGACTTCATAGTTTTGATATATTTTTGCCACACCCTCTTTTATTCGATTAATCGGTTGATAAAGCAGGTCTTTAGTCGACTAAGAATTTCTTCTAATTTGACAAGCAGTGATTTAGTGATTTGGTTTTATCTGTCGTGGTTTCTTGACATCATGCAAAAATGAATTTCTAGATGAGTTCAAATGTCTTGACGGCAGGATATTTGTTTTAATTCCAGACGTTTTGACGAGTTAAGACGATTTATTTGATGAAACTATATTGTTTTACATGTTTTAAACAGTTTCTGACTTGTTTCAATACATTATTTTTTACTTCAAGCCAGATTACCTGTCAGTGGGTTAAGATCATTTTACACACCACATCGGCAACTTATTTTAAGATGAATTGTTGCATAATCAGTCAGAAATACCTTGAAACCAGAGAAATATTCTGTATCACATCAGCAATTACATCTCATCGAGTCAAAACTACTCAAATTCTGATAAAAAATTACAAATTGAAGTCATTTTAAGCTGGGTAGATATGCATTTTTTGCTGCAGGCCCAATCGTTTCAGAACAAATAAAGCAGCTTACTGTAAGATTCTAGCAGTTCTTTGCTGGGTTTCAAATAACAACTGTAATAGTCAAGTCAGCGATCATTTTTTTGATTTAGTTGATTTGTTTAATTTAATATTGCAGCTGTCGATGTGTTTCAGAGTCTGTTTAGTACAGATAATGACTAAAATTGCCAATTATTAGTGAACATTATGATTAATTGTTGCAACCCTAACGTTAAAGTGCGTATGACAGGTTTTTATGATTGTCTAATTCTTACTTTTCAGTGCATTAATACCTCTTGTAAATTTAAATTATAGTTTCACACCAATCAGGTCGCTGTTTGTGAAGAAAAGTTGAGAAATGTTTTGAAAATGACAGACATCACACTTGGGAGATACATAATTTACACAAAAGAAACCACTTTTTTTAACCCTTTAAACATCGATTCAACAAAATAAAGGTGTTCACATGTGTTTTTCTTTGTCAAATAAAATAAATCTGTGACATTAAAGGAGTTTTGGTGCAGTGTACAGGATGATTTGTTGGTAATTTCCTCGTGTGACGTCATCGTTTACAACCAGGAAGGGAAAAATTGCTGAACTGGGGTGAAATTTGTAAAGATTTGAGCTGTATCTATTTATCTTAACTGCATTTTAGTTGAATGAGTAGTTCGGCCTGTCACATTTAACCTAATATTTGATTCTGGAACGAAGGAAAGGGCTCGATACCAAGCCTTAGTTAGAGCCGCTGTCATTATTTAGATTTCGATGGCCAAAAGTTGTATTGGTCGGCTAATTATTTTATTTAGATCGTGAGGATTTCTATGGGGCAACGGCAAAAAGGAGAAGAAATGACATGAGTTAGTTGAAGATTTGTGTGTTAAATGTTCCTTTTTACACACAAATACATTTTTCTAGCTACGTTTCTTCATAAATTGTTGTCTTTGCATGAACTCCTGTGCAGCTGTAGACTTTTCAGCTCAGTTTTGGGCAGATACATGTAATTCTTTATAGTTTTCAGAGCTTGATTTTCGCCGGGAACTCTTGAGGTTTTGGCGGCTGTGCCTCGAGAAAATGTCATAGTCGTGGATTTAAATGAATAATTTACCATTTTAGAGAGTTCTGAGCAACTTCTTCACAAAATATGAACGATAAACAGCACTTTTGTCAAATGTATTTATTTAAACATGTCACAATGGCGCGGACAATATTTGCAACGTAAATTAAACTTTTTTTTTTTTTTTTTTTTTTTTACATGTTCAACCAAAATAAATGTGCCATGGCTCATAAAAGATTGAAAAACACTGGACTAATCGATCGACGGGGCCAAGAATGTCTTTAGTCAAGCTTTATTGCTGTGATAAAAATTTAAAAAACACACACTTTTTCAACATTTAGCACATTTTTAGTTCTGTCTATGGCACTAAATCCTTTTACAATCCAACTTTTAAGCAATTAACTGAGTGTTGGCTAAGCTGCTGTTACCTAAATGTTGGGTTATTTTTTTATCCGTTAATACAGACTTGTCCAAACTAAGGCCCGGGGTCCAAACACGGCCCTCGGATCCATTTTTCTTGGCCCTCAGACTTCCTGGTGAACTGGCCCACATTGTCCTGAGAAGTACTTTTTACAGCAAATTTAAAATCTTCTACAATTATAACCTAAATAACTAACATTTTGATGCGAGACAGGCCTCTTGTTAAGGCGTTAAGACTGAATTTAGTTGTGGTGGCACTTAAAAAAGCAAATAAATTTAACTTTTTCAATGTTTCACGATTGATTTATGGCCCTCCGCTTGGTCTATACTTCAATATCTGCCCTCGATGGAAAAAAGTCTTGACACCCCTGCATTAATATATGCTTCAGTTTCTTATTTTCAGGCCTTAATTAAGCCTGAAATGCATAAATACATCTTCAGGCTCATGTATTTGAAGAATGCTGTTGCGGTATACATCGTTTTTAACTGTTTCACGCTCATTTCAAAGTGTTCTTCTGGATAGGCGTCTGTGTGATGAGAGAAGAGACTTTAGGCGCAGATTAGCAGCCACACTTTTGTCAGTCTGCCTCGTGTTTAGTCACACAGGGCAAGCTTTGTGGAACTAAAACGCACGTGTCCCGTTTAAAGATGTAGTATGATTATTGTCTTGGAAATAAATGTGTCAAAAGTGTCAAAATCAGACGCTAATTGATAGTAAAATTGGTGCTATCAACACTGAAAAAATTGACCTTTCCTGAATGATTTTTTTTTTTAGAATGATCTTATTCTTCATCAGAACGACAGGATAAGCACAATAACATAAATAAGTAATTCATGTTTTGTGTTGAAAATTATAGTCTGTTATAGGTCTAGGAATGTTGAGCTGGTCCCTGTGACAATCTGCTGTTTTTGTGAAATCGTCGTATCGTGATTGACTGTTTGTGTCTTTAATGCAGCTGTCTGTTCAAACACGCTTTTTCTCCTGTTGTTTAGCCTCTGAAGCCTCTGAGCAGATGACTTTATTTACCTCTTAAAGGCCAGGGCTGCACGATTAAACCAAATCAAGACAAAATCACAAGTTGTTTGGAGGCGCATTTTTGTCACTTTTGAACACATTTTTATCACTTTTGGTTGTGTTTTTGTCTCTTGTTTCAGAACATATTTGTACAAATTCAAACTACAGTGTGAGCAGTTTTTATTCAAATCAAAGCAAGACATTTCGTTGTTTGTGGAAGAAATTATTGCACTTAAAAACTGCAGCCTTTGTGATTTGCTAATTACATCCATTAAAATTGCGATTTTGTGTGAATTTGGTTTAATTGTACAGCTCTGGCCTTTAAGAGGTAAATAAAGTCATCTGCTCAGAGGCTTCAGAGGCTAAACAACAGGAGAAAAAGTGTGTTTGAACAGACAGCTGCATTAAAGACACAAACAGTCAATCACGATACGACGATTTCACAAAAACAGCAGATTGTCACAGGGACCAGCTCAACATTCCATTTCTATCACCCAACCTTATGTTGAACTTATAATTTTTTATCTTTTGTTTGTTCGCTGTCGTCCTTTTTGTGTGAAAATTGAAAAAAATGAATGACAAAACACCATCAACCAAAAAAACAACAGTAATTTCTTTTTGAAACGATGCAAAAACACAGCGTCATTACGATAAATCTACTTCGTCGCGATATCAATCCTCTCTTTCGATCGTTTCATTTTCAAACCACATTCAAAGACCACGGGTAAGAATAGGAAACGGCAGCTCCGAGCGCCTCTCTTTCGCCTCTCGCTCGTAAACTCATCGCCCTCCGAGCTTCTAAGTGCAAGGGACGCATTTTTGAGTGAAAGCAGCCATATGTTATTTGGTAGGAGTATTCCCTTTACATTTCCCTCTCCCTCTTTCTCTCTCGATCCCACTCGTTTTTTCTTTTCTCCCGCGCTCCTAACCGTTCGCCCAATTTGCTGTTAACAAGATAAATTGGAGAGTAGACAAAGGCATTAAGTGTTGCAGTGCCAGCCAGTGAGTGACAGCCGCTTTTGGGAATAGCGAGCACAAATTCCTCCTAAGTGGTTTGTTCCGAAAACATCCAGCGATCAAGGCAGATGTTGTTTATCCAGTTTAGGAGGAGAGAAAGAGGAAGTCCGCGTTTTTTTTTTTTTTTTTTTTTGCGGCTTTTTTTGAATCCTGAATGACAAAAGCGTGAGTGGAAAATGGCAGCAAATGCGAGGGTGCAGCGCTTTATGATTTTTAATGCCACGTTGCGAGCGGCATTTGAGTGATTTTTGCCTTTTGTGCGGCGCGTTTGTGGCTGCGGTTCATTTTCACGGGTAAAGTTGGCAATTGTTGGTTTGGATTCGGGCGGAAAACAAGATGAGATTAGAGGGAAAACGACAAAAACATAAATAGGAGGTTCATGTGTAAAGGGTTAACGGTTGTGAATGTACAAAAGAACAAAAATAGTAAAGACAAGACTAGATCAACATTAAAAACAAATGGAAAAACTAAATTAAAACTGTATTTTTAAGAACATTGTCATTAAAATGTAACTTTTGGAATATAGATTAAATCAGTCAATGACAAAAAATGACGTTTGGCGAAAATTAGAGGCAAATATCTTTCTAAAAATGGCAAAAGTTTGAATTCAGACTAAAATCTAGAGGAGATTAGATGAAAAAACAAAAAGCATAAATAAAAGGTTCACTTGTAAAGCGGTCAACTGTTTTGAATTTTGAAAACTTTTTTTTTTAAAAATACAGACTGACTTAAAACGGCAAAAGTTTGAATACAAAAAAAAAAAAAAAAAAAAATGAGATAAGATGGAAAAAAAAAAAGCAAAAGATTCACATGTAAAGGCGTCAACTGATGTTTTGAATTTAGAAAACAAAATTTACAAAAAAAAACAACTGACATTTGACGGGATTATAAAACAAGAATCTGACTTGAAATGGGTTTGGATTCAGACAAAAAAAAAGAAAAAAAAAACATGATTAGATTTACATAAAAAAAGAATACAGTTTACTTTTAGGTCACATGTAAAGCTGAATTTAGAAAACTACAAAAAGGACAGTTGACACAAATATGAGGCAAATATCTTTCTTAAAATAGTACAAGTTTGAATGAAAAAAAAAAAAAAAAAAAAGGTTCTTATGTAATGCTGCAACTGTTTTGAATTAAAAAATACAAAAAAAAAAAAAAAAAAAAGACAAAAAGGCCTTGGATCAAAAAAATAGGCAAAATCTTTCTTATAACGGGAAACGTTTGGATTCAGACAAAAAACAAGATGAGATTAAAAAACTAAACTAAACTAAAACTAAATTAGGACTAAATTATTAAAAAAAAGTGACACTAAATTTAACTTTAAGCTGTCAACTGTTTTGAATTTCGAAGACTACGAAAAAAAACATTAGAGTCGAACATTTTAATGAAAACGGCAAACGTTCTTAATTCAGACAAAAAAGATGAGATTAGATTAAAATGAAAAGAAACATAAATATATAGTTCACATGTAAAGGGTTAACTGTTTCAAATCTAGAAAATAAAACAAAAAAAGACATTTGACGGAAATATGAGTCAAAAATCTTACTTGAAACGGTAAAAGTTTGGATTTAGACGGAAAACCAAAACTAGATTAGATTAGATTAGATTAGAAAAAGAAAACATAAATAAAAGGTTCACATGTAAAGCTATCAACTGTTTTGGATTTAGAAAAGTAGAAAAGTTAAAATGATTGACGTTTGGATTCAGACAGAAAACAATAGTTGAAAAATAAAAAGCATAAATTCAAAACTAAATTAGGACTAGACTAGATTAAGAAAAGCATTACTAAAACATGAGACCTTTTTCATAAAAACAAGATAATTTTCCATAGTTTCTTGTGTCATTCCTGCTTTGTCTTTTTCATAAAAACTCTTCTTTCTGTCACACTCTGGAGTTTTAAGTTCAGATAACGATGATTTGATTTATAATTTAGTGGACAATTATTTCAAATATGGATTACGTGATTAGAGAACTTGTTTCAGTTTTGGATTATGGATTTAAATATTCTGAAATGAAGATACACAGAAAATGTGTATCTTTGTTTTTTTTGCACAGTTTCTCCACCGCTTTGAAATCTCACAATGAAACGTGAAATGATTCCTGCTGTTGAGACTTTGTCAGCGATTTTCGATGTTCAAGCCGCGGATAAAACCAGCGAAATCATCATTAGCCCAGATTACGCTCCGTGCGTTTCTGTTTATTTGCTTTGCTTCGAGTCGTTTTGATCAAATGTAACCTTTAAAAAGCACCACGTCCGCTGCTTTCTTGACCCTTTTTAGTGCAAGGCGTGCGCTTTTTGCAGACGAAGCTCCATTTATTTTTTTTTGAAAGAAGGATAAAAAACAAAACAACTCAAACTTCTCTGTTGTAAGATGGCAAAAAATTATTATCACGATTTTCTTGGGGCCAGATTATGATTTCGATTTATCACAATTCATGTTCACTTTGTATTTTTTATTGTCTTTAACAGAGCTGCACCATTTAGGAAAAATATCTAATTGTGATTTTTCTGACCAGTGCGATTGGGATTACATTTGTTATTTATGGTTTGATAAAAAGATTTTGTTCAAATTCACATTTTAAACACAATTTTGTCGCTTTTTAGTGCCGTTTTTGTCACGTTCAGTTGTGTTTGTCATATGTAAACACGTCTTTGTTGTTTTTAGTCAGGTTTTTGACGCTTTTAGTCGTGATTTTGTCGTTTCTAGCTGCGTTTTTGCCACTTTTAGTCGCATTTTTGTCGCTTTTGGTCTCAGTTATGTTTGTCATAATTAAAACCGTCTATTTCAATGTGCCCTTGTCGTTTTTAGTCTGGTTTTTGACACTTTTAGTCATGATTTTGTCATTTCTAGCTGCGTTTTTGCCAATTTTAATCGCAGTTTTGTCGCTTTTGGTCTCCTTTTTGTCACGTTCAGTTGTGTTTGTCATATTTAAACGCGTCTTTGTTATTTTTAGTCAGGTTTTTGTCACATTTAGTCGTGATTTTGTCATTTCTAGGTGCGTTTTTGCCAATTTTAATTGCAGTTTTGTCGCTTCTTGTCTCCTTTTTGTCACGTTCAGTTATGTTTGTCCTAATTAAAAGCGTCTATTTCAATGTGCCTTTGTCATTTTTAAGTCAGGTTTTTGTCGCTTTTAGTCACGTTTCGGTGCATTGAGTCATGTTCCTTGTTCGTAGGCGCAATTTTGTCACTTTTTGTTGCGCTTTTATTGCTTTTTTCAGAACACGTTTGTACAAATCCAAACTACAGTGTGAGCAGTTTTTATTCAAATCAAAGCAAGACATTTTGTTGTTTGTGGAAGAAATTATTGCACTTCAAAAACTGCAGTCTTTGTGATTTGCTAATTGCGTCCATTAAAATTGTGTTTTTGTGTGGATTTGGTTTAATTGTGCAGCTCTGGCCTTTAAGAGGTAAATAAAGTCATCTGCTCAGAGGCTTCAGAGGCTAAACAACAGGAGAAAAAGTGTGTTTGAACAGACAGCTGCATTAAAGACACAAACAGTCAATCACGATACGACGATTTCACAAAAATAGCAGATTGTCACAGGGACCAGCTCACGATTCGACTTTTTTTTTCCCGCCCAGCCCTCCTTGCGCGCTCGTCCTCTTCAGCCCGGCTCTGTCTCGTGTCGTTTCGTGCTTTCGGTGACACACAGAGCTAATAGTTGTGCTTTTGTTTGTGGAGACGGGGCGGTGCAGTGTCGAGGTGATAAGAGGCGAGACTCCTCTGCCCTCCAGCCAAGGCATCGCTCTCCGGCTCGCGCTCGCTCTGTCTGCTTTCTTTCTCGGGAAATGAAAGAAAAAAAGTCATATTCGCGCACAGGTTTTAGCAAATACGATTTAGATTTATTGAAAATTGGTTTTGTCGTTGTGATGTTCCAGAAAATATCACAATGAACGATTATATTGAAGCTTTAAAAGTACTCCAAATGAACTGTATCGTAGCAGCAAATATGACGTAGTTAGAGGTGATTCCACAACTGTTACCATAGCAACCAGACTGTAAACAAGGGCCAAAATCCATATAAATTACACAATAGTTATGATTTGACAAATAATAATACACGATAACAGCTTTGTTTTGTTGAACGACTGTTAAACTGTCAGAAAGATGTGTAAGTTGAGTGTTAATTTTCTAATTACTTTCAACTGTACGTCGCTTTTTGATGACATCACAGAGGGATTCCATTATAATCCAACGCAAAAGCCGGGGAGGATTTTGTTTGTTTTGTGTACGGCACTTTGGCCGACTGTAAAAAGTTTTTAAAGTGCCTTATAAATAAAGTTGGTATGGTATGGTAACTCACCACTACTTCCTGTCATTTCAAACTTTTATAAATCAAAATTTCTTCTGGAACTGCAACTTCAAAAATGTAAAACTAGGATCAGTATTTTCCACAAGTGCCTCCCACCAAACTAACCCATACTTTGAATATAACCCGTCATACAGACTTTAAACTTTGAACAGAATCCGATTATGAATGCATCAATCACAAATCTAATCAGAAAAATTGCATTACGCATTTTTCGCAAATCGCTCAGCTCTTTTTGTCCGAGCTAAATGTAAACACACCATTTTCCTCAAGGGCTGTGTACTGTACCTTTTAGTCGATTAATCGGTCGATGGTGTCTTGGTCGACCAACATTTTTATTAGTCGACCAATTATTTTATTTAGGATTTAAAGGATTTATATGGCAAAAATAGCAAAAACAAGAAGATATGGAGTGAATTTGCTGAAGTCCAACATATAAATACAGTTTCCTAGTATTTATCTGTAAAAATAGTTGTTTTTTCATGAACTCCTCTACAGTTGTGTTCTTTTGAGTGCTGTTTGGGTCAGATACATGGAAATACTTTACACTTTTGATATATTTTTGCCACACCCCCTTTTAGTCGATTAATTGGTTGATAAAGCAGGTCAAGGTTTCCTCGTCTAATTCAGATACAGTCACGTTTCAGCGCATTGAGCCACGTTTGTTGTTCGTAGGCGCATTTTTGTCACTTTTGAACGCATTTTTATCGCTTTTGGTCGCACTTTTGTCGCTTGTTTCAGAACACGTTTGTACAAATCCAAACTACAGTGTTCGTAGTTTTTATTCAAATCAAAGCAAGACATTTTGTTGTTTGTGGAAGAAATTATTGCACTTCAGAAACTGCAGCCTTTGCGATTTGCTAATTGCCACCATTAAAATTGCGATTTGGTTTAATTGTGCAGCTCTGGCCTTTAAGAGGTAAATAAAGTCATCTGCTCAGAGGCTTCAGAGGCTAAACAACAGGAGAAAAAGTGTGTTTGAACAGACAGCTGCATTAAAGACACAAACGGTGAATCAAGATACGACGATTTCACAAAAACAGCAATAGATCCTGGTTGAAAATCAAGGATCTAGATCATTCCAAAGGTTTCCTCGTCTAATCCAGATACACCTTCCTTTAATGTTGGTCCTGGACGTATTATTTTGATCATGGATTGACTTTGTGTGCCCGGTTTTCGTTCCCTCTTGATCCCGTCCTTCCTCCCTCCTCTCGGCGTCGTCTGCTCCGATTGGTCCCCGGCTGCTCCTCTTCGTCGCGCTCACCTCGTCTTCCTCTGAGACCTGCGCTAGTTTCCAGGCAAATGACACAATGCGATGCGCCACGGAGGTGATTCATGTGGATAATGTTTCTCTCTGATCATCGCTGCAGAAAAGAACGCTGGAGAAAAAAAGAGAGTGTGAAAAAAAAAGAATCGTGCTTTTTTTAGTATTCTTGCTTTGACTCATTAAGCCTGACAATAACTGGGAGATTGGGAGAGTTTATTGCAGCGGGCTCAAACTCATTACTTTTCCCAGACGAAGAAATGATGTTGTGTTGCCGCGGTGAGGTCCCTGCAGGTCGCTCTGTTGGGAGGAGACGCTGTTTTGTTTGTGCCGAGTTACAGAATACAGGATTATACAGTTACAGTGTGTGGTAATGAGTTACTTTTACCTGGAAAGTCTTTATTTCAGGTTCTCGTGTTTTTCTAATTCTGATTTAGTTTGGTTTGAGGGCAATTTTTACATCTGTTTGTGGAGAAATGTTGATTTTAAAAAGTTTAATATTACAGGAAGCAGTGCTGAGTGCTTAAAGGCCTCTTCAATCCCTCTGTGATGTCATCAGAAAGCGACGTGCCATTGACAATTTTGACACTTTTAGTCAAGTTTTTGTCGCTTTTAGTCCCGTTTTTTGTGCATTGAGTCATGTTTGTTGTTTTTAGATGCGTTTTTAACATATTTTTATCACTGTTGGTCATGCTTTTGTCACTTGTTTGAGGGCAATTTTTACATCTGTTTGTGGAGAAATGTTGATTTAAAAAAGTTTAAGATTACAGGAAGTAGTGCTGAGTGCTTAAAGGCCTCTTCAATCCCTCTGTGATGTCATCAGAAAGCGACGTGCCATCGGAAATACACAGGCAATTTGACACTTTTAGTCATGTTTTTGCCGCTTTTAGTCACGTTTTTGACGCTTTTAGTCATGTTTTAGTCGCTTTTAGTCATGTTTTTGTCGCTTTTAGTCATGTTTTTGACACTTTTAGTCCCGTTTTGGTGCATTGAGTCACGTTTGTTGTTTGTTGGTGCATTTTTATGTAATTTATTGTATTTTTATCACTGTTGGTCGTGCTTTTGTCACTTGTTTCAGAATATGTTTGTACAAATCCAAACTATACTTTCAGGTTCTCATGTTTTTCTAATTCTGATTTTGTTTGGTTTGAGGGCAATTTTTATCATAGTTTTACATCTGTTTGTGGAGAAATGTTGATTTTAAAAAAGTTTAAGATTGCAGGAAGTAGTGCTGAGTGCTTAAACGCCTCTTCAATCCCTCTGTGATGTCATCAGAAAGCGACGTGCCATTGAATATTTTGACACTTTTAGTCAAGTTTTGGTGCATTGAGTCATGTTTGTTATTTTTAGATGTGTTTTTAACTTATTTTGATCACTGTCGGTTGTGCTGTTTGTACAAATCCAAACTATACTTTCAGGTTCTCATGTTTTTTCTAATTCTGACTTAGTTTGGTTTGAGGGCAATTTTTATCATAGTTTTACTTGTGTTCATGGAGAGGTTACAGGAAGTAGTAGCCTCTTAAATCCTTCTGTGATGTCATCAGAAATACAGACAATTTTGACACTTTTAGTCCCGTTTTGGTGCATTGAGTCACGTTAGTTGTTTGTAGGTGCGTTTTTAACAAATTTTCACTTTGGTCGCGCTTTTGTCTCTTGTTTCAGAACGTTTGTACAAATCCAAACTACAGTGTTAGCAGTTTTTATTCAAAGTTGTTTGAAGCCGGCTTTTTGTCACTTTTAGTCGTGATTTTGTTGTTTTTAGCTGCGTTTTTGCCACTTTTAGTCACGTTTTGTCCTTTTTGTCACGTTCAGTTATGTTTGTCATATTTAAACACGTCTATTTAAACGCGTCTTTGTTTTTAGTCAGGTTTTTTGTCACTTTTAGTCACGTTTTGGCGCATTGAGTCACGTTTGTTGTTTGTCGGCGCATTTTTATTGCTTTTTGATCGCGATTTTGTCTCTTGTTTCAGAACACGTTTGTACAAATCCAAACTACAGTGTTAGCAGATTTTATTCAAATCAAAGCAACACATTTTGTTGTTTGTGGAAGAAATTATCGCACTTCAGAAATTGTTGCTTTTACGATTTGCTAATTACATCCATTGAAATTGCGATTTTGTGTCGCTTTGGTTTAATTGTGCAGCTCTGGCCTTTAAGAGGTAAATAAAGTCATCTGCTCAGAGGCTTCAGAGTAGAGCTGGGTGATACGGTGATAAAAATCGAACCGTGAGCGGCTCCCTGTGACAATCTGCTATTTTTGTGAAATCATCGTATCATGATTCACTGGTTCTCTCTTTAATGTAGCTGTCTGTTCAAACACACTTTTTGTCCTGTTGTTTTGCATCTGTAAGCGGCAAAAAGCGCAAAAACATGCCTACAAGCAACAAGTGCGACTCAATGCTCTAAAACTTGACTAAAAAGCGACAAAAACATGACTAAAAACAATAAAAATACATTTTAAAAACGACAAAAACATGCCTACAAACAACAAGCGCCACTCAATGCACCAAAATGTGACTAAAAGTGACAAAAATGCGACTAAAAGCGACAAAATTGTGTTAAAAATGTGAATTTGAACAGAATTCTACTATTACAATACTAAAACTTAAATTGCAAATCTAATCACAATGGCACGGGTGAGAAAAATCACAATTAGATATTTATCCTATATCATGCAGCTCTATTATAGACAATAAAAAATACAAAGTGAACATGAATCTTGATAAAATCGAAATCATGATCTGGACCCAAGAAAATCGTGATAATATTTTTTTGCCGTATCACACAGCCCTACTTCAGAGGCTAAACAACAGGAGAAAAAGTGTGTTTGAACAGACAGCTGCATTAAAGACACAAACAGTCAATCACGATACGACTATTTCACAAAAATAGCAGTTCATTTTTATCCCCGTATCACCCAGCCCTATCGCAGTATGACTCTCCCTCGTCTTTTGCGCAGCAGCTCCACAAACCTGCCTTCGACAACCCTCTGCGCTTGTGTAACGTTTAGCTCAGACCCGCCGCACGTTGCGCCTCTGACGGACGCGCGGCACGTTCGGCGGCCGCTCGTCTCCGGGCCGTGTTTCTGTCAGGGGCCCGTCAGGCCGCCGCGAGGGCCCCGCACATCCATCATGAAGCCGTTGACCTACATGTGCGTCCGGGGCCGGGGCGCGCGCCGAGGCCAGATGGTCACCGCTTTACAAACAATCGCACGCGGAGCCAGTTAAGCTAACCTGAAGTGTTAGCGAGACGGACAAGAGGAGCGGGTTTGGCACCAGAAACGTCCTGTCGCTGCAAAAACAAAAAAAGAAGAAGAAAAATAAGCAGGTGGATTTGATTGTAGCTGAAGTCATGGTAAATGTAAAGATTAGAGCTGCACGATTTTGGAAATTATTGCGATATGATACGTCTATTGTGATATTTAAATACACTTTTTGACAAACTAACGATTATTTTAGTCATCAATAGTCAATGATTATTTGTATTTTAGATTGAGACTGAGAATAAACAAACATTTTTAACCAAATAAATGTTGAAATATTGTGAATGAAGCATCCAGATAGAGAATATTTATGAATAAAGTGTAAAATTGAGGAAAATCAGAAATAGTCTATTCTTTTTTTGTTATTTTTCTTTAATAATGTCACTGTCTTTGTTCTAAAAGTCTTTAAGTTTGTGTTTTAGAGTCTGTTTAGTCCAGAGAACGACGACCATCGTCAAAATACAACTGACATTATTGTTTATAGTCGACTTCATGATTATTCTAATTGTTGCAGCTCTGTTTTTGATGCAATAAAGTCTGTTATATTAAAATAAAAAACAGTAAATACAAAACCGAGGCTAATTTAGTTTGAAAAAGCTATATTTTATTCCCAATTTTCCCTTTTCAGTGTTTTCAATTTAAAAAACAAAGAACATTTCTTTCAGATGAAGACTTCGATGTTACTGCAATATATTTTATTTGTTGCGTCAGACAATATTGCGATATTGATACTTTTGCGACATATTGTGCAGCTCTAGTTGCAAATAATAATTACTTTAGTACTCGATTTGTCAAACAATTATTTTTATTGTACATTGAGTCTTTTCGAAGACATTTTTATCCAAATAAAGGTTGAAATATGGCGACTGAAGGCGTCTAGATTGAGAATAATTTAGAAATAAAGTGTATTTTTTATGAAAATCAGAGAAACTGTGTATTCTTTTTTGACATTTTTGTTTAATAATGCCACTCTTTGTTTAAAAAAGGTTGTTTCGTGTGTGTTTTAGAGTCTGTATTGTGTGCAGATAATGACTCAGATGAGGAGAATAAAGATTAATGGTTGCCGCCTTCAGATGAGCTGGAAAAGATTGTCTGCTTGTTGTGGAGAGTTTTGACTTTTTAAACACATTGTCAACAAAATAAAGGTTGAAATATGAGACTGATGGCGTCTACATTGAGAATATTTACAAATGAAGTGTATTTTTTATGGAAATTGGAGAAACAGTCTATTATTTTTTGACATTTTGATTTGTAGGTATATGTTGAATGTGTTTTAGAGCCTGGATTGTGGGCAGATAGTGTTAAAATGTTCACACTCGATCGCTAATGAATATACTCGGTTGTTAATGCTGATTTCCTTTATCTGATGCAGCTTTAATGCTGATCCTTTAAAGCTGCTCTTTTTAAGTCCGTTTTAGACAATAGACTGTCATTTTCAGCACAAACTATAGTACATTATTTATTTAACATGCTAGTCTTGCAGTAGCTGTGATCTTTCTTAAACTGGTGACAGCATTTTGTCCTGTTCAAGTCTATCTTTGTTTTTTTTTAGTATCAATACTTAATTTCTCAAGTGAATATCTTCAGATGCATTAGAAAAGATACAACATTGTCTTATTGCCTTTTGCACTTCAAAAATTGCAGCTTTTGCGATTTTCTTATTACCAAAATTGTGATTTCTGTTCGATTTAAATAAATAAATGTAATTCTGGAGGTTATGCAAATTTAGAATTTTACAATTTACAAAAGACAGACGCAAAAAGAACAAAAACGTAGGGTGAATCTTTCAAACAAGAGTATATAGTGATATTTCTGCACTTCTGTGGTTTATTTTACAGTTTTGTGCTGTATTTTAACCTAAGGCTGGGTGATACGGCAAAAAATTATCACGATTTTTTTGGGGCCAGATCATGATTTCAGTTTTATCACGATTCATGTTCACTTTGTATTTTTCTATTGCCTTTAATAGAGCCGCACCATTTAGGAAAAATATCTAATTGTGAGATTTTTCTGACTCTGCGATTAAGATTAGATTTGAGATTTATGTTTTAATAATAGGATTCTGTTCAAATTCACATTTTGAACAACATTTGTTTTTTAGTGTTGTTTTTCAGTTGTGTTCGTCATATTTAAACACATCTTTGTTGTTTTTGTCGCATTTTTGTCGAGCTTTGGTGCATTGAGCAGCGTTTCTTGTTTGCAGGTGAGTTTTTGTCGCTTTTGAGCGCATTTTTATTGCTTTTGGTCATGCTTTTTCTGCTTTTTGTGTCAATTTCGTTGAATTGTGCAGCCGTGGTCTATAAGAGGAAAATAAAGTCATCTGCTCAGAGGCTTCAGAGGCTAAACAACAGGAGAAAAAGTGTGTTTGAACAGACAGCTGCATTAAAGAGACAAACAGTGAATCACAATATGTCGATTTCACAAAAAATAGCAGATTGTCACAAGGACGAGCTCACGATTTGATTTTTATCACCACAACCTCACCCAGTCCTATTTTAACCTCAACTAAGACATTTACAAGCACAGTTTAGCACATTTCTGGCAAATTGTTCAGAATCAGAATCAGAAGCGGTTTATTGCCATTGTCAGTGAAATTCACAAATGTAGGAACTTGCTTCGGAGTAGGTGCAACATAAAGCAATGAGTAAAATATAAAAAATATATAAAACGGCTTGCATAAAATTAAGAATAAAATAGACTGAGACTATATACAGAATGTACAGTTGGCTGATGTGCAAATAGATTGTTCTTATATAATATATTGTTAAAGTGGCAGGTGTTAGAGTGTTCATGAGTCCAACGGCAGCGGGAAAACAGAGAGCGCACCAAAACGCCAGGGCATCCGTCAGCGGCGCCATCTTGTTAAAATATTGTCACTGAAGATTTGAGATAATCCAAAATAATATCTGGATTTTCATTTATGTCGTTAT
Source organism: Rhinogobius similis (assembly GCA_019453435.1). Classification (NCBI taxonomy): domain Eukaryota; kingdom Metazoa; phylum Chordata; class Actinopteri; order Gobiiformes; family Gobiidae; genus Rhinogobius; species Rhinogobius similis. Next base: position 34,017,851 of record CM033624.1, on the reverse strand, counting down.
CTGCCGCTCCTTTTACGCAGCTTTCCTTCGCTCCCAGGCTTTATTAATGGCTTTAACTCAGGCCACGTCGAAACCACACATGACGTACTTTATTTGCCGGTGCCAAACACACGGCACGAGCATTAATCTTAAGTTATCGGCGCTGTACCTGATTTGCTTCTTATCAGAGCCCTAACGAGCCTCAATTAAGATTTATTATGCAAATTAACCCTCGACGGCGGGAGCAGGAGCTATGACAATATTGTGCTAATGGCTCGATCTGTTACAATTACAAAGGTAAACCGGCTCGGCACGCTTTGGCACGGGACGGCGAGGAGGAGGGTCGCTCTGGTGGTGGTGTGTTCAAAGGCGTGAGAAAAAGGAGGAAAAGTGTGCGTTAAGTCGTTGTAATTTGGCATTTGCTGTTTGGAAATTGTATAAACTGGAAATGTAGTTGTGATTATGTCAAGATTATTTGGTAAATCGATAATTTAGGTCAGTTTATAATTGACAGAACTAAAAAATAATAATAATCGTGACAAATTTAGAAGCAAAATTAGGTCTTAATTTATTCTAGACTCCAAAAAAATACAGAACTAAAAAAATAATAATAATAGTGGCAATGTTAGAAGCAAAATTAGGTCTTTATTCATTCTAGACTCCAAAAAAATACATAGAACTAAAAAAAAATATATATATATATAGTGGCAATTTTAGAAGAAAAATAAGGTCTTAATTCATTGTAGACTCCAAAAAAATACATAGAACTAAAATAATAATAATAATAGTGGCAATTTTAGGAGAAAAATTAGGTCTTGATTCATTATAGAGTCCAAAAAAATGAATCTAAATTTAAAGTACTTTTTTATCTGTGTGTTTTTGTCACATTAAGTTCAGATTGTTTGATTTCGTAAAGCCAGTCACAACAAAGGGGGGAGGGGGGTATGATTTCACCGTTGTTTGGTTAAATTGTTGGTTAATAATCTCACAATAACAGTTACATCCCTTGTCACAATATTGATTTTTAGAGTTACGATTAACTGTGAGAAGAAACGTCACAAGATAATGATAATTCATGATTAGGACAATGGTCTCAGATGTACTTTTACTTATCAGTGTCATTTACAAATCTTTGGTAACACTTCTTGAATAAAAACTGAATTCTTTCCTTTTTTTTTAGTAATGAAAGGAACCTTTTTAAAAGTTCCATAATAGAGTCATAATTGTTGTAAAAACCACATCATAAGATAAAGAAATATTACAAACAGGTTATATACATTATACAATTAAGAATGTGTGTATATTTAGTCTGACTTTGTAACTTACATTTCAATTTCGAGACGGGACAAGACACATTTCCGTCAAGACGAGACACGAGAACGACATGAGATATGCACTTTTATATTTTTGGCCTCACAATTTTTTATTTCTTTTATTTTACATTTTTGTTTGTTGTCATTGTAGCACTTTTTTTTTGGCACAACAGCTTTTCAAAATGTGTAACTCGGCAGCGTTTCACCTTTTTGTCTTTGTCCAAACCAAATGTAAACACAAAAAGATCCTTTTCAAAATGTGCGCTCCATCTTGTCGCATTTTTATCTTGCAAATTCCTGTAGCGTAAGATCTTGTCCCATCCCTATTTCTTCAGAAACTACTCGAGAATGTGCCGTGGTTTGGCCCCTCTCTCTCGCCCTCCGTCTTTTCGCTCTCCACTGTATGAACGTGTGAACCCTGCCCCTCGGCTAACTTCATTTAGCACTGCGCTGATGGCTCGCTGACAGCTTTATCGCCCTCTTTCTTTATAAGTCGTCACGCGGCACAATTACACGGGACCTAATATGATGAATCAAGTGAATGTTCGAGCTGCGCCGCTGACCTGGACAACCCTGCGCTCCTCTGTCTCCATCAGGTCAAACACTTTCACACACGGCGAACAAAACAAAAGAAAAGACAAACAAAAACCTCAGGCAGGGCCCACGATGGGTTTGTTTTGTTTCGGCCGATACGATGGGGCTGAACGATTCTGGAACGATATCTAATTGTGATTTGTCTGATCATTATGGCGATTACAATACGGTTCACGATTGATGTTTGGATAGGCGGATTGTCATTAGATTCACACACGTCCTGAAGCATAAACCTTTGAGTGAAGACATTTTACGCTCTTAGACAAGATCATTTGTTGTTTGCAAAGGAAACAATGTTAGCTAAATGATAAAAATCCTCCATTTTCTAATTGCAACTATTCAAATTGCACTTTTAGTTCTTTTGTGAGATATCTTGCAGCCCAAACGATATTCAATATTTGTCTTGCCGGTAACCATATTAACCATAGTTAATAACCAGTAACCATATTTGCCAACATCAAAATCGCAGATTTGAAAACTTTAGGCCCACTAATTGATACATTCCGCTGTTTGGAATCAAAACTACAAGCAGGTGACATTTCCGGATCAATTTACAGGTCAGAGGTCTCATTTAGATTTATATTATTATAAACAGACAAGAAGTGAGTTTTTGGAAGTTAGTCTTTTATCCATACATAAGCGTCCATACATTTTCATACATTCTCCTTTAGGCGTGTATTTGAGCCACTCCCCTACGGTCCATCCCGCCACAATAATAGTTTCTTTCCCTCTGCCGTTGGACTCATGAACACTTTATAACACCTGCCACTTTATCAATATATTATAAAACCAGCTACTGTTTGCACTACTGTCTAGCCAAACTGAACATTTTCTGTATATAGTCTAAGTCTATTTTATTTATTAGCTAATTCTTAATTTCATGCATGCCGTCTTATATATATTTTGCTACTATTTTATTCATTGTTATATGTTGCACCTTACGCTAAGTTCCTAGTTTGTGAATTTTGTTCACCGACTAAAACCTTTTTTGTAAAGTTTTATAAATGAGAGTCAGATTTGTGGAGAAGCGATGATTCCTGGCCGCCCACAAGGTGCATAGTGCACCTTGATCTTTAACGTTTGTGAAAATAATTACAAAATGTTCTTGGTTAGAACCCGGCCTGTTGTGGTTATAAATTTGAGAAATAAAAATGCAACCTGCTGCTATAGAAATATCACACACACACACACAAAAAAAACAATTTAAAAGACTTTATACAACTGAAACAATACTAACTTTAAAAGTAAAATATTATGCATTTTTTAATATAGTTATTAGCCTTTAAACACGCTCTTGACTAGCTTAAGTTTGGCATCTCATGTTTTAGAACTAAAAAAAAAGTCGTAAGTGTAAAAACAAAATGAACATCTGTATCTGGTTCTGTTTGCCCTGGCACTTAATGAATTTAGGCGCCATCTACTGGCTGCATAGCACTTACACAAGCATATAGATGTGTTTATGATAAATGCTTGTTGGGCTTGCAGTTTCAGTGATCGTGTTTAGAGGCAGAAATGCTCAGAACGAGTCGGACGATGATTTAAAACAGAAGAAGTAGTTACGTCTAAAATCTGAAAAACATCGAGGGAGTTCTGCACGAAGTGCTTTTGACGGTCGGAGAGAGAGGATTTTCTAACCATCATTCCTCAAAACGGGCGTGAATGAAGCTAAATGCAATTCCAGATGTGTTTCTTTTTGAGACGGAACATTGCTAGAACATGGTTAAAAGCTCAAAAAAGTCACAGTAGCAGAATATGTTCCCTTTAAATCAAGGCAATTTCCAAAAACACCTTTTCAAATGTACAAAATTAACACAAAACACAAACTGCAAAGACCAAATTAATTAATTAAACACTTGATGACTTATATATGTTACTTTTTCAACCCATTATTACAAAGAAAAGGTACACATTATACATCTTGAGCCTCAAAAACACAGTTACACAGTTTATTGAACGATATGTTGATATAGTATAGGCTTTTTTATTTGTGTATAGTATTAGTATTTCTTTTGACATGAGCAAAAAGACCGTCGTATTTTGTTTGACTATTTTGTAAACCTACCGCCACCTCTTTAGCTTCTTATAACTCACCGTTTTACACCGACAATGTTTATAAAAAAGTCTTTACTACGTCGAATCAGGCCTGCGCTGATTCAAAATGAGCCGTTGTCGTTGCTTTTAAACGCCTTTCAGTCAAATGAATCAGCTAATCATAATTCCACACTCTGCGATGATGACTGCGGCTCTCAAACGCCTTTATGTTCCGAGTACAAACATTAAATTACGCTCAGCCAGATGCGTGTCGTAATGTGCGGTGCGCCGGTAGCACGTACCTCGGGGTCCTATTCAACACTACGGCTCTCGATGGGGCGATATACAGTCATCATAATTATCATACGGCAGCCATGGATTTCCCTTTGTGTTGATGGTCCTATATGTTTGAGTGGGTGAAAACTTTGTGTTTATGGAGCGCTGCCGTGGGAAGTAAAACACGCTAACGACACAGCTAACGGTGGTTGTAAGTATGGGGCGTTGGTGGTGTTTTTACTGCGAGAAAACCCCATTTTTTTTGGAAATCCAGTACGTTTTGCCTGTTTTGTGCAATTATTTAATGGTGAATAACCCAAAAATTTGAAAATAGGACTACAATTTGTCAAATCAAAAATCAAGCTAACTTAAACACTGCAAAAAGGGATTATCTAATTGTGTTAAATTTACTTGAATTAAGCAAATTAATCTTAAAAGTCCAATTTTAAGATATTTTTACTTGACAGGACTACATCAAATTGACATTATTTGACTTGTTTTAAGTAAACTTGATAAGTAAAATAATCTTATTCCACTGGCAGATAATTTCACTTAAATTAAGGTAAAAATGTCTTATTTTGAGTTTATTTTTCTTATTTTTTGATAGGCCTTTTTTGCAGTGAAGGTGCTGTAGTTGATATATTTTTACAGTCTTAAAATTTTGTAAAATGGAACTAGTTCATTTTAAGGTGAGACGCTGCAGGTGAACAGGAAAAAAATCTTCAATTTAAATATATCAATTTTAAACTTGTCTTGTAGTTCAGTGGTTCTCAAAGTAGGGGTCGCAAAATGATTTTGGGGGGTCTCCAGATGGTGACGAAAAATGTATACAATCGTGTTAAACAAGGCCTGACACCTTCAAATGCAGTGGTAAAAGTAGATTCCTATTTGTCGGCCTGTTAAAGTCATCAAGGCCAGGTCTATATTCTCAAAATAAACTCAAACATTAGATATAAGGCTAATTTATCACTTTGCGTGTCGCCTTTTTTGTGTTTGGGGGTCGCGAATGTGAACTATTTTAACCCTCCCGCTATCTTCGTGTCATTTTGACCCCATATGGATTTTTTTATTATTTATTTTTATTTCATCGCTATGAAACTCACTCAGCATACAATTTATGTAAAATGTTTAAATAAAGTATATTTTTCCTGATATGAAAAAGTATATTGCTCTTTGATCAAATGTGCATAGCTCAACTGAAGACAGCACAAGGGTTAATTTTTGGGGTCGTGACTGAAAAAGTTTGAGAACCACTGCTGTAGTTTACTCATATAAATGTAATAAATATATTACAAGTTTTTCATCATGTTATGTTTTAATGTAAACTTAAGGCATTTTATGTGTAAAAACAGACAAAAAATACACATATTTGGGACGTTTAAATCGGAAAAATGGACAGAACCAGGTTTCAGTTTCTTGGTTCATTTTGTCACATATTAGTTACAAAAACTGTACAGAGGGGATATTTTGGATTTCTACACTAGATTGTACAGAAAATTGTCCTAAAAATTCAAATTTCTTTTTTTTTGACTCCAATAAATCAGTTTTAGAATTAGATATCAAAAAGTCCTTCTGTACGTTTCGTCAAATTCTTGTGGAGTCCAAGATTGTACAGTTTGGTGTAGGATCTACTTTAAGGCTGATCTTTGGGAGAAAAATGCATTTTAAGAAAACGGCCTTTGAAGTTACAATGTCCCAGAGAAATCTATGGATGAAGCGGATTCAATGAAATGGAGAATTGACAAAAAGACTAACATTTAGTCACTTTTAGTCACGTTTGTGTCATTGTCAGTCAAGTTTTTGTCAGTTTTAGCTGCGCATCTGTCGCTTCAAGTCATATTTTTGTCGCTTTAGTTGCAATTTTGTTGTTTTAGTTATGTTTTTGTCGCTTGTTTCAAAACTTTTTTTGGTACCACTTTATAATAACTACATCTTATTTTGCCTTAATAAAGCATTAACAAAGACTTAATTAATAATGAATATATAGTTTATTCAACATGATTCAGGATTAGTAACTAATTAATTAAGGTTAAGGTTAGGATTAGAAATTAAGGTCAGGATTAGTAACTATTTATTTGTTAAATAGTTACTAATCCTGAATCATTCTTAATAAACTACTTGTTGATTATGAATTAAGTCTTTGTTCATGCTTTATTAAGTCATGAATAAGTGGAGTTATTATAAAGTGTTACCTTTTTTTTTTTTTTTTACAAATCTAAAGTACAAGGTTAGCAATATTTATGCCGAATAAAACATGGCATTTTGTTGTTTGTGGAGGAAATTATTGCACTTATGATTTACTTATTGTTTCCATTCAAATTTTTTTTTTTTTCTTTTCTGATTAATTGTGCAGCTCTATTCTGCCGAACTCAAGATAATTCCAAATGCAAAAAAGCAAAATTATCAGTCACTGTTGAAATAATTCATCAGATCTCTGTATCATCTTAGTATTTCCTCCAAACAAATTAATTTTCAGCCTCTTTTCCAGACCCTTGAAAGCAGTTTTCCCATTGTTCCGTTACGAGTTTATTTCCCCTAACAACGTCTCCACTTGATAAAACACAGATTTGAAAAATAAAATGAAAAGTGCTCTTTGTAATTAGCGGCGCTTTCATACGCTCCACGGCTCATTTGATGATTTGGGAAAACAAGTTTGAACGCGGGGCGCCGTGTGAAGTGACAGAGTGAGCTTTTAGAGACACACGGGACTTTCAGCGGGATCAGGCGCCGGGAAAACGCATTAACAACGGGAACATATTAACTCGACCTGCACCAGACGCTCAACGGCACAACAACGACTCACTCGCACTCCTGTCTGTGTCTGCTCCGTCTGGATGTCGCATTGTAAAGACGCACACGTTTAAAAAGAGAGCACAAAGACTGTTAGCTTTTTATTTTTTCTTTATCAATCTTAAAGGTGCTGTTCCTGATTTTTACAGTCTTAAAACTTAAAATAACAAATTTCAAATGTTTGCTACAATCCAAATTAATTTCTTACATTCCCACCGTCGTAATTAGTTTATAAGAACTTTTTCACAACTTATTTTAGTTTTTTATTATTATTATTATGTTAAAAAAAAAGACAAAGACAAAAAAATAAATATTGACTACAAAATATAATCCAAGACATTGACTTTTATCCAAGAATGTCGCACAGAATCTCCTCCTATTGAGCCTATTGCACCTTTTTTTTAGTGGTAGAGGAAACCGAAACCGTTTTTTCACATTTTTGTCGCTCTTCAGTTGTTTTTCTTGTTTATAGGCGCGTTTTGGTTGCTTTTGAGCGCATTTTTATCGCTTTTGGTCACGCTTTTTTTTTTTTTTGCTTTTTGTGTGGATTTGGTTTAATCGTGCAGCTCTGGCTTTTAAGAGGTAAATAAAGTCATCTGCTCAGAGGCTTCAGAGGCTAAACAACAGGAGAAAAAGTGTGTTTGAACAGACAGCTGCATTAAAGACAGAAAAACAATGAATCACGATACGACGATTTCACAAAAGTAGTAGATTGTCACAGGGACCAGCTCACGATTCAATTTTTATCACCGCCCAGCCCTACTGAACATAATGTACCTTTTTTATTTAGTGCGAAACTATAGTCAAATTTCTTCTACAAAGTCTAAACTAGACATGGGACGACATTGAAATTACAGCTTGTTCCACTGGCAAATCTTGAGAAATGAGAAGAAATGAAGAAATGAGTGAGGTCGCTGAGGATTTTGGAGAGGATCGTGAGTTCCTTGTAACATCTAAGATTTAAATGCACAGTATTTTTCTGCATAAAGAGTTGTTTCAGCATAAATTCTGATGCAGTTGTGTTTTTTTTTTTAGTGCTGTTTGGGTCAGAAACACGGACAAACTTCATAGTTTAGATTAGGGCTGTGTACCTTTAGTCGTTCAGTCAATGGTGTCTTAGTCGACCAACGCTTTTTTTAGTTGACTAATTATTTTATTTAGATTTAAAGAATTTATATGTCAAAAACAGCAAAAACAAGTAAATAACTGAAGAGTTTTGGAATTCATCATATAAATACACAGTTTCCTTGCACTTATCTGTAAAAATGGTTGCTTATGCATCAATTCCTGTGCAGTTGTGGTCTTTTGAGTGCAGTTTGGGTCAGATACATGGAAACACTTAATAGTTTTGATATATTTTTTCCACACCTCCTTTTAGTCAGTTAAGAGGTCGATAGGGCTGGTCTTTGGTCGACCAAGAATTTCTTTAGTCGACTGCAGCCCTAGTTTAGATATATATTTTGCCACAACCCCTTTTAGTCGACCTATTAATCGGTCGATAACGCAGAACTTTAGCCGACCAAGAATTTCTTTAGTCGACTGCAGCCCTAAAAAAGACACAAACTGATCACCGACGATTAGAAATGACTGAATCTCGATTACAATTCGATTAATTAAAGCTACAGTCTTTCACAGTTGGTCCTCGCCTCAAACAGATGCATATTTGATTTCGATGCTCAGACAGTGTCACACCTACAGCTGTAAACTTTATCTAAAACGCGCCGCTGTTGACTTTTCTCTGTTTGCTCAGCCGGAGTGTGGCATTTCCATACAATAATAAAGTCAATGCGCGTTGGGCCCGTGAAAAATGTGCTTCTCGTATTAGAAATTAGAGGCAATTGGAATTGGTTGAAAATGGACTGTCTTTGTAATGAGTGCATGACGAATGGCGTCGTTTACCCGAGAAAATGAATGCGGCGCAAAGGAAAAAAAATATTAAAATAATCTTCTGCAGGGTTTTATTATAAAGCTGATGCTCCTGACGATAAACGCGTTTCTCTAAAGAGCAGAATCGCAGCGAAGAGAGAAGGGCAGCGCCGTTCTTTGTCTCGATCATGACAAAGACTGAAGATTAAAGGTGATATATGTTAGTTTTCCTGAATATTCCATTTGCATTACCTAAGTCTGGGTGATAAAAATGGAATTGACAATCTGCTATTTTTGTGAAATCGTCATATCGTGATTCACTGTTTTTCTATTTAATGCAGCTGTCTGTTCAAATAGACCTGGGCGATATGGCAAAACATTATTATCACGATTTTCTTGGGGCCAGATCATGATTTCGATTTTTATCACGTTATCAGTTAATCAGTTCACTTTGTATTTTTCAATTGCTTTTAATAGAGCTACAAGATTTAGGAAAAATATGTAATTGTGATTTTTCTGACTGTGCGATTAAGATTAGAGTTGAGATTTCGGTTTTAATAATAGGTTTCTGTTCAAATTCATATTTTGTTCTTTGTTATTATATTCACATTTTGTTGCTTTTTAGTTTTTGTCACAGTCAGTTGTGTTTGTCATATTTAAACGCGTCTTTGTTGTTTTTTGTCACATTTTTGTCGCACTTTGGTGCGTTGAGTTGCGTTTCTTGTTTGCAGGCGAGTTTTTGTTGATTTTGAGTACATTTTTATTGCTTTTGGTCGCGCTTTTTCTACTTTTTGTGTCAATTTTGTTGAATTGTGCAGCCCTAGTCTATAAGAGCAAAATAAAGTCATCTGCTCAGAGGCTAAACAACAGGAGAAAAAGTGTGTTTGAACAGACAACTACATGAAAGATAGAAAAACAGTGAATAAATTTAGCAAAAATAGATTGTCACAGGGACGAGCTCACAATTAAATTTTTATCCCCATATCGCCCAGCCCTATGTTCAAACACACTTTTTCTCCTGTTGTTTAGCCTCTGAAGCCTCTGAGCAGATGACTTTATTTACCTCTTAAAGGCCAGGGCTGCACAATTAAACGTGCAATAATTTCTTCTTTTGTACAGTTAATCTGGAAAAGGTTTTTTGGGTTATTGCATCAGTGGTATAAATCAGTCTTTTCTTTAACAAAAACAAACATCAAAATGTGCTATCGTGACAGTCTTACACAGTTTCATTTCACTTTGTCAATGACCTCATGCTCACGCTGCGCTGTAGTCTTCACACACACTCGCTCTGTCTCCTCAGGCTCGTATCTTCCTCCCTCGCTCTCGTCCTCCTCGTCGTATTTCTCGTCTCAGACACAGCGGAGGTTCCTGTTCGGGGCCGAGCCGTAAGTCTTGCCGTCCGTCACGAAGGAGAGGTCGTGATTCTCAGCCGTTCTCCGTAAACCGCCGCAGCGTTCGTCAGATAAACGCAGTGATGTGAGCCCCTTAAACGCGCAGTAGAACGGCGCAGACATGTTTTACGGTCAGTCTGTAGGAGGCCGCGTCAGAGTGGATTGAGTTGTATCGGTCAGTAAATAAGAAACATGGCTTTTAAATGATCTAAAAGTGGATGTTTATGCATTCTTGTGGCTTTAAAGGACAGATATTTTGCAAAATTGAGCTTTTAACCTTGTTCTAACAATGTTCTGTCATCAAAAAAACATCTGGAGTTGCATTTAGCTTCATTTGCGCTAGTTTGATGAATCCTGGTTAGAAAATCCTTGCTCTCCAACTGTCAAAAACACTTCCTACTGAACTGCCTTGATCTGGGATGTTTTTTCCGATTTCAGACATCACTTATTTGAGAATCTTCCGCTGTTTTAAGTCCTTAAATCATCGCCAGACTTGTTCTGAGCATTTCTGCCTCTAAAGACAATCACTACAACTTGTTAGGCTAACTCGTATTTTTTCCCAAAGCAATTGTTTAGGTTGTGTAAACCTCTATGCATCAAATAGATCCTAAACTCATTAAGTGCTGTGGGAAAAAGCAGAGATATAGATGTTCATTTTGTTTTTTATCAACAAGTTCTTAAACATGAGATGCCAAACTTAAAGCACTCAAGAGCATGTTTAAATGCTAAGAATGCTACAAAAATGCTTAATATTTTCCTTTTAAAGGTGCTGTACCTGATGTTTTGCATTAAATAAAGTAAAATCGGTGTTGCCCCTGTACAAAAATATAATGTAAAAGCATCTATTTGAGTGAAAACAGATGAACAGCAAAACTGGCTTTGGCCTCAAAGACTGAAAAGTGCTCATAAACTCATTGCAGAGAGTATTTAGGATGCTGGTACTGCATTAGGAAAGTGCGCAATACATGCAAAGATTTTAAAATGTTTTTCACATTTTATAAAATGCGGTCCAGTGCCTTTAATTGCCTGATCTGCTTTTTGACGCTTTGGGATAAGTGTGTCACATTTTCTAACTTAAAATAAAGTCTACATTTGCAAAACACACTTAAAAATGACAGTTTAGTTTCCAATGACGTATTTGTAAATGAAACCCTTAGGCAACCAACCAAAATGAAGGGAATTTCACTTATTTTGTACATTTTAGCTCACGTATTCAAATGTATTTCTCATTCCTGTAAAAAGAAAAGAAGCTGTTGATAAAATTGCAAATATAATACGCCTTTGGATATAGAATAAGCTTGTAAAGACAAAAGGCCCTTCTTACCTGATGTGTGTTTCCAGTCCAGTGTAAACACGTCCAAAGTGAGACAGAGTCGTGTTTAGCTGCACTTCCTGCCTCGCTCGCTCACAGACGTACAGTATACGGGGCATATAAAAGTACTTCTCTCCGCGGGACATCCATATGCATTTCCGACTCTGATTTGGGGCGAAATGATGAAAGCAGTCTTTTATTTCCTGCCAAAGTTTGACTGAATTTCAATGAAACTCAAACCTGTGCACAGCTACAAGTGCTCTCTCCACCGACCTATGCCGCGTTACAGTTAAGTTAAAAGTTTTAGGTTAAGAGGCTGAAATGTTGTTGTGTTGCTCGGAATATTCTCTTAAAAATAACCTAAAACAAACAAACACGCATTTTTTTTTTATTACAGAGTTCGTACGGGGGCTTGAAATTCTTGAAAATGCTTGATTGAGTTTGGGAAAGTTCTTCAGTTGTGCAAAAAGTGCTTGAAAATGCTTGAAATTTAAGCTTGCCAATCTTTATCTTGCGCATTTTGACAGTAAACAGCACTAATAGACTGCATTTGTTGTTTTAAAGGACAAATGTTATGCAAAATTGACTTTTTTGAGCTTTAAATGGAGCCACCGCTAAGTCAAAATGGCATCTCCCAACGCAGTGGTAAAGTTATATTTTTCTTAAAAGCATTTTATTTTTAGTTCTTATACATGACAGGTCAGACTGAAGACACTCGAGCAGGTTTAAATGCTAAAAACAATCTGAAAAATGCATCATATTTTCATTTAAGTTTTGTCAAACTGTGAGTACGACTGCTTTGTGCTTGTATTTTAACTTTATGCGCCCCTTTCAACTCTTCTTTTTCTGCGCTCCTTGGTTGTTGCTGCAGATGGTGGTGCAGACTGACCTGTGAACGAGCCATGATGTACTCACTCTTTCATGCATATTAATGAGTAACGTGATAATTTATTCCACCTTCTAAAATGCCTTAAAATATCAGAAAACTGGAAAGCAGAAGGTGCTGGAAAAAGCCTGTGTCTACCTTGAAGGTCCTTGAATTTTATCTTCGAAAAGGTGTACGAACCCTGTTATTAGTAAAAACGCCTGTAAATTAATAATTTAAAAATAGATAAGTTCAGAACTAGAGCTGCAACTAATGATTATTTTGGTAATTGATTAGTCTAGCGATTATTCCTGCGATTAATCGATTAGTTGTTCAGAACGTGAAAGAACCTTGAATATGAGAATTTTACCCAAACAAAACTAAAGTGAAGTCGTTTGATGACGTCCTGAAACAGAATATTTATAGATGAACAAGTATTTTAATCAAAAACACACAATGTACATGTTTCCTGTGTGTTTTTGTGTCTTTCCTGCTCCGTCTGAGTCATAAAACCTCTTCTTTCAGCTCATACAATATTTTTGAGTCTGTGTTTAGACCAGTTAACGATTTCTCGATTATTTAATTAGTTAGTTTAATTTAGTTTAATTAGCCGATCAGTTGCGATTAATGGATTAACTTACAGGTACTTCTTACCTGGTGAAATAACGGTCAATAAAAAACTTCTTGCACCCCTATTGACCTTATTCTGCCCCGCCCACTTTTGCAGTTTTTTGCACTTTTGTTGTAAACGCACTTCCGTTTGACGAGAACTCCGTTAAAGCTAATGACGAACGAGGGAAAAGTCTCGCCGCTAAAATGTTACATAAAGTAGATTGATTTGTGTAAAATGTTTAATGAACACGAGCAACAACAAGTCACAACGCAACGATTTCCTGAAAACGTCTTTTTAGTCGATGTAGAACTTATTTTCTGTTGAGCTCGTCTGCTCCGTGTGAACTACAACGGAAACAAGACGACGGCGCGTACGGCAACTTCAGGAATAAGGTGAATAGTCCCTTTAAAATGTGATGTCATCAAAATTCCGGAATGGAGGCGACGGGAGCCAAATTGAAATGTTTCAATGATTCTCTCACATTAGATCTAAATTCTGATGTGTTTGTGTTGGAAAAAAACAACACATTTGAATTTCCAGGGTAGAAAGGTCAGTTAGTTTGCTTTACTATAACAAAAGATGTAAAAAAAAAATACAAATGTTTAGCCTTAAAATTGTATTTTAGCTTCTAAACAATCAAATTTATTGTATAGTATCTAATATAGCTCTAGATAAAATGAAAAATTATTGTGGGCTCAACATTTCTGTGAGTATTTTTCCAGTAAAACCCATAAATCTGGATTGTTCCTTCATCAAAAATGCAAAGAGTTTATCATAATTCCTAAAACATAATGTAAAATACAATAATAAATGTGTTTAAAGAAGCTCAGATGTCACTCACATGTGTCTGAGGCTTTTACTTTGACAAAATCATCTAAAAGTTTCATATTTTGTGGTTAAATCCCAGTTTCTCCAGTGAAATCACATTATGTTGCACTTCATTTTTGCCTCCATTCCGAATTTAGAATGTTTTGTTTACAACCTTTAAAGGGTCTATTCAGAACATACGATAGAACATTCCGGGTAAAGCGTTTAACATGTTTTATGAGACAAGCAGGTGATTAACTCTCCTCTTGAGAAACTTTCTTAACAGCAAGTTCTAACAAAGGATTTATATCTACCATCCACTTCAATTTTAAAACTGCAGACTCTTCAAAACACCATGACATCACCCGAACGCTACGTCTTAGTCCGCAGCATTAGCCCTGGTCCTGCTCTGCTGCCGGATAATGGAGGATCAGTGGTTTTAGGAGCAGCGATGTCGGGCGTCCCACAGGGAATAGTCCAGGCCCCTGTAGTGTCTGGGCTGAGGTGAGGTCACTGCACGTGTTTACAGTTAGCGCCAAGTCCCAGAGCAGCGTTTAGCTCCGTTACTGTCTGGAACATGAGGAAGATGGCTGACTACAGGGCAACGCTTCTTACTCTGTGGCCCAAATAACTCACGAAGGCGAAGGGACTGAAAAATGTTCTGACAAGCGGTGCGGTGTGCGGTCAGATTTGCGACTTGTGTTTTGAAAGGATCACCTGGATTCTGTTAAAAGTTCACTTTAAACACAACCAGGAGCATTAAAGTGCACATGACAGGTTTTTATCGTTTTCTAATTTTGACTTTATTTGGCGGATTGATGCCCGTTGTAAATGTACATTTTAGTTTTACACCAATCAAGTAGCCGTTTGTGGAGAAAAACTGAAAAATCTGAAGAAAATTACAGGAAGTAAACCAATTAATCACATCACAATAGGTAGACAAAGGTTATGCTTAATTTACACAAAATAAACGACTTTTTTTGACCCTTTAAACTTAAATTCAACAAAATAAAGGTATTCACATGTATTTTTATTTGTTACATAAATAGTCTGTGACATAAGATAAGTTTTGGTGCAGTGTACAGGATGGTCGCTTGGTATTTTCCCAGTGTGATGTCATCGTTTACGACCAGGAAGTTAAAGAAAAATAAAAAAAATTGCTAAACCGGGCTAAAATTTGTAAAATATTTTAGCATTTCAGCATTTTATTCAAATGAGTTCTCCAATCTGTCATAAGCGCTTTAAAGGAAAAAATATTCAGCATATTTCATATTGCTGTTGGCCTTTAAACATGCTCTTGAGTGCATTAAATTTAAAAAATCTCATGTTTTAAAACAAAAAAAAAGTTTCTCATTGATTCTACGACCTGATCAGTCACAATGAAATGACCCTGAGTACATCCAGCCAGCAGATGGCACCAGCGCTATATACAATTTAGTGAAGTTAGCGCTGAAAAGACGTTATTGTGTGGATTTGCTGCAGCAGTTATCGTGTTTAGAGGCAGGCAACGAGTTTAGCGATGATTTAAGGCAGGGGTGTCCAAACTTTTTCCATCGAGGGCCACATATTGAAATATAGACCAAGCGGAGGGCCACAAATCAATCGTGAAACGTTAAAAAAAGCTGCATTTATCTGATGTTTTAAGCACCACCACATCTACATTCAGTCTCATTGTCTTAATATCAGGTCTGTATTGCACCAAAATGTTAGTTATTTAGGTTGGAATTGTAGAAAATCTGAAATGTGCTGTAAATAGTACTTATCAGGACAATGTGGGCCAGTTCACCAGGAAGCCTAAGGGCCAAGAAAAATTTGTCTGAGGGCCGCATTTGGCCCCCGGGCCTGAGTTTGGACATGCCTGATTTAAGGACTAATAACAGGAGAAGATCCTCTGATAAGTGACGTATGAAGTCTGAAAATGCGTCCGAAAATCCCGGGAGTTCAGCAGGAAGTGTGTTTGACGCTCAGAGGAGTGAGGATTTTCTAATAAACATTCCTCAAAACAGCGTGAATGCAACTGAATGCTACTTAAGGTATGTTTTTGATGACGGGACATTGTTAGAACAGGGTTTAAAGCTCAAAAAAGTCACTGTAGCAGAACATGTGCCCTTTAAACCTTTGAGTAGACTAAACAAAATGAGAAATGCACTTGTAAATCGCCAAAGAAATACAATCACGGAGAGAAGAACTTGGCCTACTCTGCACTGGAAAAGTTACAAAGTGTTGGCTAAAGTCTTGGAGCCCAGTGTTCGAGCCGTGTTTAATGGCAGCAACAGTTAAGTCTGTGTTTTCTCTGTCAGCAGTTTTCAAAGAACATAATAATAAGTGACATGAGATGAGTCATGTTCACTAAAACCTAACCAGTGCTTACAAAACCACAGACCGTCTGGGTGGGACACACAAACGTGAACTTCAACAGGCATTTGCACTTTGATAGCAGCAGCAGCGAGTATTCAAGAGCATTCAAGGCTGGACCGAGCATTGCACTAAAGCACACTGAACATGATCATATTTAAGATTTTACTAAACATTTTGCTCTTTTTTTCCCCAGTTTGACAGTTTTGGTGAAGTTTAGATTGTACTTCCTGGTTGGACATGAGCAGCAGATGTGACATTTGATTTGATTATATTTATTTCGAACATGTACATCAGGCATGTCCAAACTCAGGCCCGGGGGCCAAATGCGGCCCTCAGACCAATTTTTCTTGGCCCTTAGGCTTCCTGGTGAACTGGCCCACATTGTCCTGATAAGTACTATTTACAGCACATTTCAGATTTTCTACAATTCCAACCTAAATAACTAACATTTTGGTGCAAAACAGACCTGATATTAAGGCAATGAGACTGAATGTAGATGTGGTGGAGCTTAAAACATCAGATAAATGCAGCTTTTTTTAACGTTTCACGATAGATTTGTGGCCCTCCGATTGGTCTATATTTCAATATGTGGCCCTCGATGGAAAAAGTTTGGACAGCCCTGGTCTACATGTTTTAAAAATGCGTATTTAAACACAATACAACAAGGACTGATGAAGATTAAGAAATACATTTCAGTTTGTTTCTCTCTCCCTCTTTTTCCTATTCTCTCTCTCTCTTCCTCTCTCTCTCTGTCACTTCTTTATCCCTTTCTCTCTTCTGTTTTGTTGTTTCTCTCTATATCTCTCTCTTTCTTTCATATTTTTATATTTCTCTCTTTACTTTTCTCTTTCTTCCACAACTTTCTCTCACGTTCTCTTTCTCTCTTTTACATCTTTATCTTCCTCTCTTTCTTTCATTTTTCCGTTCTTTCTTTCTTTCTTTCTTTCTTTTATATCATTATCTTTCTCTCTTCCTCTTTTTCGCTCCTCTATTTTCTCTCTCTCTTCCTCTCTCTCTCTGTCACTTCTTTATCCCTTTCTCTCTTCTGTTTTGTTGTTTCTCTATCTCTTTCTTTCATATCTTTATATTTCTCTCTTTACTTTTCTCTTTCTTCCACAACTTTCTCTCACTTTCTCTTTCTCTCTTTTACATCTTTATCTTCCTCTCTTTCTTTCATTTTTCCATTCTTTCTTTCTTTCTTTCTTTCTTTCTTTCTTTCTTTCTTTTATATCATTATCTTTCTCTCTTCCTCTTTTTCGCTCTCCCCTATTTTCTCTCTCTCTTTCTGTCACTTCTTTATCCCTTTCTCTCTTCTGTTTTGTTGTTTCTCTCTATATCTCTCTCTTTCTTTTATATCTTTATATTTCTCTGTACTTTTCTCTATCTTTCTCTCACTTTCTCTTTCTTTCTTCATCTCTTTTACATCTTTATCTTTCTCTCTTCTTTCTTTATTTTCGTTCTTTCTTCCTTTTTTTCTTTCTTTCATATTATTATCTTTCTCTCTTTCTATTTTCTTTCACATCTTTTTGTGGGTGGGACAGTACAGTACATTTCAGTTTGTTCAAAAGGGAGTAAGAAGAAGTTGAAACCTTTTAAATCCTCCCCCTCACGTCATACTTTTAAGTCACATATTTCTTCAGATGCATCAATTCAAGTCTTGAATTTGACATAAGATAAAAAAAATAATTAAAAATAATACTAAATGATTAAAAATAATACTAAATACCTAACAAGCCAGTATTATCACATATCAGTCGTGTTACATTTGTCTTAGTATAACAGCTGTAACAAAACGTGTAATTTGAGGTCATTTCACAACCGTTACCATAGCAACCAGAGTGTAAACAAGTGACAAACTCCATATAAATTACACAAAAGTTACGATTTGACGAACAATAATACTTGATGACACCTTTATTTTGTCGAATGCTTGTTCAAACTGTCAGGAAAAGGTGCCGGTCGCGTTTAAATCGTCTCTGCGTTTGTCGCCTTTTGATGACATCACAAAGGGATTCTGTATTAGGACTCAACTCGTCTTTTATTTTTCTGTTTTTCTTCACAAACTGCAACTTCACAGGCGTAAAAATGTGATAATCATTTACAACAGGGACTATTCCACCAAACAAAGTAAAAATTTGAAAAACTTTAAGCCTAATTTAAAGGCTGGATAGAAATGTCACTTGAATCTGTTAAAAAAGTTTGAATTTCATTACATTTCATTGTAAGCTACACTCCAAAAACCTTAAGTCACAATAACTTTCTCATTTACAAAGTTTGATTTCTTAGAGCGGCTCACATACTTGAAGAATGTTAATCCGTTATTAAAATGTGAATGAAATGCAGCAGAAAAACACGTATAAAGTCGGTGGGAATCAGAGCCAACATGAAGCGTCGACTGCAGCAAAACTATGAAACATGAGCCTCGCACTTTCATTAACAACTGTCTGTGTTTGGAATGAAAGTATCAAGTGGACAATTTACACTTTAAGGATCCTATCGTTCTTCTTTTCTTTTTCACTTTCTCTTTCACTACTTTCTTCTTCTCTCTTTTACCATCTCTCTTTCTCTTCTTTTTCTCCCTTTCGTTCACTCTTTTATTTCTATTTCTCCCTCTCTCTCCCATGCACTCGTTTATCTCTTCTTCTTTCTCTCTCCTTCTTGCTTTTTTTCATTTCATTTCATTTTTATCTTTATTTCTTTTACACCTTCAAATGTATGTATAGTTCTCTCTTCCTCTTTTTCGCTCTCCCTTTTCTCTCTTTCAGTCTTTCTTTTTGTTGCTTCTCTCTGTATCTTTCTTTCATATCTTTATATTTCTTTCTTTTTACTTTTCTCTCGCCATCATTTTATTTCATGACTTTTTCTCTTTCTTTCTTTCTTTCTTGTTACACATTTTATTTGTCTCTCTCTTTCACATCTTTATCGCTCTTCCTCTTTCTCTCACCTCTTTCTTTCACATCTGTAGCTTTCTCTCTTTCTCTCTGTCTGTTTCTCTCTGTCTCTCTCTCAGTCTCTCTCTCCTCTCTCCATCTCTCTCACTTTCTCTTTCCTCTGTCCCTTTTTATCTTTTCTCTCTCTCTCTCCTCCCTCTTGCTTCTCTTTCCCTCTCTCTCTCTCTCAGTCTCTCTCTCCTCTCTCCATCTCTCTCACTTTCTCTTTCCTCTGTCCCTTTTTATCTTTTCTCTCTCTCTCTCCTCCCTCTTGCTTCTCTTTCCCTCTCTCTCTCTCGCTCTCTCTCTCTCTTCCTCCTCTCTCTATCAGTCTCTCCTCTCCCTTTTTATCTTCCTCCCCCCTCTCTCTCCCTCTCTTTCTCTTCCTCCTCTCTCTCCCTCTCTCACTCTCTGTCTCTCCTCTCTCTTTCTCACTTTCTCTGTCTCCCCTCTCTCTCTCTCCCTCTGTTTCTCTTCCTCCTCTCTCTCCCTCTCTCACTGCCAGTCTCTCCTCTCTTTCTCTCTCTGTCAGTCTCTTCCCTCTCTCTCTCTGTCTCTCCTCTCTCTCTCTTTCTCTCTCTCTGTCAGTCTCTTCCCTCTCTCTCTCTGTCTCTCCTCTCTCTCTCTTCCTCTCTCTCTGTACCTCTCTTTCTCTCCTCTCTCTTTCTCACTTTCTCTGTCTCCCCTCTCTCTCTCTCTCCCTCTGTTTCTCTCTCTTCCTCTCTCTCTGTATCTCTCTCTCTTCCTCTCTCTCTCTGCCTCTCTCTCTCTCTCTATCTCTCCTCTCTCTTTCTCACTTTCTCTGTCTCCCCTCTCTCTCTCTCTCCCTCTGTTTCTCTCTCTTCCTCTCTCTGTATCTCTCTCTTCCTCTCACTCTCACTCTCTGCCTCCCCTCTCTCTTTCTCTCTCTCTCTATCTCTCCTCTCTCTTTCTCACTTTCTCTGTCTCCCCTCTCTCTCCCTCTGTTTCTCTCTCTTCCTCTCTCTGTATCTCTCTCTTCCTCTCACTCTCTGCCTCCCCTCTCTCTTTCTCTCTCTCTCTATCTCTCCTCTCTCTTTCTCACTTTCTCTGTCTCCCCTCTCTCTCTCTCCCTCTGTTTCTCTCCTCCCCTCTCTCTTTCTCTCCCTCTCACTCTCTCTCTCTCTTCCTCTCTCTCTCTGTCAGTCTCTCCTCTCTTTCTCTCTCCCCCTCTCTTTCTCTCCCTCCTCTTCCTCCCTCCTCTCTCTTCTTCTCTCTCTCTCCCCCTCTTTATCCGCTCAGAGGCGGAGTTGATCCCACTCGCTCCTTTGTTTACTACGTGTGTGTTTGTGGTTGCCGTGGTGATGCCGGTGCTGCTCCCTGATTGGTGGACGGTGCCACGCCTCTGTCTGCCCTCTGTTTTAAACTAATGGGTGGCATTAATGTCTCTTTATGGGTGAGGCAGGAACGACAGACGCACAAACGCACAAATGCTGAACCCGATCACTGTTTTGGGCTCCACAAATGGTCCTGGTTTGATTCTGGTTTAGTCCCAGAGTGGACTTGGTTTAGTCCTGTTCTGTTCCTGGATTAGTCCTGGTTTAGTCCCAGTGCAGTCCCAATTGTGATTTACAACCTTTATTGGTTTTTTGCAGTGTTTGGTAATAAAGAGATTGTAATATACTCAAAAATTATAATATTTTTTGTATTCTAATCACCTAATCTTTATCTTTATTGACAAAAATGAATGTCTCGATATGTTTTTGACGTACCCTGATAACGATATTCAGACCATATTATGTCAATCCAACAGAAATGTGTTAAAACATGTCTTAAAAATATATTAGCTGAGGTTTAATCATCAGACAAATGTAAAATATCTGTAAAACGATTACAAAAGTGCAGAAATATCTCATTATGTTATTTTAAAGTTTACAACATACATTTTTAACATTTTTTTAATTATTAAACAGTTATTTTTGCTGCATTTTTAACCACAAACGATAAACTCAATATTCAAATTTTGCTTTAAAACATCAAGATCATCTAAATTTTGATATATTGCCCACCTTTAATTGCACGTACATTTTATTGTCTATTAATGCCTTATAGTGTTAATTTAGATAAATATTTCAGCATTTATACTGACAGAAGATGTTGAGCTGAACAGACCCAGTAATTATAGAGAAATTAATAGGGCTGTAATCCTTTAGTCGTTAAGTCGGTCGATGGTGTTTTAGATTTTTATTTGTCGACCAATTGTTTTATTTGCATTCGACAAAATTATGTAGCAAAAACGAGAAGATTTGGAGTGAGTTGTCTAAAGACTTTGGAGTAAATCTCTATTTCTAACACATAAAGTACACTTTTCTGTGCACATTGTTGTTTTTGCATTAAACTGTTGAGCATTGTCGGTCTTTTAAGTGCAGTTTGGGTCAGATAAACAGAGATATTTCATAGTTTTGATATGTTTTTGCCACGCCCCTTTTTAGTCAGTCAATGGGGCAGGTCTTTAGTCCACAGCCCTAGAAATTAACCATAAATCAGGTCAAAATGTCTGTGTTTTTCAAATTCTGCTGTGAATTTCTTTACTTAACCCCATCTGAATGTGAAAATAGTGAAGAAACTTAAACTTAATAAGAAACTTTTTTTTTTAAACATGAGATGACAAATTTAAGGCACTCGAGCATGTTTGAAGGCCAACAGCAAAATGAAAAATGCAGAATATTTTTCCTTTTAAATACATTAAATTAATTTGTAATTTTATAACGTATTTACTTTTTAGCTGTTTTAAATACAGACTATTTTGTTTGTCTTTTTCTTGTTAAAAAGTTTAAACATAAAAAACAATTTAAACTAGTATACATTTTAATAATTGTAATTGTTTCTAAACTAAACAGACTTTAAAATTAAATGACCTTTTAACAGCAAAGACAACCACAGCCCTAGAAATTAACCATAAATCAGGTCAAAATGTCTGTGTTTTTCAGATTCTGCTGTACATTTCTTTACTTAACCCCATCCGAATGTGAAAATATTGTCTTTTTCGTGTGTTCTAACCTGTTCCTCTCTGTCCCGTGTGTTACTTCAGTGCCTCCGTGGTGCGTTCAAAGACATAATTACATAGAAAGGCCTATTACTGCACAGGCCTGTTCTGTTCATTAAGCTTCGTTTCCCGTACATGCGCCTAAGAGTAAACACCACCCACAAGTTTAATCACAGGGATATTTCCAACTGCGCTCCGAGCTGCAGGATTCCGACACAAACCTCGCTTTTACAGAGACAACGAGGATTCGGAGGAAAAAAAACCAACAAACAAACAACGTGTGTGGCTGAGTGAGAGAAAGCTGAGTCAGAAGCAGTGGCGGAGCGAGGAATTTAGGGGCCCGAGGCAAAAATGAAGTCCGGGCCCCTCGTCTTTTTGTGAATTACTGTGACTTTTCTGTCGTGTCTTTTGAATTGTTCTTGGAGGAAGGTTTTGTAGTTTTGTTTTGTTTGTGTGTTCGGGGTGAAAAGTGAACTGGAAAATTAAAATGTTCTAAACAGCTTTAAACAGGGGGGTTTGGGGGTCCTTCCCTTGAAAAATATTTGAGAAATCTGAACATATTTTACATTTTTGGTGCACTTTAACACATGTTCAGCTGATTTAAAGGACACATGTTCTGCTACAGTGACTTTTTTAAGCTTTAAACCATGTTCTAACAATGTTCCGTCATCAAAAACACACCTGAAGTAGCATTCAGTTGCATTCACGCTGTTTTGAAGAATGTTTATTAGAAAATACTACCCCCTCTGAGCATCAAACACACGTCCTGCTGAACTTCCGGGATTTTTAGACGTGTTTTCAGACTTCATACGTCACTTATCTGAGAATATTCCGCTGCTTTTAGTCCTTAAATCATCGCTAAACTTGTTCTGAGCATTTCTGCCTCTAAACACTAACTCCTACTGCTAACCCGCATCATAACTTCAATTCAGCGCCAACTTCAGTAGATTGTATATAGCGCTGGCTGGGGTCATTTCATAGTGACTGATAACACAGGTCATAGAATGAATAAGAAAGTTGTTGTTTTTTTCAACATGAGATGGTAAATTTAAAGCACTCAAGAGCATGTTTAAAGGCTAACAGCAATATGAAAAATGCAGAATATTTTTTCCTTTAAATACATG
Source organism: Rhinogobius similis (assembly GCA_019453435.1). NCBI lineage: Eukaryota > Metazoa > Chordata > Actinopteri > Gobiiformes > Gobiidae > Rhinogobius > Rhinogobius similis. Next base: position 33,994,598 of record CM033624.1, on the reverse strand, counting down.
AAATTAGTAATTTTATAATGTTATTTACTTTTTAGTTGTTGTTTTTTTTAAATCCAGACTATTTAGTTTGTCTTTTTCTTGGTAAAAGATTAAATATAAAAAATTACAATTACAACAAGTATAAGTATATTTTGTTTTAATAATTGTAATTGTTTCTGAGCTAAACAAACTCTAAAAAATGACCTTTTAACAGCAAAGACAGTGGCATTATTAAATCAAAATTTCAAAAAAGAATGAATCATTGCAGATTTTCTTAAATAATTCACTTTATTTGGAAATATTTTCTATCTAGAAGTCTTCAGTCACCATAACCTTAGTTAATTTAGTTAAAAATGTATTCTGTAAGTGTCAATCACGGCGTAGTTGGATTAAATAATTGTTAGTTGCAGCCTCAGGTTCAATCACTCAGACCATCTCAAAACTCAGGTTCAACATTTATTTATGCATTTTCTGTTTAGATATTTCAAAAAACATACGGCGCGTCGCCCAAACGGTGCCGCCGCCCAGCTCCGTGTGGAGTGCGTGGTGTTTACCCGCTCAGACTGACTTGTGCTCAGCGTTTAGTGGATCCTGCGGGCTTTAACCCCCACTGAAAAGCCCATTACCATCAAACGAGTGTCAGATGTGGAGCAACGACACACAGGGCTAAGTGCAAACAGGCACCCGAGAGTTGACAAAAAGAAGAAAAAAAATTGGGAAACACTTTTTGACATTTGTCTGCATCTGTAAGTTTGGAAAAGCAATTGTGAAGTTTGAAAGTTGAGTTCAGAAATGGTGTTGGGAACATAAACGTAGGGCTGATTCATGTTCACTTTGTATTTTTCTGTTGTCTTTAAAGGTCCCATATTCTGCTATTTTCCCCATTACAGTCTATTCTAAGGGCTTTGTTGATACATTTTTGCGTTGTGCAATATCCATAACATAACAGTTTCCAAAAAACACCCATTTCTTGGACTGGCCCCCCTCCATGTAAAAGCAAACGGCTCACTCTGAGATCTGACCCCCCCCGAACCCCCCTCCCAACTCGTGCCGAAGCCTAGAGCGGAGATGGTGCATGCGCCGTGTGCTCCGGTAAACAGCGATACACAAACACTGAATAAACCTTTTATCCGTCCTGACGGTGCGTCGTGCTGAGTCCTACGTCCTGGATCTGACCTGGAGTTTGACGTGCTCCAGGGCCTCAACGACGGACGTTGCCGTAACAAGCTAACTCTTCTATCTGTCGTATCCATCGTGTAATTACTGTGTAGCATTAGCATTAGCTGTTTTTATTCTTGCGGCTGCGCTCTTCCTGGAGGCGTGGCTTAAACACCGCGTCATCTTAGTGAGGAGCCCCCGTCTGCTGCTCAGCCGAGGGGGACGGAAAAGACAGTTCTCTAGCGAAAGCATGAGGGAATCAATCAAAAAAACACTTTGGGCACAACATACGAGGCCCAAATAGCACTGTAGGAAGGTTAAAACCTCTGAAAAGTCGATTTTGCATGTTATGGGACCTTTAATAGAGCTGCATAATTTAGGAAAATACCTAATTGTGATTTTTCTGACCAGTGCAATTGAGATTAGATTTGAGATTTATTTGACACAAATTTGTTGCTTTGTTTGTTGCAGTTTTGTCACGTTCAGTTGTTTGTCATGTTTAAACACGTCTTTGTCACTTTTAGTCGCGTCTTTGTCGTTTTTGAATCACGACCAAAAGTGATTAAAAATGTGTTCAAAAGCAGCAAAAAATGCGCCTGCGAACAACAAACACAACTTAATGCTCCAAAACGTGACTAAAAGCAACAAAAATGAGTCTAAAAATGACAAAGGCGCGACTAAAAGTGACAAAGACGTATTTAACACAAACAAACACAACTGAACGTAACAAAAACACGACTAAATTGTGTTTAAAAATGTTCAGTTGTGTTTGTCATATTTGAACACGTCTTTGTCACTTTTAGTCGTGTCTTTGTCGTTTTTGAATCACGTTTGTTGTTGTTGTTGTTTGACGGAGTTCTCGTCAAACGGAAGTGCGTTTACAACAAAAGTGCAAAAAAACGGCAAAAGTGGGCGGGGCAGAATAAGGTCAATACACTTTATTTATAAATTTTCTCTATTTAGAAGCCACGAGTCATCATATTTCAACTGTTATTTATGTTATAGATAATGTATTAAAAAGTCTAAATATACCGTAGAAATAGTTTTTCACTGATCGAAAAAATAATCTCTGACTAATCGACATCTAAAATGGCCATTAGTGACAGCCTTAAAGTTTTGTTATCAGAAAAAAAAATTGAAATGTTAACTGCTAAACTAATAAAAGAATCCTGCATTTCAGAACAGTTTAAACCACAGGATTTGCAGCTTTTAGACCCAATGAAAACTGAATATTTAGTTGTTTACTGAGAGCGTTTCCTAAATAACTGCAGACTCTGTGATCATTTCAACCTTTTCATGTTGAGATTTTGATTCTGATTACACTCTCAGAGGCTCTTTCTGTCCTCCATCTTGCGTCTCCATATTTGGGCGGTGAGTTACGGCCCCGTGTTGTAAAGGCGCTCTGAATGACGGGACATAATTCAGCCTAAAAGTTTGTACTGTCACAGGGACCAGCTAACTGTCCCAGCCCCAATATATGAGAGCAATTTTGGGAAATGGGTTTATAGAGATTGTTGGGAGAGCAGAGGGGAGAGAGGAGAGGGAGAGGGAGGGAGGGAGAGAGAGGAATAAAGAGGAAAGAGAGCGAGAGGGGGGGGGGGAGTGAGGGAGGGAGAGAGAGCAGAGGAGAGAGAGGAATAAAGAGGAAAGAGATAGAGGGAGAGAGGGGGGGGGAGAAGGAGGGAGAGGAGAGAAGGGAATAAAGAGGAAAAAGAGGTAGTGAGAGCAGAGAGGGAGAGAGTGAGGGAGGGACAGAGAACAGAGGAGAAAGAGGAAAGAGAAGGGTAGGGAGAGGAGAGAGCGGGAGTAGAGGGGGGGGGGGAGAGGAGAGAGGGAGAGCAGAGGAGCAAGAGGGAGAGGAATAAAGAGGAGAGAGAGAGGGAGAGGGCGGGAGCAGAGAGGGAGGGAGAGAGGAAGAGAGCACAGAGGCAGCTGGAGGGAGAGAGACAGAAAGAGGGAGGGAAGGAGGGAGAGAGGAGAGAGAGGGAGGGAGAGAAAGAGGAGGTGGGAGAGAATTAGAGAGCAGACAGAGGGAGAGGAGAGAGAGAAGGAAAAGGAGGGAGGGAGAGAGAGGAGAGGGAGGGAGAGAGAAGAAAGTGTGAAGAAGAGAGAGGAAGGGGGGGAGAGAAAGAGGAGGGAGAGAATGAGAGAGCAGACAGTGAGAGAGGAGAGAGAGAATGAGAGAGGAGGGAGTGAGAGAGGAGAGAGGGAGAGAGAGAGCAGACAGTGAGAGAGGGGAGAGAGAATGAGAGAGGAGGGAGTGAGAGAGGAGAGAGGGAGAGAGAGAGAGGGGAGAGAGAAAGAGTGAGAGATAGTGCTGTTTGTAGCTGCCATGACGAGTGCAGTGCTCCTCTGGATCTCTGCTGGACACAAAGTGGACTCTGGGAACAGTTTATTTGAACCATTGTTTGGACTAGATTTAAATCTCACACAACTCAACGATGGAACAATGTTTGGTCTAGAAGAATACGACATTAAATACATAAATACTTGTTAAACATAGTCCGAGCGGCTCACTTTAAAGGGCCTATGACAGGTTGAAATACACATTGAACTAAAATGCAGTTAAGATAAATATATTTCAAATTTTGTCAAAGTACTTTACAAATTTTATTGCGGTTTAGCAATTTTTTCGTTTTACTTCCTGGTTGTAAATGATGACATCACACTAGGAAATTACCATAGCAACCATCCTGTACACGGGGCCAAAAGTCATTTAATGTTAAAGATATTTTTATTTTATGAATAAAAATAAATATGAAAGCCATTATTTTGTTGAATCAATGTTTAAAGGATCAAAAATAGTCGTTACTTTTGTGTAAATTATGCATAACTTTTGCCTCCCCAGTGTGATGTCATCAGTTTGTTTACTTCCTGTTATTTTCAACATATTTTTCAACTTTTCTCCACAAATGGCTGCTTGATTGGTGTAAAACTAAAATGTATTTGTACAACTGGTATTAATACACCAAATAAAGTCAAAATTAGAAAATCATGAAAACCTGTCATACGCACTTTAAGCCCGAGGACTGGAGTCAGTATGGGAGCTGTAAACGCTGCATTAGAGCGTCCTTGGTCTGTGGTTGGACTCAGTGTTGATGATGTTTGCTCTGGTCGTATAAAATGTGAACAGCACATGCTTTATTTGTGTCTCAGTTGAGGCAGGTGTCATGTCCAAACACTTCACTAAAACCCAAAGCAGTGTCCGATAGTTTGAGAAACCAAAGAGAGTAGAACCTCTGCAGCTGTTTTGTAGAATCGAACACTCTTTCACTTCACTGGAACAATCTGAGTCTGTTTCCAGCTCACAGTCTGATCTGTACCTGCAAAACACTCATTATTCAGCTCGAAAACAAAGGTTATAAATACACAAGGTTCATTTAGAGTAAAGATAATTATACATATACAGAATAAAGAGCGGAGCAATGTGGAAAAGTATTTGCAATTGATGGATTTATGTTTTAAATTCAGATTCAGTTCACAATAAACACATCCAGGAGTGTTAATGTTTAAGAAAAGAAATGCATAAAGGTAAATACACTTTATAATAACTGCACTGGACTATTACAATGATTCATAATGGACTAAACAGACTCTAAAACACATACCATATTTTTGTCGCTTTTAGTCGCATTTTTGTTTTGCTTTTAATCAAATTTTTCCAAACACAACCAGGTGACTTGACAAAACGATGGAAATATGTCAACGTGTTAAGAAAATTTGCATTTTTGTCACTTTCAGTCCTGTTTTTGTCACTTCTGGTTGCGTTTTTGTCGCTTTTAGTTGTGTTTATGTGTTTTTGTCACCTTAAGTTGTGTTTTTGTCACTTTTAGTTGTGTTTATTGATGCTTTTAGTCATATTTTTGTTGTTGCTAGTCACATTTTTCATGACTTTATTTACCTCTTTACCTCTTTAGTCATATTTTTGTTGTTGTTAGTCACGTTTTTCCAGCTTCTAGTCACGTTTTTGACATTTTTAGTCACATTTTTGTCATGTTTAGTAGGGTTTTTGTCACTTTAAGTTGTGTTTTTGTCACCTTAAGTTGTGTTTTTGTCACCTTAAGTTGTGTTTTTGTCACTTTTAGTTGTGTTTATTGACGCTTTTAGTCACGTTTAGTCATATTTTTGTTGTTGCTAGTCACATTTTTCATGACTTTATTCACCTCTTAAAGACTAGAGCTGCACAATTAAACCAAATCGACACAAAATCACAATTTTAATGGACGCAATTAGCAAATCACAAAGGCTGCAATTTTTGAAGTGCAATAATTTCTTCCACAAACTACAATTTGAATTTGATTTGAATAAAACTGCTATTGCTTTACTTTGGATTTGTACAAACGTGTTCTGAAACAAGCGACAAAAGCACGACCAAAAGCGATTAAAAATGTGTTCAAAAGCGACAAAATGGCGCCTATGAACAACAAACACAACTTAATGCTCCAAAACATGACTAAAAGCAACAAAGATTTGTCTAAAAATGACAAAGGTGCGACTAAAAGTGACAAAGACGTATTTAACACAAACAAAACACAACTGAACGTGACAAAAATGCGACTAAATTGTGTTATAAAATGTGAATTTAAACAGAATCCTATTATTAAAACATAAATCTCGCTGGTCAGAAAAATCACAATTAGATATTTTTCCTAAATCTCTATTAAAGGCAATAGAAAAATCCAACGTGAACATGAATCGTGATCAAATCGAATCATGATCTGGCCCCAAGAAAACCGTGATGGTCCTTTTTTCCTCCGCTGTGGCTCCTGGGCTCTGATTTGAACACATGTACATATGTTTTTTCAGCGCGGGGCCTCTGTGATCCCTGTCTGGGTGATGGAGTGCGCTGGTTTCTGGCCCTGGGCAGCTCCCGCGCTTTGGGCCGTTGGAGGGGCACGAGGAGAGGGGGGGACGGAGGCGGAGGGAGGTTTTTCGGGTAAAAAGGGTTGGAGCGCCGGGGAAGAGAAGCCGGGAGGCCGACAGACGCTCGGACTCGGCTCAGCTCCGCACGAGTCGGACTGAAGGGAACTCTAAATCAAGTCCTGCAGATCCTCGTTTCTGTGTAATGTGTAGGTTATATTTTAGAGACACATTCACACTCGCACATTCATCATATCAAGAATTCAGACACATTTATTTATAAGATGAGCTGGCTAAGTGCATCAAGTAGTGAACGTTAATAATTAATGATTAATGAATTAAAATTACCCACAAAAGTATAGAACTAATGTAAAAAATAGATGTATTTCTGTAAGAGGAGTTAATTTATGGAACAATTTGGAGGAAACATTAAAAGACTCTAAAAGTATTTACACTTTTAAAGCAAAATTTAGATCCAATGTAATAAAAAAATATCAAGAAATCGAAAGAATGAGTGTGTGAGTGCGTTTGTACAGATCAGTAACTGTCTGTGTCTGTTTATATTATACATATTTATGGATATAAAAGTGTTATTTGTGCCTGTGTTTATAGATTTCTATTATGTTCATCTGTCGCTGTCTGGCACGTCATACTTTAAGTTATTAGGGTTTGGCAAAATAAGTGTTAAACTTCAGCCTAAACCCTTTCAGTCTGTAAAATGTTTTCTTTCTTTATTCATATGCTTTTTTTGTTTGTTTTGTTTTTGTATTTCTATGGACCGAAGAAAAATTAACTAACTAACTAAAGTAATTATGAAGAAGATGTAGCCTAAATTTGATTAAAATATAAGAAAGAGCCTTTATTAAACCCTCTTTAAAATAAACAGATGTGTTAAACTTTATTAGGTTACAGTTGAGTGATTTACTTTTTATATCCATTGTACATTATTTACAGTAACATTAATTCAAAGACAAAATGAATTATTCTGCTTTTTTGTGTGAGAACAATGACTTAAAGGAAAAATATTATGCATTTTTCATGTTGTTAGCCTTTAAACATGCTCTTAAGTACCTTAAATTTGCCATCTCATGTTTTAAAACATTGAAAAAGTGTATTATATGTAAATGAACAAGCTTCTCTGCGTCTGTCCTGACATTTATTCTGTGTATGTATCGCTACAGACAATTTAGTAATGTTTTCACTTCATGAGACGCTGTGATCAGGCTAACAGTAGCAGTGATCGTGTTTAGGGGCAGAAAGGCTCAGAACGAGTCTGGTAATTATTTAACAACCTAAAACAGCAGAAGATTATCGGATAAATGACGAATATGATCTGAAAAACAACGCCACAGATTGAGGGAGTTCAGCAGGAAGTGTGTTTGACGCTCGGAGGGGGAGGATTTTCTAATGAACATTCCTCAAAACAGCGTGAACGCAGCCAAATGCAACTTGAAGTGTATTTTTTAATAACAGAACATTGTTAGAACAAGCTCAAAATAGTCACTGTAGCAGAATATGTTTCCTTTAAAAATAATATAATAAAATGATAACAATTTTCGATATTTTGTGAATTGTGATTAATCGAATTGTGGGCCCAGAATCGTGAATCGAACCTTTCTGAATTGTTACGCCCGTATTAAACACCGGACTAAAACGGCCTCAGTTTCAGATCAAATGATGACCAAAAGTACGAACGCAGATCAAATGTAGTGATTTGCTTTTTATTGCGACCAAAATTCAAGAACAGACTTGGTTGCTATGGTTTCAGATTGTTTCTGTTTGTTTGTGATTGGTCAAAAGAACTTCAAAACACATCTTTAGCCTTTTAACATTAGTGTATTCTACTTTTGCATGCGCTCACATTGACACTTTTTATTTTATTTGCAGTATTTCCAATAAAAATCAGTCCGTTTTGTCATTTCTGTCAAACGTCGCTCCATCTTTGTCGTCTTTTCAATATTTCACAGCAGAATTTCTTCATTTCATCCATTTGTACGTTATATTTTGCAGTAAATTGATCCCTAACTTTCACGCACAGAGACTAAAGCTCACGATCATGTCCTGTTTAATCCTCCTGCCTCTTTCTCTCGCTCTTTTTTCACTCTGTGTCACTGAGATTCTGCCATAATCAAACCCGCTGTAATTAGCCACTCGCCGTATTGTAATTGAGGGCACGGGAGGTTGACCACTTTAAATTCTCTCCTCTTTTTGATAATTGCAGAAGTTAACTCGCTCCGTTCTTTTCAGTTTTTGCTCACCGTCCATTGATGCCGCGGCGGTCGTTGTCAGGGCCGCAACGATTTGATGGTTTTACTGAACGAATACTTGAATATTTGACGGAACAATTGCGTTTTAAATAGTCGTTATTGGTGATTTGTCCGCAGTTCGTTTAGTGATGTGCAGAGAACAACGAGGTCCTGTTTGATTCTGTGTGAGAGCAGCGACTTTGAACGATCGTGCACGCTTTTATCTCATCTCAGCTTACAGTTTTTCTTTCCTGTTTTTCTGTTTTATCTCACTTTTTTTTCTGATATCAACCACCATGCACTTTCCCGCTTAAAGTCTATGACGTTTAGACGACACATTTCACTAAAACGCAGTGAACATGATTATATTTAAGATTTTACTACACATTTTGTCCCCAGTTTGACAGTTTTCATAATGTTTATAATGTTACTTCCTGGTTGAACATGAGCAACAAATATGACATAGTTGGAGGTAATTCTACAACTGTTACCATAGCAACCAGACTGTAAACAAGCACCAAAATAAATATAAATGACACAATAGTTATGATTTGACATATAATAATTCCAGATAGTGCCTTTATTGTGTTGAACGATGGTTTAAAGTGTAAAACAAACTGTGTGAGTTGTGTGTAAATTGCATCTGTATTTCAAACGGTGCGTCGCTTTTTGATGACATCACAGCACTACTTCCTCTCTTTTTTTTCTCTTCTCTTCTCTTTCTTTTCTTTTTCTACTTCAGATTTTGGCTTTGTTTTTCTGACTTTCATTTAATGTATATCTTACCCTGAATGCTGTTACTTGGATTGTAAAAACCTTTGTTGGGAAAAAAAAAGAAAAACAAAAAAAAACAGCACTACTTCCTGTAATTTAAAACTTTTATTTTTCTAAATTTCTTCACAAACTGCAACTTCGCTTTACTGAAGTAGATTTATTCTGGTGATCTTTTTAATAATGTTTCAGCTGTATTTTTACTAATTAAGACAAGTAATTACGACTTATCATTCAATATAAATGGAACTATATTTCTGGTGCTCAGTATTTATTGCATGTACAATTCTATTCACTATTGAAGAACCTTTTTATTATTTATTTTTTGTCTTGTATGAACACTTGAGCTTTTGAGGGTTGAATAATTAACACATATGACTCATTAATGATTCTAACTGAACTACTTTAGTGTTTCATTCTGTTATTTTACATCACAGTTCTTGTTTTTATAGAATGTGTTCATTTAAAAAAGTGTTCACTGCAATTTTGTACGTGACTTTTCAATATTATTGTTTATCCCCGTATTTTCACCCTTCAATTTTTGTTTTCGTCACAGACCTACCTCTGATATTTTGCAATATTCTGTAAATATTCTACAATTATTCATCTTTTGTCGTTATGTCAGACACTTCTCTTACATTTTCAACCGTAATAATAAACCAAATGTGTTATTTTTAAACATATATATTTGTCCTGCATGAATTAAAGCTGTGGTACCTGAATTTTTTGGATGTAAATTTGTACATTTTGTGTTTTCCATCAAAGAGTTTCTTGTAAAAGCAGCCCGTTCTGACAAAAATTAGACCTTTTCGTACCGTCTGCTTCGAATAATAAAGTATTTTGTCTCAAAGTTAGAGCTAAAAGCTGCGCTCTGATTGGCTGTGCTTGGGTGGTCCTCCCCAGTTTCACTTTGTCGTTTGAAAAAAGCTGTTTTAAAGCTGTGCACAGGACTGAAAATTAATGTAAATGAATTAAACGATGTACCAAAGAGTTTGTGAGAGCCAGGGACGAGTTAGATCGATTTAAAAACCTACAAAAATCAGGTCCCCCAGCTTTAATAGAAACGAAGAAAGTATTTTAATTGACCAAAATCGAAACCATGAATGAAAGAAAGGGTTCTCTGCTCACGACGCCTGGGTCTTCTCCTTTTTGGGCAGAGTTTGTGCGTCGGCCTCCGCGTTGACGCTGTCCAGCTCTGTCCCACTTGGCAGAGGAGGAGGAGGAGTGTGGGGAGAGAGGGGGGAGGGGAAGAGGGGGGGAGGAAGAGGAGGGAGAAAGGGCCAGTTTATTTCCTGTTCTTGTGAATCATACATCAGGACAATTCCCCTCTGTGCTGTTCGGAGCGCAGACTGACGCGTGTCATTTATCATACGGCCGGAGAAAGGGGGGAGGGAGGGAGGGGGAGGGGGGAGAGAGCGAGGGAGGGAGGGATGACACACTGGAGAGAGAGAGGGAGAGGGGAGGAAGGCTGTGGGAACCAGAGTCTGGCAGCTTCACTCCGGGCTCAGCTTTTAACACACAGGATTTGAACTTGTGCAAAAAAAAAAGTGGAATTGTGACTTTATTTTTGTTTTAATTTTGAACTAGTTACAAAGAAAGAACTTTTAATTTCAAGTGCACTTTCTTCTGCCTGATCAGAAATATCCTGAAACAAGTCAAATAAACAAGGCTTAAAACTATTTTTTTAAGAAGACGAAGAGGAAAAAATTTCAAGTTTAGATGATGTTAAGATGTGCAGTTGTGTCCTTGAGCAAGTCGGTTGTGTTGAGTAGACAACCATTTTAAACATTTATTTGATTTTTGTTGGAATAATTTGTAGGGCTGTGTACGTTTAGTCGATTAATCAGTCGATGGTGTCTTAGTCAACCAACGTTTTATTAGTCGACTAATTTATTTAGATTTAAAGGATTTTTAGGGCAAAAACAATGAAAACAATGATATGGAGTGAGTTTGCTGAAGATTTTGGACTCCAACATATAAATACACAGTTTCCTAGCACTTATCGTTAAAAAAATTTGTTTTTGCATGAATTCCTGTGCAGTTGTGTTCTTTTGAGTGCAGTTTGGGTCAGATACATGGAAATACTTCATAGTTTTGACATGTTTTTGCCACACCCCCTTTTAGTCGATTAATCGGTGGATAGGGCAGGTCTTTGGTCGACCAAGAGTTTCTTTAATCGACTACAGCCCTAATAATTTGAAGTATTTTAACTTGAGCATGTTTTTTTTACTCTACTGGCAGATCATTTTGCTGGAAAAAATAAATACAAATATAACCACAAGCGACAATGATCGGCCCTCGTTACGCCGCCTGCTCCTCTTACGTAGCTTCTTCTGTTTATTACACCTATTTAGGGCTGCAACAAGTTAAGACTATTGACCTTATTCTGCCCCGCCCACTTTTGCCGTTTTTTGCACTTTTGTTGTAAACGCACTTCCGTTTGACGAGAACTCCGTTAAAGCTAATGACGAACGAGGGAAAAGTCTCACCGCTAAAATGTTACATAAAGTAGATTGATTTGTGTAAAATGTTTAATGAACACGAGCAACAACAAGTCAACAACGCAACGATGTCCTGGTCAGTCTGAAAACGTCTTTTTAGTCCATGTAGAACTTATTTTCTGTTGAGCTCGTATGCTCCATGTAAACTACAACGGAAACAAGACGGCGGCGCGTACGACAACTTCCAGAATAAGGTGAATAGAGTTTGTAAGTCGAATAATCGTTAACAGGACTTTACACAGACTTCAGTGCCATGAGCAAGAGAAAAGGTTTTATGACTCAGACAGAACAGGAATCGCACAAACACGACGCGGGAAATGTGTACATTTTGTTGTCGTTTGCAAATATTGTGGACCAGGACGTACTCAAACGGTTCCATTTTACTTTTATCTTGGTAAAATGGAGGAAAAATGTTATATTCATGGGTTCAAATGTTTGATAACTTTTGATGCTCCGGACCTTAAGATAATATTCACCAAATTTGAGCTCATTTGGGCCAAACGCTCAGAGAGGAGTTTGTAGAAGAGTTAACCACCTGCAAATGTCAGCGATTTTCCCATAGAGATAACAATGGGCTTTTCTGTCTTCACTTAGTCACGCTCTGAACAACTAATCAATTAATTGAAAGAATAATCACTAGACTAATCGATCGATCGACCAAAAGAATCGTTAGTTGCAGCAGTACTCAACGATTGACCAAACCCAGATTAAATCAAGGCCAATTTAAGACTTCAAACTGTCAATTTCTTTCTTTCTGTTTCAGTTTTTTCTGTTATTGCCACAAGAACAGTTTGTTTCCCTCTGCCATTGGACTCATGAACACTTCATAATACCACACACCTCAATAACACCTGTCAATTTAATAATGTAAACAATACTATTCCACTGTTTGTAGAGTATTTTGGTAATCGATTAGTCTGGCGATTATTCCTTCAGTTAATAGATTAGTTGTTTAGAGTGCGAAATATGACAATTGAATATGAGAATTGTGCTAAATTTTCCCCAGACAAAGCTGAAGTGAAGGCGTTTGACGACATCCTGGTGGGAAATATTTATAGATGAAGTATTTCAATCAAAAACACATTTCAAACAATTTACATGTTTCCCGTGTGTTTTTTGTGTCATTCTTGCTCTGTCTGAGTCATAAAACCTCTTCTTTCAGCTCATACAATGTTTTAGAGTCTGTTTATAGACCAATTAACAATTACTCGATTATTTAATTAGTTGACAACCATTTCTATAACCGATTATTTGCGATTAATCGATTATCTGTTGGCACCGCATGTCTGCACTATTGTTCTGGTCTCCTATCCTTGTATATATATTGTATTTCATTTTTATTCTACACATATTTTATTTTACATGCTCTTATTTTATCTTACATGGTCTATTCTTTTTACCTTTCTATTATTATTATTATTATTATTATTATTATTTCTTTCTTATATGTTGCACCTTACCGCCAAAGGAAGTTCCTATTTTACATGCTCTTATTTTATCTTACATAGTCTATTCTTTTAAGCTTTCTATTATCATTATTATTATTATTATTATTATTATTATTATTATTATTATTATTATTATTATTCTTTCTTTCTTATATGTTGCACCTTACCGCCAAAGCAAGTTCCTATTTTACATTCTCTTATTTTATCTTACATAGTCTATTCTTTTTACCTTTTATTATTATTATTATTATTATTATTATTATTATTCATTCTTTCTTTCTTTCTTATATGTTGCACCTTACTCAAAGCAAGTTCCTATTTTACATGCTCTTATTTTAGCTTACATAGTCTATTCTTTTTAGCTTTCTATTATTATTATTATTATTATTATTATTATTCTTTCTTTATTATATGTTGCACCTTACACAAAGCAAGTTCCTATTTTACATGCTCTTATTTTAGCTTACATAGTCTATTCTTTTTTAGCTTTCTATTATTATTATTATTATTATTATTATTATTATTATTATTATTATTATTATTATTATTATTATTATTATTATTATTATTATTATTATTATTATTATTTCTTATACCTTACCGCCAAAGCAAGTCCCTAGCACCTTTCTGAGTCTGAATATGTTTTGGTCCGACAATATTACGATACTGTTACGTTTGCGGTTATAAATATGTCATTTTAACTGCCGTGGATGTTTCTCTTTAACAGTGAAGGAGCGAGAGAGAGAGAGAGACATAAAGAGGATCGAGGGAGACGGAGTTCTGGGACGTGGCATTTCGCTTGTAATTGGGGATTTTGTCCTCTTGAATCCCGCTCAGCCTCGGTTTGAAACGCTCTCTCCGGTCACGCTTTGGCAAGAATTAAATCTGAGCTCATTTGAATTCACAAATTTGATTAGCGGTGCGTTCGTCGGCTTCTTGTTGTCTGCTAAAAGTGATGACACGTTACACAGTCCTGTCTCCGCGCCGCTTCTGGTATTTAACGTTCGCTTTATAAACATTTTCGGAGTATTTCTCTTTTGAGCGTGTCAGTCGCGGTTATATTTTTCCCGCACGTTTCGAGCGCCGCGACGGTAGGAAATGAGTTTTGAGAGGTCGTCAGCAGCTCCTCAGCCGCTCTGGCAGAAATAAATGTGTCAAAAGCTTTAACTTCTCGTCAGAAAAGGAGTAAAATGAAGAAAGAAACGCGGTGCTATGCTAACCGCGCAAACCCCCGCTGCTCTAATGGACTGGATCGCTCTGAAACCTGCGAATACACATGCAAAACGGACAAGTCATAAATCTGATTTCTATGGACAGCCAGGCCTCGCTCGCTCTTTCTGCCGCTCCGTTTCCTCTTTTTCCCTTCATTTTTCGATCTCCTTATTTACTTTTCTCTGTCTCATTCTCTTCCTCCCTCTCATTGTTTTGTTCGATCGCAGGAGAGTAAAATGAATAAACAACCGTCTTAAGTTTGGACGGTCCGATCACAGCCGCTGTTTGTTTGACAGAAAATAAACCGTCTATGGACTGTCAGAATTTATGGCTTAAAACGACGAAGGAAGCCATAATTCAAACATAGACTTTCCTATAACACCACAGACGTGTTCTTGGGGACTTGCATCAGTTCAGTCACATATCGGCAAAGAATAAACATATTTTTATCACACTGCGTTGTAAACAAAACTATAATAATAAAAAATGGATTGACACAGACAGTTAAATGATACTGCTGGAAAAAAAAGCAGCTAGATTAACAAATAATGAAGCAGATTATTTAGATACATAGGAACCATTATATCAATTCCTACTCTATAATTAAAAAATAAATAAAATATAAAAGAAAAAGTATAGGCTATATAAACAAGCTCTGAAAATGTGTACAAAGTATCGTCTTTGTGTGATCTAGAACAGTGGTTCCCAACCTCTTTTGTCTCGCGTACCCCCTAAGGTTTGTCTCACACTTAGAGTACCCCTTAACTTGAGTTTCGGGTAAATAAATGAGTTTACTAGTCGAATATAGTCAATTATTACTATTATATTGTTTTGTTTTAATCATATTTGTGGTCCAAAATGTTACAAAAAGATCAAAAAATACATTTTTTATTCAGATAAAAGAACATTTCTTTCTTTTCATTTAAAACCTGAATCCATTCTAAGTGCCCCCTGGTAATTCCTCACGTACCCCTCGGTGTCCCCGTACCCCTGGTTGGGAAACACTGATCTAGATTCATTGTGAACATCAGGGCAGATTACTGCTATTCACCTTATTCTGCCCCGCCCACTTTTGCCGTTTTTTGCCACAGATACGCACTTTTGTTGTAAACGCACTTCCGTTTGACGAGAACTCCGTTAAAGCTAATGACGAACGAGGGAAAAGTCTCGCCGCTAAAATGTTACATAAAGTAGATTGATTTGTGTAAAATGTTTAATGAACACGAGCAACAACAAGTCACAACGCAACGATTTCCTGGTCAGTTTGAAAACGTCTTTTTAGTCGAGTAGAACTTATTTTCTGTTGAGCTCGTCTGCTCCATGTAAACTACAACGGAAACAAGATGGCGGCGCGAATGGCAACTTCAGGAATAAGGTGAATACTTTTTAAAATGTTTCATTTTTTTTCTCTGTGAAGTAAATCATGGTTGTCTGAAATGTGTGTCATGTGGGACGTGGGAGGATAGGGCATTGTTTTTCCTTCACTCACTGGATAAGCTGAGTAAACATCTGCAGCTGTTTGTAAAACTTCATGACGTGAGGCAGTGCTTTTCTCGTGATTCTTCTTTACTCGTCATGGTCTTTCTACTTTTTTACATTTTTGTCTTCGAACAGTGCAGACGAGCTCAGAGTGACACAAGCTACTCGTCAGTTCAGTTCGCCGCAGTTTCACACAGTTAGCAGGCCTGTTACGATATGTCGTTAGAGAAACTATCACGATTAACGATAAAACTGAAACTACACTGCCAGCTGTCTGAAGACACCTAATGCATAAATGTATGTATCGTCTGAACCGTTCAGAAAATATTGTCATTTTATCGTTGTCTAATATTGAATACAGTGCCATACGCTATTCTTCTGTGGAAACTCCAGTATAGTTGTCTCCTTAGAGCAGGCATGTCCAAACTAAGGCCCGGGAGCCAAATGTGGCCCTCAGACCAATTTTTCTTGGCCCTTAGTCTTCCTGGTGAACTGGCCCACATTGTCCTGCTAAGTACTATTTACCGCACATTTCAGATTTTCTACAATTCCAACCTAAATAACTAACATTTTGGTACAGCACAGACCTGATATTAAGGCACTGAGACTGAATGTAGATGTGGTGGAGCTTAAAACATCAGATAAATGCAGCTTTTTTTAACGTTTCACGATTGATTTGTGGCCCTCCGCTTGGTCTATATTTCAATATGTGGCCCTCGATGGAAAAAGTTTGGACACCCCTGCCTTAGAGGAATGTAGGGGCCTCTTATTAATGTTGCTGTTTTGTTTTTATATTTCTTGTCTGTTTTTCTATGGACCGCAATAAAGATCAATCTATCAATCTATTTTATGCCACTGACACAGTAACCCTAAAGCTGGAAAATCCCAAATATAGTTATTCTAAATGTGAATTATACTTGAACATGAGTTAAAATGGTACCACTTTATAATAACTACACCTTATTTTGCCTTAACAAAACATGAAGAAAGACTTACTTCATACTGAACAAATAGTTTATTAAGCCTGATTCAGGATTAGTTACCACTTAATTAAGGTTAGGGTCAGGGTTAGGACCAGGAATTTGGGTTAGAGGATAAGTTAAGTAGTTAATAAGCCTGAATCATTCTAAATAAATTCTTTGTTCACTATAAATTAAGTCTTTATTCATGCTTTATTAAGGTAGGAATAAGTGTAGTTATTATAAAGTGTTACCGTTAAAACAAATAATTAGCAGAATTAAACACTTTTTCAGTAACTTGGTGTCGATTATGACTCATAAAAGTGACTTACTTCGCTTTCTGGGGTTCGACTCTTATCAAAAACAAAGAAAAAGGCGTCCAAAGTGTGAAAAAAAAGGTACGCACGATAAATACTGAGCCCCATAAATATTGCTCTTTCTTTCACATTTTGAATAGTATAGTTTATATAATATAGTATTCATCGTGACAGACCTCTAAGTTAGAACAAATCATCACACCGATACAAAAAAATTAAAGTTTTTTTGTTACTTGATTACTCTGTTTACTTGATTAAACTGAATTTCTATCATTTGTTTGTACTCTTTATTGTAATCTGTAAAATATGAGCTACATATGCCACAGAAAGTGGTTAAAATCAGGTGCAGAGTGTTAGCTGTCCCTGTTTTTGCAGTTAAACGTGCTGTCAGCGGGTCCTCACGTAGAAATAGAGGTGTGAGGTTTGAGCACGGCACCCCCTGCTGCTCTGGAGGACACACATCCATCACGCGCAGAATCACAGTCAAGGTGTCACCGAGAACGTTCTCAGGTTTCAAGGTGTGGGCCAAAGCAAACATCACACTAAAGGAATTGTTTTTACATTCACAAAGTTGTTATTTTCAAGTCTATTTTAACCAATTAGAGCGACGTCATCAGGGTTCGTGAATTTTAACTATAAGGACCACATCTTAAACACTTCAGTCACAAACTATTGAGTTATAAACTGCTTAAATGTATTGAGGGAACTACATAGACCATGATCCTTTGCTCCATGTCAGTGCAGACAAGAGATTTGGATGCCGTACATCTCTAACTGTTAGTGGTATAAATTAAAAATGGTCCTGCTCCCCAAACATGCTGGATTAAATGTAGATTAGATTAAAATTATTTTATCAAGGGCCAGAGTTTTAGGATGATTTTGTCCTTGGGGTCAGAAACTGAAGCAGGACTAAACTAGGACTAAACCAGATAAAAACCTGGACTAAACCAGATAAAAACCAGAACTAAAACCAGGACTAAACCAGGTCTATACCAGGACTAAATCAGGTCAAAGCCAGATAAAAACCAGGACCAAAGCAGGACTAAACCAGGACAAAACTAGAACTAAACCAGGTCAAAACCAGATAAAAACCAGGACTAAACCAGGTCTTGACCATGTCCAAACCAGGACTAAACCAGGACTAAACCATTACTTAACCAGGTCTAAACCAGGTCTAATCCATAACTAAACCAGGATTAAACCATATCTAAGCCAGTATTAAACCAGGTCTAAACCAATAATAAGAGATAAAATATTTCTATGGAAGATGGTTTGAGGGCCGGATCATAAAATTTTGAGGGCCTGATTCGACCCTCGGGCCTTAACTTGAATAGCCCTGCTCTAAAGGATTAAATTGGTTCTTCTGTGTATTAAATGCACAGAGCTGGAAAATATGACGACAATAACATCTCAAACGGAAAATCGTGTTACTTTTTTATCCCCTTGTATTGATCGACCCTCCACTCTGCCGACCCACAAACGACCGAACACTCTGTGTCCGGCTCGGGTCACTACGAGGGGGTCACGGTCCGAGCGGCCGGTTCTCTGTGTGCGAGTTATGAGCGAAAGAGAGAGTGTGGCAGAGGAGGAGGGTAAAGTGGGTCGGTTTGCGGTGTGTACGTATCTCCCGTACACGTGTCACCTGCCAGATCGTGTGGAGGGCAGTGACCGGAGCAGATCTGGCAACAACCAAAAGACCACAACTGCAGAGGAATTCATGCAAAAGCAACCATTTTTAACGATAAGTGCTAGGAAACTGTGCATTTATATGTTGGAGTCCAAATTCTTCAGCAAACTCACTCCATATCTTCTCGTTTTCGTCGTTTTTGCAATAAAAATCCTTTAAATCTAAATAAAATGATTAGTCGACTACTAAAAATGTTGGTCGACTGAGACACAATCAACCAAACGTACACTGCCCTACAAATGATTCCAACAAAATTCAAATAAATGTTTAAAATGGTTGTCTACTCAACACAACCGACTTGCTCAAGGACACAACCGCACATCAGTTAAATTTGAAATCAAGCATTTTTTCCTCTTCATCTTCTTAAAAAAATAGTTTTAAGCCTTGTTTCAGGATATTTCTGATCAGGCAGAAGAAAGTGCACTTGAAATAAAACAAGAAAAAGTTCTTTCTTTGTAACAAGTTCAAAATTAAAACAAAAATAAAGTCACAATTCAACTTTTTTTTTGCACAAGTTCAAATCCTGTGTGTTAAAAGCTGAGCCCAGAGTGAAGCTGCCAGACTCTGGAATGTTTTCACCCACCTCCGGGTCCACTCGCCACTGCGACGGGCAAGAGAGAAGAGAGAGAGAAAGAAAGAGAAGAGAGAGAGAAAGAAGGAAAAGCATAGGTCAGGGCAGTATGCGGCGATAAAAACGAAATTATGATGTGATCTACGTGACGATCTGCGACTTTGTTGAAATCGCCATATTGTGATTTATTAATTGTATGTTTAAGGCAGCTTTGGGTGCAAAAACAAACACGTTCACCCACTTTTCTTCTATTGGTCGGCTTCTGTAAGGCTCTGAGTGAGTGACTGGTGGTGGATTTAACCAGTTATAGTGAGGGGAGAACTTTCATAACAAGCAGATAACTTTTATTTACCTCATCAAGGCAATAAAAGATAATAACGTGAACTGTGATAAATTTAGAAAGCTTGATCTGTCTTCAACAAAATGGGGTGTTGCCTCTCTAGGATGGAGTGAGAGAGGAAAGGTAGAAGATGGAAAAAGAGGAGAGTAAGAGAAGGGAATAGGAGAAGAGATGATGTTTTATAGAGCTCGTAAATTGACACTCAGATTAGAGCGGCACGATTTGGGCAAAGTATCTTATTATGATTTTTCTGACCAGTTTCGCGATTGTGATTCGATTTGCGATTTATGTTTTGATCATGGGATTCAGTTCACATTCTTTCAGGTTCACGTTTCAAACACGATCAGGAGAGTTGACAAAAAGACTGAAATATGAACTAGCAATCTAACTAAGCATCATGTGAATTATCGTTTTTGTCGCTGTAAGTCACAATTTTTCCACTTTTAGTTTATTTATTTAACAGGACCATGTACAATGACATTATGCTCAGGGGCAAAGATGATTGCACCAGATTATAGCTATGCAATCTAATTTCCATCTGTAGTCCTGGATAAGGGATGGGGGGAGTACAACGTGCACATTTTTGTCACTTTTAGCCGTTTTTTTGTTTTTGTTTTCACATTTTTCGTGTTTTTGTCACTTTTAGTTTTGTTTTTGTTAATTTTAGTCACTTTTTCCATCTTGAAATTGATACCTTCATTATACACTTATAATGAAGGTATCAATTTCAAGACGGATTGCAACAATTTATTGACTAACTATTGAACTTATTCTGCCCCACCCACTTTTTCCGTTTTTTGCACTTTTGTTGTAAACGCACTTCCGTTTGACGAGAACTCCATCTCCGTCCGTGAAAACGGCTTTTTAGTCCATGTAGAACTTATTTTCTGTTGAGCTCGTCTGCTCCATGTAAACTACAATGGAAACAAGACGGCGGCGCGTACGACAACTTCAGGAATAAGGTGAATAGCTCAGTATAAAAATTATCACTTGTATTTCGATAACTGTAATCGTTCTCCGGACTAGACTCTAAAACAAATATGTTCGAAATGACTGATGTGACTGCCAGCACCACCACAAAGAGACCGAAGTGAAGTGTTTTGCCCAAGGACACAACAACAGTGTGCGTTTGTTGCCCCAGATTTGCCCTGCCTTCAGTGGCTGTCTCATATTAACTCGTGCAATTATTGCGTTACAGAATTGTGTCCTCGAGGGGAAAGATGGCAGCAATTAAACACAGGGGCAAATGTTAATTAAGTAAACTTCAACTTCGCTGTAATTATTGAAGATGTTTTTACCCTTCAAATGTTTCGTAACCTCATGTTCCTCGGCAGTACATGTGTTATGTTAAAGGTGCACTGTGTACCTTTTCTGGTCGGGGAGCGTGCCTGCTTGGCTCTGTAAAGATGCTTTTACTTCTGTCTCTTGTTCTCGTGGATTCAGTGTCAGGTTTTGTCTCCTGTTGTGGAAATTCTTGTCCTCTTTTATAATCTGAATATACATCAGAGAAATAATTGTAATATTACATTTAGGCGTGGTCTGATATCATTTTTTCCCAGCTGAGAATGATATTTGTTGAGTCGTTGGGGTCTATATTTCTGATTACTGATTGCTATCTATGTTTTAAAGAGCACATTTTAGCCTTAATTGATTTTTTTTTAGCTCCAACATTGTTCGCTCCAACATTGTTCCCTCATCTAAAACATACCTGGAATTAGGGCTGTCACTAATGATTATTTTAGTAGTCGACTAGTCAGTGATTATTTATTCCATTTGTCGACTAGTCAAACGATTATTTTTATTGTATATTTCAGACTTTTTCAATGCATCATCAGCCAAATAAAGGTTGAAAAATGGTGACTGACGGCTTTTAGATAGACAATACTTATGAATGAAAGTGTATTATTGTCAAAAATCACCTATAATCAGTATTATCTTTTGACATTTTGATGTATTAATGTCATGGCCTTTGTTAAAAAGGTCTTTTGACATTTCTTTCTGTATAGTTTAGCTAATGATTAGTCGATTATCAATTTTTATAGGCGACTAGTGATACAGCTGTACCTGGAATTGTGTTTAGCTTCAGTCAAGCATGTTTCATTAACCCTGTTTACGAGGTCCTCCGTCCTTCCTCGTGTTCCTTCTCCGAGCCCCAGAAAAGCTCTGTTTCAAACGTCTCTGATTTGTTACAAAAATAAGTCGAGATCTGGAGGTTTCCTGCTGTTTTTAAGTCCATAAATCATTGCCAGCCTTGTTGAGCATTTCTTCTGTTTGATTGCGTTCATTACAAACTGCGTGTCGGGGCAAGCTAGCTATTGTTGACTGATGCAAAGTCTGTTTTTCAAGAGATGCTAAAGCAAAGGCACCCAAGAGCATGTTTAAAGCCAATAAAGATAAAAGCAATGTATAATACGTGTCCTTTGAAATTATCCAACCACAAATTGAAGTAAAGTTGATCAATCTAATGTAATTCTTCGTAGTTTTATGATGATTGTGAGTAATCTGCCTACGTTACGTCCGTGTAACGTTGTAAAGCCGAAGGTGTGGTGCAGATCTGATGCCGTTAAACGTGTTATTAAATGAGAGAAGCAGAGACCGGCTCCAGCCCGGTGTGATTGATGACCCCGGCTTTATTTACTGAGGCGGTGTGTTTGTTCCTGGTAATTGTGGAGCAGATGGCTAGGCTAACGGTTCACGACTAAGCTAACGGTTCTTTAAATGGCTTCGGAGCTGCAGGGGGCCGCTCCTAAACCCTCCACTGCAATGTACAGAGACCCTATAGTTCACTTCCAAGATGTTAAACTGCACAAAGGAAATGGAAAGAGTGATTTCCTGCTTTTAATTGTTGTCGTTTTCATTGTAATGGGCTAATAGTTTATGCACGTGACCTGGAAAAATGATTGAGATTAGATTGAATTCATGATGTTCCCTTTAATTGTGTTTGCCGGTGGTGGAGTGGATAAGATTCTATCCTTCAGCCGTTTGTTTGAGTTTATTGCCCTTCTCTCCCCATTTCACGCTACAACAGTTTGTCAATTCAAGCCTTTGAACCAGAAAAATCTCTAAATAATAATATATTTCCTTTTATTTACCGAATAGAATTGGCACACAATATTTAAGCACAAAAGATATCTGTAGGCATGAGATAGTTTGGCACAAGACTGGACCAAAACTATGTCTAAAATAACATACTAATACTTAAACTAGCATCAATTTTTATATTTATTTGTACAAAAAACACGATAATGGGACAGTAGGACTTTTCCAGAGGTGCTTAGAATGCTCTTGATCAAAACAGAACTAACGTAAAACCAAGTGGCAATTTGAAAGAAACCATTACTGAGTGTGGATAATTATATTTTGCTGTAGAAAAACCTGCTTTTAATAATCCAGTTTCTCTTTTTCTACCACAATTTGTATTGAAATTTAGACTTTTTTATCAGAAGTATCAAAATCTGGTTGTCGATTTGACCAAGTTTAAATGCAATTAGTAAATTAAATTGTGCCAAACTTACATTATTGAAAGACTTGAACAACATATTTAATTTTTTTGTTTTTTATTTTTATGGTCAGTACATGTTAATGAACACACACTGCAGAAAGTGTAAATCTAGCCTATCTTAAAATGGCTTGAATTTATCATTTTTATCTGGATTTGAGTAGTTTTGACTTGATGAGATTTAATTGCTGATGTGATGCAGAATATTTCTCTAGTTTTGAGGTATTTCTGATGATTATGCATTTATTTGGCTTATAATAAGAAAATAAAATTGCAAGAGTAAGGGTAAATAAAATTATCTTAACCACTGACAGATAATTTGACTGGAAGTGAGAAGTAATTTATTTAAACAAGTCAGAAACTGGTCGAAACAAGAAAAATAATCTAGTTCCATCCAAAAAACAGTCTGACATAATCTTAACAAGTCAAAACCTCTGAAATGAAGATGAATATCCTAAAATCAAGACATTTTAACTCATCTAGAAATGGCTTTTTGGCAGTGCATGCAACGCTGGAATTAGCCCTGTGCTAGTTTTCATCCTCTGTCCTGCATTCTCTCTCACGAACACACTCTCATTCACACTCCTATTGTACATGCTTTTAGTGGGAGGGGAAACTGAAGCACTCGGAGGAAACCTACACAGACACAGGGAGAACATGCAAACTCCACACAGAAAGGCCCCGCCCCGCACTGGAGTTAAACCTTCTTTTTTTTTTTTCCTTTTTTTTAGACTACCCCAATCCAACAGAAAGGATTTAATTATAAGATGAATCTGAAATGACCCACAAAAGTGCAAAAATACCACCATTATTTGAGGTTTACAACATGCGTTTTTGTTTTTTGTTTCTTTGTTTTTCCCCCCATTGATAACACTTCATAATAACTCCACTTATTCATGCCTTGATAAAGTGTGAACAAAGACTTAGTTCATAATCAACAAATAGTTTATTAAGAATGATTCAGGCTTAGTAACTATTCTAGATCGAACCCTAATTCCTAACCCTAACCTTAATTAAGTCGTTACTACGCCTGAATCATGTTGAATAAACTATATATTCATCATTAATTAAGTCTTTGTTAATGCTTTATTAAGGCAAAATAAGATGTACTTATTATAAAGTGGTGCCCCCCATTTTTAATCAGCTTTTTTTGCAATATACTCAAATAACTCAACATAGTGCTGGGCGAAACGGTGATAAAAATCGAATCATGAGCTCGTTCCTGTGACAGTCTGCTGTTTTTGTGAAATCGTCGTATCGTGATTCACTGTTTCTCTCTTTAAACACACTTTTTCTCCTGTTGTTTAGCCTCTGAAGCCTCTGAGCAGATGACTTTATTTACCTCTTAAAGACAAGGGCTGCGCAATTAAACCAAATCCACACAAAATCACAATTTTAATGGATGCAATTAGAAAATCACAAAGGCTGCAATTTTTGAAGTGAAATCATTTCTTCCACAAACGACAAAATGTCTTGCTTTTATTTAAATAAAAACTTCAAAAACGTGACCAAATGCGATAAAAATGCGCTCAAAAGTGACAAAAACAAACGACAAATTCGACTTGATGCATCAAAACGCGAATAAAAGCAACAAAACCATGACTAGAAAAACAACAAAGACATGTTTAAAGATGACAAACACAACTGAACGTGACTAAAAGCAACAAAATCGTGTTTAAAATGTGAAGTTGAGCTGAATTCATTGAAATCATAAATCTAATCACAATCGCACTGGTCAGAAAAATCACAATTAGATCTTTTTCCTAAACCACACAGCAAAAAACGCTAATCTATCCGAGCTTAAAATGGCTTGAATTTATTATTTTGATCTGGATTTGAGTAGATTTGACTCATTGAGATGTAATTGCTGATGTGATGCAGAATATTTCACTGGTTTCAAGGTATTTCTGATGATCCTGCGATAATTTTGCTTAAAATAAGAAAATAAATGTGTCAGTGGTAAGTAAAATGATCTTAACCCACTGACAGATAATTTGGGTTGAAGTAAGAAATAATGTGTTGAAACAAGTCAGAAACTGTAAAATAATCTAGTTCCATCAAATAAATCGTCTCCACTGATCTTAACGAGTCAAAATGTCTGAAATTCAGATTAATATCCTGAAATCAAGACTCATCTAGAACTTCATTATTTAAGTGCATGCAGCTCTATTATTGACCTTATTCTGCCCCGCCCACTTTTGCCGTTTTTTGCACTTTTGTTGTAAACGCACTTTTGTTTGACGAGAACTCCGTTAAAGCTAATGACGAACGAGGGAAAAGTCTCGCCGCTAAAATGTTACATAAAGTAGATTGATTTGTGTAAAATGTTTAATGAACACGAGCAACAACAAGTCACAACGCACCGATTTCCTGAAAACGTCTTTTTAGTCGATGTAGAACTTATTTTCTGTTGAGCTCGTCTGCTCCATGTGAACTACATCATAAACAAGACGGCGGCGCGTACGACAACTTCAGGAATAAGGTGAATAGACAATAGAAAAAAATAAAATCGAAATTATCATCTGGCACTAAGAAAATTACGATTTTTTTTTTACCACATCGCTCAGGCCTAACTCAATATTCAAATTGTGCTTATCTCGAAAACACCATTCTCTGTACACGATCTCCTTCTGGATAATCTGCAGCCGCCGGTGCTTTGTTGGCCCTGATTGATATTGCGAGTCGCAGTCGTCTTAACTCATGTAGTTTTTGTGTTGTGAGCGCCGAGGCCTGGCTCCTGTGAGGACTCAGATTGGAGCAGGATGGATGTAGGTGGCAGCGCGCTCATCAATCACGCACTCAGGAGACGAGCAGGACCAAAGCTGCTCCGGAGTCGTCTGTCAGATGTACGACCACGCAGGAGGAGGTGAGGCGGGGCGGGGTGCAGTGTGTCCCCCGTCTGCCTCACACACACAGGCACACACAGGCACACACACACACACACACAGGGCTGTAAACACGTGCAGCAGATTCACCTCAGGTCACACTGTACGGCTCAGGATCAGGGTTTAGTTGTTGAGTTTTATCAGAGTCAAATCGGTGCATTTGGTACGGCTGCAGTCCAGTGTTTCCCAACCGTTTTTGTCTTGCGTACCCCCTAAGCTTTGTTTCACACCCATTAATTTGAGTTTCAGGCAAATAAATGGGTTTACTAGTCGAATATAGTTAATTATTACTATTATATTTTTTGTTTTAATTAGGTTTATGGTCCAATGTGTTCCAAAAAGATGCTAATTACACTTTTTATTGTATTGTATTCTTTCATTTGTACAGGGACAATGCACAGTACATGTCAAAGGAGAGACGCTGGTACAGGTTGCAGACGTTTAAGTACAGAACTGTATGTATGTGGATAAATAGACCAATCATAATTACACATCTGCTCACAGAATCACTCAACACAAGTTTAAAATCTTCCAGCTTCACACTTCACACACACTAGACTTTTCTCTCTCAAGCTCTTTCTCTTCGCACAGACACATCCTTATCACACGAGCTCATCAGTGATGTGTGCAAACCTGTTTAGACAACAGCCATTTGAGTCAGATAAAAGTGCATTTCATCTTCATTTAAAACCTGAAACCATTCCAAGTACCCCCGGTAATTCCTCACGTACCCCTTGGGGTCCCCGTACCCCTGGTTGGGAAACACTGCTGTGGTCGACTAAAGACCTGCCCCATCGACCGATTAGTCGACTAAAAAGGGGTGTGGCAAAAATATCAAAACTATGAAGTATCTCCATGTATCCGACCCAAACTCAACAATCAAAAGACCATCATCATTCCACAGGAATTCATGAAAAAACAACAGAAAAGTCTTAGGAAACAGTGTTGGACTAACATACTCCATATCTTCTCTTTTTTGCTGTTTATTTCATATAAATCCTTTAAATCTAAATAAAATAATTAGACAACTAATAAAAAATGTTGGTCGACTAAGACACCATCGACCGATTAATCGACTAAAGGACTGCAGCTCTAGCTGTTGGGCAACACGTACTTGGACTTGGTTGAACAGGGTTCAAAAGTTGTCATCTGGAAAATGTTTTTGAAATTGAGATGTTTTGACTGCGATGTGGGAGTCATTTTCAATCTGAAGGTCTTGGTCTGAAGAGCTTAAATCTGAAGAGTCTTATTTTAGAGCAGGACTAGTTTCACTAAATGGATGACTGCAATAATATACTTGATATGAGTGTATCACTAGCACTCTCTCCTCACAGCAGAAGGTTGTGGGTTCGACTCCAGACCGGGCTTTCTGGGTGGAGTTTGCATGTTTGTCCGTGTGTCTGGGTGGGTTTCACCCGTGTGCTCCAGTTTCCTCCATCAACCAAAAAAATATGCACAAAGGGTAAAATCCTTCAGCTGCAGTGGCCCAAGACCAGCTCAAGATCTGGAGATGGTCCAGAGCGCTGCAGAGACCCCTCCTCCTGACGGGCCGCTCCAGCAGCATTAAAGGACGGGTCAAATGCAGAGGACATTAAAGACTATTCTACATATAGAGTTCATGCAGGTTTCAGCAAATCAAATTGAATGCTTTTAATGCTGCATTTCAAGATGTTTAATGCCATAATCAACGTCAAAACAAGGCACTTTTTACACGTCAAAACTACAGGCTTCTAACATTCAGTGGGTCAGCAGAATGACGACAATGTAATAAACTATTTTATAATATTCAAAAAGCTAATTTACATGAAATTTAAATGTGCATATGTATATTTTGAGCCCTGTTTTTTACTTTTTAGATGATTTGCTCAAAGCTAGAACACCTAGATTCAATAAATTCTGCCAAAATATATTTGTACGTTAAATTTGAAAGTAGTGTCAAAGTATTTGCTCTTATTTTTATCACGTTTATATTTATTGTTTCGATGGCAACATTTTTGTCAGACTGGTTTTTAGATTTAATACTGGGGGGGTTGAATTCAATGCTTTTTAATGCATTTAAGGCCTGTCTATTTAATGACTGCAAATGCTTTTTAATTCCCTGCGGAAACCCTGTACATGTGTGTTTTGTTGGTTTGTACGCCATTTTTACATCAATATTTCACAGACTGCAGGTGGAAAAAGGTGGCTACATCTGGTACATGCACTTTTCCTCTTTTATGGGTCAACGTTTTTATGTCCATTGTCCAAATATTAGAAGTTTTAACCTAAAGCTGCTCGGACTTTGTTTACCTGATGGCCCACTTTTGAGTCCTTCTATTGTTCTTTGCGTCTCAGCTGTTTACTTTGCTTTCCCGTTGTTTTCTACTCGTCTCTTCTTTATTTGACTGTTTTATAATTCTGCCACAGTTTGAGTCGTCTGTTGTTGATTCTCTGCTTAAAATCTTCACCTCCGTGTCTTGCTTTTGACAAACAACCAGTTTTCACAACAGCGAGGTTAAAACGCGGTCAACGCCGGTCCTACTTTTTCCGTGCTTAGTCATATCCGATGTTACTTAACCTATTTTTTACGACATTTTAGAAATCCTTTGTGGACAAACAGGACAATGAATATTTGAGCGGAGCACAAGTGGCACAGGAGGAGCCGAGACCTGATACTGGTGAGAAATTCCCACCATCGTCCCGGAGAAGAAAGAGGCTAATTTTAGAAGCACAGCCACAGAGCCACGAGCGCCGGCACAAAAGACCGGCCGGGACCAGAATTAAAGGGACACGTTATCATTTTTATTAGCGTTTTCCAATACCTAGATGTTTGAACTTATAACAATGTTTATTTGAAAAAGTACCATTAACATAACTTTGATTGGTGTACTTAGGAAATGTCTCCATGTGTAGTTTCTGCAAGTACTTTGTTACTCTTATTATACTTCTAGGGCTGTACAATATGTCGCAAAAGTATCGATATTGTCTGACGCATTAATCGCAGCAAACAATATATCGCATTAACGCCAAAGTCTTCCATCTGATAGAAATGTTCTGGTTTTAATTCTGGAGCTTTGTCCCACATACAAAGTACCTCTTAACTTGAATTTCAGGCAAATAAATGGGTTTATTCACATTCACCCTTTTTTTTTAATTATTATTATTATATTTATGAGTCAAGATACTCCAAAAATACAATAAATTTACTACTAACAACACTTTTTTTCAGATAAAAGTACATTTCATATTCATTTAAAACCTTTACGAAGACGCTGTAGTGCAACATGTTACTCTTAAAGGACGTTTAAAGTGCGTATGACGGGTTTTTACGATTTTCTAATTTTGACTTTCTTCAGTGTATTAATACCTCTTGTAAATATAATTATAGTTTAACACCAATCAGGTCGCTGTTTGTGGAGAAAAGTTGAAAAATCTGTTGACAATTACAGGAAGTAAACAAACTGATGACATCACACTGGGGAGACAAAGGTCATGCATAATTTACACAAAAGAAACCACTTTTTTGACCCTTTAACCATTAATTCAACAAAATAAAAGTGCTCACGTGGGTTTCTCTTTGTCAAATGAACAAAATCTGTGACATTAGAGGAGTTTTGGCCAGTGTACAGTGTGGTTGCTATGGTAATTTCCTAGTGTGATGTCATACTTTACAACGAGGAAGTAAAATTTAAAATCTAAAGAATAGCTAAACCGGGGTAAAATTTGTAAAGATTTTAGTAGAAATTTGAATACATTTATCTTACCTGCATTTTAGTTAAATGTGTATTTCAACCTGTCATAGGCCCTTTAATGTAACGTTCTTCAGTGACAATACTTTATGTTTAGCACAGATTTGATCTACTGAACAGTGCATGAACTACTCCAGTTTGTTACTCAAGTAAAATTACAGATACAGCAGAAAAAAATACTCAAGTAAAAGTATCACATTTTAAAATCTACTCAAGTAAACGTATTAAAGTGCTCCTTTAAAAATGTGCTTTAAGAGTAAAAAGTTAACGTAATTATTTTTGGTTTGGAGAACTATTAAAGCATCAAATTGTGATCTTGATTGGTTTATTCTGTTGAGTTTTGGTCGTTAAAGGCAACTTTCCAGGTTATTTTTCTCTTTAGAGGCTTTTTGGTTTTTGCTCAAAGGGAAGTAGAAAATAACAAAACAACAAAAACCAAAAAATGGCAAGATGTCGCCATAAATGTGCTAAAAAATAAACCCAGCAGGTCTCAAACCTTAAAAAAATATACTTTTACTTTTCAGTCCAGTTCAAAAATGTAATTGAGTAGAAAGTACAGATACACGCTCTGAAATGTAGTGAAGTTAAACTGTAAAATGTACTTAAATAAAGCACAGATACCTAAAAATTGACTAAAGTACAGCACTTTTACTTTTGTACTTTGTTCCTTCCACCCCTGATCTACTGTAACCACCTTTGTCAAAAACTACCCTGCAGCTTTTGCCTTGCACATCGTCTCCTTGAAAAACCTTTGTGCAAACCGCATTCACTCGCGTTTGTTGCGTCGCCGGGTGGTTTCCTCTCCCCTCCGTTAAAAGTGCGTGCCGTTTTCCCGCTTCCCTCCAATAAAAAGCCACCGAGTGTTTCCTGGGCCCGCTGCGGCGCCGGCTGTCGATAGCGCTCGAGATGGATCGCCGTTCTGCATGCCTATTGATTCGGCAACGGCCACAGATATAAGTATCATTTGTCATTTCTGGAATTATTTGGAGTCCTAGTTAAAACCCAGAGAGGAGAAGCGAGGATGAGGGGGAGGAGGACGGACCTGCCTGGAGGGGTTCGGGGGGAGAGGGAGTTGTCCGGCGTTTGATGAATGACTACACGGCTTCTTGGTTCTTACTGCGAGCGCTCGGGCCCGTTAGCTGCGATTTGCTTTCAGCGGGTTCCAGCGGAGACAAAGCGGCGGGCGCGGGTCGGAGGAGCGCGGCGAGGCCCTGTCGTGTAGCGGGGTGGTCCGGGGACAGGGGAGGCGGGCGGGGGGGAGACGGAGGGGGAGGAAACGTTATATTTATGCGGCGATGATTGCTGCGTACAGTCGTGGCTGAAAGTGTTGGCGTCCCTGATTTCTTTCCAGTCAAATGTAGTATTTCTTCCCAAAAAGACTTGCGTTCAGGTGTGAGATTTATATTGCCCACACCTGTTACTTGCCCCGGGTGAGTTTAAACGAGTGTCACGTGATTAAATTATGTTATTTATCCACAATTTTGAAAGAGTGCCAATAATTTTGTCAATATATTGTTTATAATTTCACACAAAACTCCAAAAAATGCGAGTTTTATGTGAAATTATGTCAAATTAGCTTTTTTTCCCCTGTTTTTTTAACGTGGAAAGCAAAAAATTTGGAATTGCAATCCTTTTTGGGGAGAAATACTTTCAGCCATGATTGTATATTCAGAAATCTCGTAAGGAAATCTGCATTTGCCCTATATTTTAGTGCAATTGCCTGGGGTTTAACTCTGCAAAATTTGGGCTAAATATCTAATTGCGATTTTTCTGACAAGTTGTCCACTTGCGATTAAGTTCGTGATTTATGTTTAAAGCTTCACATTGCAGAAGTAGGTTTTTAAATCTATCTTATCTCATAACTCGTTCTCACAAACCCTTTGGAACGTCGTTAAAATTCACATTCATTCATTTTCGGTCCTGTGCACATCTTTAAAACAGCTTTTTTCAGACTGCAAAGTGAAACTGAGGAGGACCGCCCAAGCACAGCCAATCGGAGCGCTGCGTTTAGCTCTTACTTTAAGACACAATACTTTATTATTCGATGCAGACGGCACACAGAGGTCTTATTTTGGTCATAACGTGTTGCTTTTCCAAGATACTCTAGAAATTCACACCCAAAAAAGGCAGGTACTCCAGCTTTAATAAGAAGATTCTTTTCAAAGTTCACATTTTAAGCGCATTAACGAGAATTGACAAAAAGATTGAAATACGAACTGACAGACTAATAAAAGAATTTGCAGTATTGTTCATTTTAGTCTTGATTTTGTTGCTTTTAATCATGTTTTTGCAGCCCTAGTCCATATTTACAATGTGTATTGCTGTAATTAGAATATTTAATTTTGGTGGAGGGAGGGTTTTGATTTAATAATGCCGCTGTCTTCAATCTAAAATGTCTTTTGGCACGTGTTTTAGTCCAGATAAAGATTATGATATTTAATATAGTCAGTTTGGCCCAGTTATTCTGCTTAATCGTCGCAGTCTTACATACGATCCTTCTCCAGATCTTGGGACAGACATTTTGGACAGTGCCTTGTTGGGGGATTAGTCTACTCTGCATATTTAAACTCATTTCAACATTAAATCTCTGAAGTTATGGTCAATCTTACTGTTTTTGTTGGGCTGCACCAATTTGGCACAACGATCTAATTGCTATTTTTTTGTGTTACTATTGTTTTGTAAGTCTTGCAATGTTGGGATATATTTAAAGGATTAAGGATTCAGTTCAGAGTGCACATTGTAAACAACTCCAGGAGCGTCAACGTTTGAGACAAGACTGAAATATGACAAGAATCCCGACATGTTTTTAGGTCTTAAGGCTGCATTCACACTTGTTCCGGTTTGGACTTAGTTTGAGCCCAGTTTTCTCCTGATTTAGACTTGGTTTGGTCCTGTTCTAGTCCTGGTTTAGTCCACACTTAGTTTCGAAATGAGTGCCAGCTTTGTCTCGATTGTGACGTGGTTTGAGGACGAATGCGATCGCACCTTAAAGGCCCTGTACCTGATTTTTACTGTTTTGAAACGTGAAAAACAGAAATAGTTCACGTTAAAGTCTTTACATCAGTCACATGTATCTCTCACTTTCCTAATGCAGTTCCAGCATCCTAAATATTCACTACGATGAGTTTATAAGCACTTTTCTAAGCCCAGAGCGTCACAGACCACCCCGGGTAAAGCTAACAAACATTAGCATGCTAACGGTGCGCTTCCTGCTTCTCTTGTTGGATAAAACGTTCTATAAATAGAAGCAGAGTAAAGGTTTTGATCTTATTTTCACCCGAATAGATGCTTTTACAGTATATCTGTGCTGGGGCGACAGAGATTTTACTTTATTACATGCAAAAAATTGTTAGCATGGACTAGTTTTGTTTTTCCCGTTTCACAGCAGTAAAAATCAGGTACAGCCCCTTTAATTCGCCTTCTCTCCAAAGATTCTGTTTTCATCGTGTTGCTAATTAGCCATGCAGCTTATAACGCTGATACAGGATCCAGGCATTCTAGTCACACTGAAAGCATTACAACATATTTTAAGTTATAAAAAAGTGTCATAAAAACGTCTCAATGTGTTTTAAAAGCTTGAATTAAAGCTTCACACTAGGGCTGGGCGATATGGCGAAGAATTATTATCACGATTTTCTTGGGGCCAGATCATGATTTCCATTTTATCACGATTCCTGTTCACTTTGTATTTTTCTATTGCCTTTAATAGAGCTGCACCATTTAGGAAAAATACTGTATCTAATTGTGATTTTTCTGACCAGTGCGACTGTGATTAGATTTGTCATTTATGTTTTAATAAAAGGATTCTGTTCAAATTCACATTTTTAAACACAATTTTCGTCGCGTTTCTGTCGCTATTAGTTGCGTTTTTTTGCTTTGTGTCACGTTTGTTAGCGCTTTCGAACGCATTTTTATTGTATTTGTCTCTTGTTTTAGAACATGTTTGTACAAATCCAAACTACAGTGTTAGCAGTTTTTATTCAAATCAAAGCAAGACATTTTGTTGTTTGTGGAAGACATTATTGCACTTCAAAAATTGCTGCCTTTGCCATTTCCATCCATTAAAATTGCGTTTTTGTGTTGATTTGGTTGAATTGTGCAGCTCTGGTCTTTAAGAGGTAAATAAAGTCATCTGCTATCATATTTGTCATATTTAAATGCGTCTTTGTCATTTTTAGTTGCAATTTTGCCATTTTTAATCATGTTTGGTACATTGAGTCACATTTGTTATTTATAGGCATGTTTTTGCCGCTTTTGACCACATTTTTATCGCTTTTATCGCTTATTTCAGAACAGTTTTTTTACAAATCGAAACTACATTGTTAGCAGTTTTTATTAAAATCAAAGCAAGACATTTTGTTGTTTGTGGGAAAATAAATAAAATAATAATAAATAAATAAAGTCATCTGCTCAGAGGCTTCAGAGGCTAAACAACAGGAGAAAAAGTGTGTTTGAACAGACAGCTGCATTAAAGAGACAAACAGTCAATCACGATACGACGATTTCACAAAAATATCAGATTGTCACAGGGACCAGCTCAACATTCCATTTTTATCACCGTATCGTCCAGCCCTACTTCACAATTGCCTAAAATGATTCGCTCCGTTTGTTTGACCAGTTTTTCTGTTCGGTTTGAGTTTGTCGAAGCCCGTCAGACTCCTCAGTTATCGTTCCCCGCTCTTTCTCCTCGGCCTCCGTTTGGGCGCGGGGCCAGGGCGGAGCAGCTTCATTAGAGTATGGATCATGTTTTCACTGTGTTTAGCATCAGGAGAACTCTGCGGCCTGATAATGAGCGGCCGACTCGAGTCCATTAGGCCCACCACGTTTGATTCACGCTGCTCAGTGGTCACTTATCACAGCACGGCCGCACTCCTGGAGAAATGAAGCCCGCACGAGACGGACTGTTTTAGGTTTTATGCATGATAGGAATGACGTCTGTTCTTTAGAAATATGTCATTGTGTTTTGTTTTGAGCTTTTTGCACTTGCTTTGTAATGTGGCTTTGAAACTACAAAATGAAACTAAATTATTGAGAGCTTGTTTAGTGTAATCTAATTTAAAACCAGGAAGCTCTTCTGTGTTTTTTAAAGTATGCATCTTCATTTAAGTGCTTTTGAGTAGGTCTGGGTGATACGGTGATTAAAAAATCAAATCATGACCTCGTCCCTGTGACAATCTACTATTTTTGTGAAATCGTCGTATCGTGATTGACTGTTTGTGTCTTTAATGCAGCTGTCTGTTCAAACACACTTTTTCTCCTGTTGTTTAGCCTCTGAAGCCTCTGAGCAGATGACTTTATTTACCTCTTAAAGGCCAGAGCTGCACAATTCAACCAAATCAACACAAAATCGCAATTTTAATGGATGCAATTTTTAAGCGCAATAATTTCTTCCACAAACAACAAAATATCTTGCTTGGATTTGTAAAAACCAGTTCTGAAATAAGCGACAAAAGTGATAAAAATGTGTTCAAAAGCGGCAAAAACATGTCTATAAATAACAAAAGTGACTCAATGCACCAAAACGTGATTAAAAATGGCAAAATTGCAATTAAAAATGACAAAGACGCGTTTAAATAAGACAAACACAACTGAATGTGACAAAAACACGACTAAAAGCGACAAAATTGTGTTTAAAATGTTGATTTGAACAGAATCCTATTAAAACAAATCGCAATCTAATCACAATTGCACTGGTCAGAAAAATCACAATTCTATCCATCTATATATCTGATGCTAAATTAACTTTTTTGACCTTTCAACCTTGTTTTATCATAGTTTCCTCATCAAAAACAAACCTGGAGTTGTGTTTAACTTCATTCACGCTTGTTTCGTCAACCCTGTTTATGAGCTCATCTTCCTCCGAGCCTCAGGAAACACTCTTTTTCAACTTTCCCAGATGTTAAAGTAGAGCTCTGAGGTCTGCTGTACTGTTTTTAAGTCCATAAATCATCTCTAGACATGTTTTTTAGTATTTCTGCCTCAAATCACGATCATTACAACTATTTGCTTGCATTAGCATGTCGGGGCAAGCTAGCTTTTGTTTGTTTCTCCACGGTAAATCCCTCTGCTGCCAGTAGAAGTTGTTTTCTTGCTTGTGTAACAGTTACAAATGTAAATACAAACAGTAACAGGAAGAGTTGATCAAAAATAAAATGGAATAAAGTTTGCCAGGAGAAGGTGCATAAACTGTAGTTAAAACTGTTTTAAAATGACACATTATCCATTATTTGTTCGTTATTGGCCTTTAAACATGCTCTTGGGTATCTTTATCTACAGAAAGTACACATTACTTTACATTTGTCAGGCGTTCTCTCATCAGGATTTGTGTTAGAGCTACTAAAATTGACTTTAATTTCCATTTTTCCTATACTATACTACAGATGAATAGGAAAAAAAACTTATATTTACAGATATCAATTTGAAACTTGACAAAAAAAACCTGACAAAAACACGACTAAAAGTGACAAAAATGTGTTTAAAATGTTGATTTGAACTGAATCCTATTAAAACAAATCGCAATCTAATCATCTCCTGTAGTTTACTCAGATAAATGTAAGAGTCATTTAATGCTTTCATGGGCAAATAAGAAATAAGGCACTTTATGTGTAAAAACGGCCAAAAACACACTTATTTGGGACATTTCAATCTGAAAGAAATGGAAAGAACCAGGTTTAAATTTCTTGGTTGATTTTGTACAAATAGTAACAAAAAACGTCACAGGGGATTTTGGATTTCTTATTTAGTTTGTGAGTAATCTAGACTGGACTGAAAATTGTACTGAAAATTGAAATTTCGCCTAATTTTTTAAACTTAAAACTTCAATAAATTGGTTTTTGAATTAGATATCAACAAATCCTTCTGTACGTTTCGTCTAAATCTTGTTGAGTCCAGATTGTGCAGTTTGGTGTAGGATCTACTTTAAGGCTGATCTTTATGTCTCGAGGGAGAAAAATGCATTTTAAGAAAACGGCCTTTGAAGTTACAACGTCCCAGAGAAATCTATGGATGAAGTGGATTCAATGGAAGAATAAAACATCTTTAGGAGCAGATTGGACAAAACCGATATGTTGAGAGAGCAAACTGACCAAAAAACAAAAAATTAAAGTGAGTTTAGCCTGCAGTGTCTCGCCTTCTCCGTCTTCTCTCCAAAAACTTTGTAAATTCCGCTCTCGCCTGCTCTCTCTCTAACAAATTATATAACAACACATTTTTACCAACAACGAAAAGACAGTTTTGTTATTTCTGATTTGAAACTTCAAAGTTGTTGCCGGCAGCGAGGTTACGACGGTAGAAAGTGTTAAAAGAAACATGTTTAACCGCAACAAAAGCCGGCGCGCAGAGGAGCGGTCCGACACGTGAATGACAAGTAATTATTTCCCGTGTCCATCAGCCGCTGTTTTGATGCACGGATGCGATCAGACATGAGATGAGCAACTCCCAGCCTTCAAATGGAATCACAAACCTGAGCAGGAGCCGAGCGCCGGCCCAGGAAATGTACAAACGCACTGAAGTTCTGAGAGCGAAGTCAATGTGGGCAACCGACTCGGATTTCAGGACCGCGGGGGGAAAACGTGACGATTAAAGGGCGTATGACGGGTTTTTATGAGTGTCTAATTTGGATTTTAACAACTCTTGGAAACATGAGTTGTAGTTTTACACCGATCAGGTCGCTGTTTGTGGAGAAAAGTTGAAAAATATGTTCAGGATATGTACACGAAGTGAACAAATCGATGACATCACACTGGGAAGACGAAGGTTATGCTTAATTTGCACAAAATAAACTTCTTTTTTGACCCTTTAAACATTGATTCAACAAAATAAAGGTGTTTACATGTATTTTTCTGTATCAAATTTTTAAAAAAATCTGTGACTTTAGAGGAGTTTTGGTTGGTTTTCTTGGTAATATCCCAGTGTGATGTCATCATTTACAACCAGGAAGTAAAATTAAAAACCTTAAAGGGCCTGTACCTGATTTTACTGTTTTGAAACGCGAAAAACAGAACTAGTTGATGTTAAAGTCTTTACATCGGTCACATGTATCAGTCACTTACCTTCATTTATTTATTACATGCAAAAAATCAGGAACATGGTCTAGGTCTGTTTTTCCCTCTTCACAACAGTAAAAATTAGGTACAGGCCCTTTAACACCTCTTGTAAATATAAATTACAGTTTTACACCAATCAGGTCGCTGTTTGTGGAGAAAAGTTGAAAAATATGTTCAGGATATGTACACGGAGTAAACAAATCGATGACATCACACTGGGAAGACAAAGTTTATGCTTAATTTACACAACATAAACGTCTTTTTTTGACCCTTTAAACATTGATTCAACAAAATAAAGGTGTTCATGTGTATTTTTCTGTATCAAATTTTTAAAAAATCTGTGACTTTAGAGGAGTTTTGGTTGGTTTTCTTGGTAATATCCCAGTGTGATGTCATCATTTACAACCAGGAAGTAAAATTAAAAACCTTAAAGGCCCTGTACCTGATTTTACTGTTTTGAAACGCGAAAAACAGAACTAGTTGATGTTAAAGTCTTTACATCGGTCACATGTATCAGTCACTTACCTTCATTTATTTATTACATGCAAAAAATCAGGAACATGGTCTAGGTCTGTTTTTCCTGCTTAAAAACAGTAAAAATTAGGTACAGGCCCTTTAACACCTCTTGTAAACATAAATTATAGTTTCACACCAATCAGGTCGCTGTTTGTGGAGAAAAGTTGAAAAATCTGTTGGAAATTGCAGGAAGTAAACAAATTGATGACATCACACCGGGGAGACAAAGGTTATGCGTAATTTACACAAAATCAACTTCATTTTTCAAACATTGATTAAACATTATGGTGTTCACGTGTATTTTTATTTTCTTTCAAATAAAAACAATCTGTGACATGAGAGGAGTTTTGGTGCACTGTAGTAGAATTAAAAACCTAAAAAAAATTTGCAAAACTGGGGTTAGATTTTGTAGAATTTGAAATATTGAAATAAACTGGGCCAAATTCATCTAATGTCACAGATTTTTTTTTTTACAAATAAAAATACATGTGAACACCTTGTTTTTTGTTGAATTAATGTATAAGAGTCAAAAAAAAGTCGTCTTGTTTGTGCAAATTACGCATAATCTTTGTCTTCCTAGTGTGATGTCATCAGTCTGTTTACTTCCTGTAACTTTCTACAAATTTTTCAATTTTTCTTCACAAATGGCCTCTTGATTGTTGTGAAACTATCATTTATATTTAAAACATCTATTAATACACAAAATAAAGACAAAATTAGGAAATAGCGAAAACCTGTCATACGCAGTTTAAGTTTTTGTTCAGTCATAGTTTGATATTTGTTTTAATTTAACAGAAATTATTGTGTAAAGGAGGACATTAAAATAGCTAATAATAACATCAATATTGCCGTTTTTAAGAGCTGTGTCGTGTATTTTATTGTCCAGCGTCGTTCTACAATACTTTCCCCTTTATTTACTGCTTTATTGTGTACATTCTGAGTCCGACTGGGTTAAATCTCAGGACACATTCCTCGCCAAAGCTCATAGATTACAGTATGTCCGTGTTTAAATGAAGTATTTCCTGTTTCCCAGACAAACCTCCTGCTCTGTTTATGGGAATAATTACAACAATTTAGTCCGAGTTCCTCTTTGGCCTCAGGTTCGAGTCCGTTCCACTTCCTTTTGTTCGTGGACGGACGATGGCGGAGAAGTGGTCGAGCGGTGCTTCGGCGTGATTAATCGCCAACAAATCAAAGACGCAGTTTAAGTGGTCGCAATTAGCAAATCACAAAGGCTGCAGTCAATTTTGTTTTGTGATTTCCGCTGCAAAAACATAATATCTCGTCTCCGTGTGGTGTTATTAAGAATGAAAGATGCTGTAGTTTAGAGCGCTACAAAGTCTGAAATGCATAGAAATCTGTATTATTATTGTTATTTATTTCTTCTTTCCTCAATAGAACGTATTGTTTACATTTACATTTGTTGACAATTTGTTTACTTCCTGTAGTTTTCTATTGATTTTTCAAGTTTTCTCCTGGTGACTGGAGTGTCTTCAGAATCAGAAACGGTTTATTGCCATTGTCAGTGATCAAAAATTCACAAACATAGGAACTTGCTTCGGCGTAAAATAGAGTAAAAGTTATAAAATCATAAAAACATGCACTGTAAAGAACAATATGATTCTCACAATTATATATTTTTAGTTCTTTTACGATTATAGACCCTTTAAAATTCTGGAATGTAGGCGACTGGAGACAAAATTAGTTAATTTTCTATGATTCTCTCACATTAGATTCAAATTCTGCTGGTTTTAAGTGTTTGTGTTGGAAAAAAGCAACACATTTGAGTAGAAAGGTCAGTTAGTTTGTTTTTCTATAACAAACAATGGACAAAATTTTCCATTTTTCCAGTAAAACCCATAAATCTGGATTGTTCCTTCATCAAAAATGCAAAGAGTTTATCATAATTTCCTAAAACATAATGTAAAATACAATAATAAATGTGTTTAAAGCAGCTCTGATGTCACTCACGTGTGTCTGAGGCTTTTACTTTGACAAAACCATCTACATTTTCCATATTTTGTGATATTCTGAGGTTAATCCCAGTTTCTCCAGTGAAATCACATTATGCACTTCACTTTTGCCTCCATTCTGAATTCAGAACGTTTCCATTTCCAAACTTTTAAAGTGTCTATAGTTGAACATTCACAATTATTGATTAACCAAGACATCCCTAATGAGACGTATCTGTTTTCTTCCTTTCACGAGCGTTTCTTCTCCCGTTCAGAGCGAGTCTTGGACAAACAGTGCGTGGGGCTTTGTGCACAGATGTTCAGGATTACGTTCAGATCAGTGCCTCGTGTTCACTGGAGGTGCACGTTACTGATCAGAAGGACCGCGTCTGAACTCCTCCCGACCTGCACCTCCACATGAACCTCTTCTAATTATGATGTTATCGTTTATATCTTATGTGTGAGTAAGAGGCGTGCAGTGGTTCAGGATTACAGTCACGATCACAAGGGTTTTATTGTCAGTGTCGGTGAGAAAAAGTCACAAACTAGGGACTTGTTTGTGCAATTAAATGCTTAAAATGTGTTGGATGTGGTGTATGAAATGGCAGTGTCCGCAAAAGATTCACAACTCAAGCAAACTCCAATTTTTGACAAGTTTTATATTTATTTAACAGATTTTTACCTTCTTAAAAGACACATGTTCTGCTACGGTGATTTGGTTTTGAGCTTTAAACCCTGTTCTAACAATGTTCCGTCATCAAAAACACACCTGAAGTAGCATTAAGTTGCATTCACGCTGATCTGAGGAATGGGTATTAGTAAAATCCTCTCCCCTCTGATTGTCAAACACACTTCCTGCTGAACTTCTGGGATTTTCGGACGTATTCTCAGACTTCATACGTCACTTATCAGAGAATATTCCACTGTTTTAAATCCTTAAATCATCACTAAACTCGTTCTGAGCGTTTCTGCCTCTAGACACGATCACTGCTGCAGCAAATCCACACAATGGCGTCTTTTCAGCGCTAATCTTCTTCTGACAACTAGCATGCTAGCAGCACACTTCCTGGTTCTCCGAGAATAAAACATTTAGTAATTAGATGCAGACAATACACAGTGGTTTCATTGAGCAATATATCTGTGCTGCGTCAAAACACATTTAACATTTACTACATGAAAAAAATGGATAAAGCCACTTTTTAAAATTATTTTTTAAATTATATTAATATTATATTTAATTTATAGAGGAGATTGCTGCAGCCTTAGCAGGAGGATTTGTCATGAAGTGTCAGCATATCGTGGGTCATGGTAGTTTGAGGAGAGTAACAGCCCTCAGGACAAAACAATCCTCTGTCATGCATCACAGCCAGTGTCCAGGAGGAGGCAGATACTGTTGACCATAAGCTTGTTGTTGTTGTTCAAGGGTTTGATTGCAATTTTTCTGACCAGTTTTGATAGATTAGCGATTCATGTTTTAATAATGGGATTCTGTTCAAAGTTCACATTTTAAACACAACCAGGAGAATTGACAAAAAGACTAAAATATGAATATTGTTGCGATTTGTTAATAATGACCATTTAAGTTGCGGTTTTGATTCAATCTCGATTCATTGTGCATCCATTTCTCCCTTTTCGATTAATAGGCTACATACATTTTATCATCTGTTATTACTCTACACCACACTCTGCTTTACTTAAAGAATGTTAACCTAAAACGTCACAGTTCACATTCGTTTGCTTTAGAGCTGCACGTGATTGCTATGTCCAAATCAAATAAATAAATAATAAATTGTTTATTAAGAATGATTCAGGCTCAGTAACTATTTCACAAATATTCTAACCCTAACCCTAATTAAGTAGTTACTAAGCCTGAATTATGTTGAATAAACCATATATTCATTATTAATTACGTCTTTGTTAATGCTTTATTAAGGCAAAATGAGCTGTAGTTGTTACAAAGTGGTGCGGTGCTTTCCAGCGGCTGCACTTCGGGTGTGTGTGTTCGAGATGTAGAAACAGCCGGGTCCGCGCCGATATTGTTGAGTCTTGACATTATCTTTTGGGTTCCTCTTATCTCATCTGCTCTGCTCCTCTGCTCTGGAGGGAGAAGGGGGAGGCTCCGGGACAGAGGGGCGCATTTTTAATTACCGCAGATATCGCCATCGAGACACACAGAGAGAAAAGCAGAGGAGGGGGAGGAAAAGGGGGAGGAACGGCGCGCTGGCTTTTTAATTAAGGCTCCGTAGTGTAACTCGTCAATGTACATTATTGGGAGAATGAGCGCCAATGCCACGGCTCTCCCTGGGACTGCTCTATCTCTGTCAATGGCTGAAAGACATGATTTATGGTCGCACTCCGTCTTTGAGGATCATCCATCAAACACAGCTCCGCCGCAGCGCTGCCCGTTGTAAATCATTCTGAAAGCCTGTCACTCATTCCCATTAAGCGCTCCTGTGTCCTGGTTCCCGCCCCCTTCCCCTCCCTCGCCATCTACGTCCTGGGCTCCCGCGTCCTCGGCTCCTGCCTCCTCGGCTCCTGCCTCCTCGGCTCCTCATTGGTTCGGGGGAAAGCGGAGGTGGGAGTGAGATCGGAAACAGAGAGAATGTGACGATTGTTGTTTGAAGAATGAGGGAAATTAGAAGAAAACGACAAACTTTTCTCTCTCACCTCGTCTCCTGTATCCTTGTTGGCTGCATCCTAGTCTCCTTTTTTCCTCCTCTCCTACCTCCTCGTCTCCTGCCTCCTCATCTCCGCATTGGTTTAGGGGAAAGCAGAGGTGGGATTAATATCAAAAACATTGCGATTGTTGTTTGAAGAATGAGGAAAAATTAGAAGAAAACGACAAACTTTACTCTTAATCAGAATCAGATCAGAATCAGAATTACTTTTATTTATCCCCAAGGGGAAATTCTTTTTGTTACATGTGCAACCGACCAGTAGAGACAGTAAGTATTATAAACAAAATGATATGTATAAAATAAGAATAAAATACAATAGATCTACAATGATCAACCCCATTTAACTTAACTTATAAAGTGTCTTTATTAATCAGCTAAACCCCCGATATGAACAATAATCAACTAAACCCCCCGATATGAATAATATTTTAAATTTGTCTTTTGTGTAGATCAGTGGTTTAATGTACATTGTTCTATCCTGGTCAAATAAAGGCCAATAAATAAATAAACGGAACAAACTATATAAAAATAAGTGTTTTTTAAGGTGATGCATTTTTGGGATATTTTGAAGCTAAAGCCCCAGTATGTATTTTTATTTTATTTTTTTGCAAAAATTGACTGAAATAAAAGCATGTTTTTTTATTCATCCTCATCATTTACATCATCCTCATCTGCATTGTTGCCTCCTTCATCCTAGTTTCCTACTTCCTTGTCTCCTGTATCCTCGTTTCCTGCATCCTAGTCTCCTTTTTTCTCCTCTCCTGTCTCTTGCGTTCTCATCTCCTACCTCCTTGCCTCCTTCATCCTCGACTCCTACATCCTCGTCTCCTACATCCTTGTTTCCTTCATCCTCGTTTCCTTTTTCCTCGCCACCTACTTCCTCGTCACCTATATCTTCGTCTTATGCCTCCTTGTCTCCTACATCCTCGCTTCTTACCTCCTGGGCTCCTACTTTCTCGTCTCCTACCTACTCGTCTCCTCGTCGTCTCCTACCTCCTGGTCTCCTACCTCCTGGTCTCCTCCTGGTCTCCTCCCTCCTGGTCTCCTCCTGGTCTCCTCCCTCCTGGTCTCCTCCTGGTCTCCTCCTGGTCTCCTCCTGGTGTCCTGGTCTCCTCCCTCCTGGTCTCCTCCCTCCTGGTCTCCTCCCTCCTGGTCTCCTCCCTCCTGGTCTCCTCCTCCTGGTCTCCCACCTCCTCTTCTCCTCCTGGTCTCCTCCTGGTCTCCTACCTCCTGGTCTCCTCCTGGTCTCCCACCTCCTCTTCTCCTCCTGGTCTCCTCCCTCCTGGTCTCCTCCTGGTCTCCTACCTCCTGGTCTCCTCCTGGTCTCCCACCTCCTCTTCTCCTCCTGGTCTCCTCCTGGTCTCCTACCTCCTGGTCTCCTCCTGGTCTCCCACCTCCTCTTCTCCTCCTGGTCTCCTCCTTGTCTCCTCCCTCCTCGCTCAGTTCATGATAATACTCGATCAGTGCTAGCTGTAGATGTTTTAATGAACAGACGGCTCTCAGTTCTAGAGACTGAGCTTTGAGGTGATTTAAGGATAATGTGGAACAAAAGAAGCTAAGTAGGCTTGCACGCTCCTCTTTCCTCTTTGTTCCTCT
This sequence comes from Rhinogobius similis, assembly GCA_019453435.1. Taxonomy (NCBI): domain Eukaryota; kingdom Metazoa; phylum Chordata; class Actinopteri; order Gobiiformes; family Gobiidae; genus Rhinogobius; species Rhinogobius similis. Next base: position 33,950,171 of record CM033624.1, on the reverse strand, counting down.
TCCCTCTTTTTCAGCACCTTCCACAAACATGCATTATTACCTTCATTAGTGTGAGCATTTTTGGGTGGAATAGTCCAAGAATTTGACCTGACTCTTTGATTTGTTGCCATTTCATTCCAGTTTTAAATCAGCAGGTCACATTTCCACAGCTTGAGAAAGAGGACTGACCTTAAGTTATCACAAAAGAGTAAAAACACCTAGATTTTTTCATGAATTGCCCACCTCATTAGTGGGATTTTTACTAAAGAAAGCTAAAGAAAACCCTAAAAACTAACAATGTATTGTATTGTGTTGCATCTAAGGTGAGACACTGCAGGCAAAACTCATTTTTTTTTCAATTTTTTGGTCAGTTTTCTCTCAACATATCGTCTTTCATGTGGAAACAACAAACGTGTCCAATCTGTTCCTAAAGGTGTTTTATTCTTCAATTGAATCCACTTCATCCATAGATTTCTCTGGGACATTGTAACTTCAAAGGCCGTTTTCTTAAAATGCATTTTTCTCCCTCGAGACATAAAGATCAGCCTTAAAGTAGATCCTACACCAAACTGTACAATCTGGACTCAACAAGATTTTGACAAAACAGAAGGATTTTATGTCTAATATCTAATTCTAAAACTGATTTATTTAAGTTTTAAAAATTAGGACAATTTTCAGTCAGATCTAGTTTACTTAAAAACTAAATAAGAAATCCAAAATCCCACTTTTTCTTTTAACTAATATGTGACGGACAGAACCAGGTTTAAATTTCTTGGTTCATTTTATTTTTCAGATTTAAATGTCCCAAATATGTGTGTTTTTGGCCATTTTTACACACGCAATGCCTTATTTCTACATGAAAACATGACATGATGAAAAACTTACATTTTTTTGATGAAAACAATACATTTTTTTGTTACATTTGTGACTAAACTACAGGAGAAGTTTCCAATTGATATCTTTAAATTTAAGATGTTTTCCTATTCACCTGCAACGTCTCACCTTAATAAACAATAACAACTGAGACTTTATTTAACCTATTCCAGTTATTTTCAGTCTTTTAGTCCTTGTATTATACACTTTTAGCTCTACCAACTTCATGTATAAATACGCAGTAACAGTTTCTCTAAGTGCTTGGCCCTGCGACTTAAAACACTGTGTAAATTCCACTTTTATTTTATTCAACGGCTGCGACAATGAGCGGCGCTTTAACCACTTTTACTCGGGCGGGTGCGGGTCCTACAAACAGAAATAATTGGCTCAATGGAGTGACTGTCAATCTCTTCACAAAGCCCGACGTGTCTATAGTCGGGGGAGCCCATTCTCTGCCGCTCTTTTCTCATTCTAATCAACATCTCGATATCAACTCGGCACCGTACGTCCACAAACAGCGGCGGGCCTGTTTTTGAGGGGAAACTTTCAACTAGAGGGTGCCAACAGATTCCGGGCCATTGTTCTGGGAATGGGCTGTCAAAACGCTGACAATATGCGCGCTATGCAGGCGAATCCACAAGTTTTTCTGCACTTTTCACAAAAACAGCAGGCTCCTAATCATTTTGCGGGGGACACTTGACAACAAATTTGCCGTTGAAATGAACGGGGAGAGCGGAGGGAGGAGGTGGATGCTCGGTGACGGAACGGCAGAAAACGGAGTGAACGCAGCCGCTCGGGGGTAAAATGTACAGTGTTTATGGTAATAATGTGCATTAGAAAGTGTCCCAGATCGCACAGGGGTGGCCTCTTTGACGCCGGTGCCCCTTTTCTGAAGACAAGGTACTTTATTTTAGTTTTTTTGGGTCATTTTGCTCTCTCAGAGTATATACACTTGAAAAAAAAGACAAGTTATGTGCTTGAAATAAGTAGAGTATTTATCGTTTTAAATATGTTTTGTACTCTCTTAAAGTAGGATTGCCAATGGAACAAGCATAAAATGTCTTTTTACTTAAAGGGCCCATGACAGGTTGGACGACTCATTTACCTAAAATGCAGTTAAGATCAATATATTTATTATTATTTATTTATATCTAGTTTAGCTAAAATTTTTTACAAATGTTATCCCGGTTTAGCAGTTTTATACCTTTTAATTTCACTTCCTGGTTGTAAATAATGACATCACACTAGGAAATTACCATAGCAACCACACTGTAAACTGGGCCAAAACTCATCTAATGTCATCAGTTCTTTTACCTGACAAATAAAAATATACTTTAACTTATTTATTTAGTTGAATTAATGTTTAAAGGGTCAAAAAAGTAGTTTATTTTGTGTAAATTATGTATAAAGTTTGTCTCCCCAGTGTGATGTCATCAGTTTGTTTACTTCCTGTAATTTTCAACATATTTTTCAACTTTTTATCCACAAACAGCGACTTGATTGGTATAAAACTATATTTACATTTACAACAAGTATTAATACATTGAATAAAGTCAAAATTAGAAAATCATAAAAACCTGTCATACGCACTTTAAATTAGAAAAAAGACACCACTGCACTTGAAAAAAGAACAAAACTGACTTGTTCTATTGGCAAACTGTATTTTAAGAACGTCTTAAATGTACTCAAATCAAGATGACTTAAGCCAGTCACTTTTTATCATCGCTGAACTCGTTCTGAGCATTTCTGCCCAAATCACATTCATTACAACTGCGGATTTACATTAGCAGGTCGGGGAAGCTAGCTTTTGTTTATTTCCCCATGGTAATTTACCTAAAGGGCCTCTGACAGGTTGGACTACTCATTTGACAAAAATGCAGTTAAGATAAATATGTTTCAAATTGTGTTTAAAAACTTCACAAATTTCATTGTGGTTTAGCAATTTTTGAGGTTTTTTTGTCTTACTTCCTGGTTGTAAATGATGACATCACACTAGGAAATTACCATAGCGACCATCTGTACAGTGGGCCCAGACTCCTCAGATGTCACAGATTTGTTTATTTTACAAATAAAAATACATGTTAACACCTTTATTTTGTTGAATTCATGTATAAAGGGTCAAAAAAAGTAATTTATTTTGTGTACATTTTGTGTAACCTTTGTCACCACAGTGTGATGTCATCAGTTTGTTTACTTCCTGTAATTTTGTGCAGATTTTTCAACTTTTCTCCACAATTAGCTGCTTGATTGGCGTAAAACTATAATTTATATTTACAACAGGTATTAATACACTGAATAAAGTCAAAATTAGAAAATCATGAAAACCTGTCATACGCACTTTAAGTTGAGAAAAAGACAGGCATTTTCTAACTTTAAATGAGAAAAAAAGACACTGCTACACTTGAAAATAGAACAAAACTTACTTTTTCTATTGGCAAAAGTCTAAATTTACTCAAATCAAGATAAATACAACTTAATCTGATCACTTTTTATTTTATCTTATTTAAGTTTGTGGATTTTTCCAGTGTATGTAGCCCTTAGTAGCGTTTATACTTCTACTACAATCTTGTACTTAACTGATTATTTTGAAGTATTTACTCCAAAGAATGAGGCAACATTTTTTATAAGATCTAGTATAATAAAATACAAAACAAATAAAAAAATTCCCTGTGTATTTTTTTCTTTTTTTAATTTCTGAAATGTTAACAAAACAAAGCAAGACATGCTAACCATTTTTCAAATTTGCATGTTCCAAATAATTGCAATTTTTGGCCTTCGATTTTTTTTTTTCTTTTTCCTATTCACCAGCATCTCAAACTAACACGATTTTAGAGTTCTGTTTTGATGTTTTTAGTTAACATCTGACCGACACAATTATTTCTAAAACTGTCTTGAATTTATTTTGCATTTTAGACTTTTGACAAACCTTCACAAAGATCTTAACCATTGATCAATCACGATCGCTCAAACGCCAAGGTTTTCTGTTTCGTTGCAGAAAGATACAACAATAGAATGAAAACTTGAGTCTTACAGAAGTATCATGACACAGTGGACAGTGGTACATGTGGTTTAGTGTTTATCTATAATCGTAGAGTGGCTGGTTCTACTCTGTCCTGAATATTTTGCTGAATTTCATAATTTGTTGAACGAGTGTAAATGGGAGGCCTCACTTTGCTTCCATCTTTCTCTCCTTTCTCTTTCTTTCTTTCCCTCTTTCTTTCTTTGTCTTTCTTTTTCTTTCTTTCTTTATTTCTCTCTTCCTCTTTCTTTCCCTCTTTCTTTATTTCTCTCTATCTTCCTCTTTCTTTCTTTCTCTCTTTCTTTCTCTCTCTCTTCCTCTTTCTTTCTCTCTTTCTTTCTCTCTCTCTTCCTCTTTCTTTCTCCCTTTTCTTTCTTTCTCTTCCGCTTTCTTTCTTTTTTTCTCTTTCTGTCTCCCTCTTTCTTTCTCTCTTTCCCTCTCTTTCTTTCTTTGTCTCTTTCTTTCTCTCATTCTTTCTCCCTCTCTCTCTCTTTCCCTCTCTCTTTTTCCCTCTTTCCCTCTCTTTCCCTCTTTCTTTCTCTCATTCTTTCTCTCTCTCTTTCTTTCCCTCTCTTTCTCTCTCTCTCTTTCTTTCTCTCTCTTTCTCTCTCTCTTTCTCCCTCTCTCTCTCTTTCTCCCTCTCTCTCTCTCTTTCCCTCTCTCTCTCTCTCTCTCTTTCTCCCTCTCTCTCTCTCTCTCTTTCTTTCTTTCTTTTCGTGTCATAAAGCAGCCTTCGTTCCCTCCACAGCCGACAGTGTCACACAAACCCGACTCAGCCCCGTTGTATTTAATGGAGGGAAAAAGTGGCAATCTACTATTAATGAACTTGGGCACATAAAAAGTCTAAGAAAGAGCAGAGTTTGGGCCCGAGTCTAATAAAAACTCCTGAAATGCAGGCCATCCTTGTATTATTGGCAGTTCATATTTCAGTCTTTTACGTTTACGCTGCTGAATGTGTTTATAATTTGTGAACTGTATCTTCATTTTAAAACATAAATCAAAACACAATGTACAATTGAAAAGGCCTTTTTGAGCTTTTAGTCATGTTTCTTTAATCATCGTAACATCGTTCCCTCATTAAAATCGTACCTGGAGTTGTATTCAGCTTCTTTCATGTTTGTTTGGTGAATCCTGTTTAGTCAGTCCTCTCCTTCTGAGCCTCACAAAAGCACTTGGTTTCAATTAATCGCAACTAATCGTAATTGAAATAACCCTCAACTAATTTAGAAATCGAAGAATCATTAACTGGTTTATACAGAAGTTTCAAAACACATCATGAGCTGAGAAAAGAAGATTTAGGACTCAAATTAAGTTGAAATTGCATGGAAAGAGTGCAAATGTTTAAATGTTGTGTGTTTAATGAAGAAAAAAAAAAACATTTGTCCATAATTGTGCTCCACCAGGTCCTTAAATGGGTTTCTTTCAGCTTCATCTGGGTCAAATTTGTTTTAAAGAAATAAATAAAAATAATCACATGACTTCTGCATTCTACAACTAATCAATCAATCAAAAGAATAATCACTAGAATAATTGATTAGCAAAATGATAGCTTGTTGGAGCTCTACAAATTTCCCAGATTTATGACATCAGAGGTTGAGATCCTGTGTTGTTTTTAAGTTTATAAATCATTGTCAGACTCGTTCTGAGCATTTCTGCCTCAAATCACATTCATTACAACTGCATACTTACATTAGCATGTCGGGCAAGCTAGCTTTTGTTTATTTCCCCATGGTAATTCCCTTTGCTGCCAGTAGATGGAGTGCTAACACCAAATCCTGACGAGAAAACGCCTGACTGTTGGAACGTAATGTGTGCTTCCAATTTATACATTCTTTAAAGGGCCTGTACCTGGTTTTTATTTACTCTAGTTAAATTCTGTTTACATAATTTGTGCATGTTATAAACGCATTTTTGTTTGGAAAAAAACTAGTGCAGAAGCGTTTGCCGGGGTCACTTTTTTCTTTTCGCCAATCAGGCACATTGTACACTATGAATCATGGGAAAATATTTGCTTGACACTGTCCCAGGCTGTGATTCTCAAGCTGCAGCTTCAAATGTGCTAAAAGCTAATTGTATTGCACCATGACTCAGAAACGGCAAGTACAGAGTGAAAGGACGGACTATGTGGGCGGGACTTACGGTTCAAACAATAATATGTCCCTGTCTCACGGTTCAAAATCAGGTACAGGCCCTTTAAAGCTCTAAAACATGAGAAGCTAGCGTAAAATAATGTTTAAAGGCCGATAACAAACACAAATAATGCGTAATGTTTGTCTTTTCAAGTCGTTTTCCCTCTTGTTTCCAGTGCGTTGCTCGTCGGTGTCTGCTAATAATTGTACTTGTTGTTTCTGAGTCGGACTATGTGGGCGGGGCTAACTCTTCAAACAAAAATATGTCCCCGTCTTACAGTTCAAAATCAGGTACAGGCCCTTTAAAGCGCTAAAACATGAGAAGCTAGCGTAAAATCACGTTTAAAGGCCGATAACAAACACAAATAATGCGTAATGTTTGTCTTTTAAAGTTGTTTTCTCTCTCGTTTCCAGCGCGTTGCTCGTCGGCGTCCGCTAATCGTTTGAGCAGAGCATTAGTGCGTCTTGCAGCTGCCCCCTCAGATCCATCATGGCCGCCGTGATGGAGCGCTGTTGTTGTTTCGAGGCCTGTGTTTAGGCTTCATGTAAAGTTTATGACGCGGGAGCAGAACTGTACGTCCCGTGTCTGAGAGGACGCTCCCCGGGGACAGGCCCAGCGGAACATCCCGTCCACACTGAAGGTGACTGAGCGCCTTAACATGGATGCATAATATATTAGCGCTAATGTCACATGCTAGGTTCTGTAGCGCTGCAAAAATATGTACAAATTACTTTTATTGAGTTTAATTCTGAATGTCTTGTTCTGGGTAGTTTTGAATAGTTAAGATTTATTTTAAGAATTCTGAAAATTGAGTTGTTTTGACTAAATTACATTGATTTACTATTAGTTAATTTACTTGTAGTTTAGACGTATTGAGCTGTTTTGACTAGTTTTGACTTTATTAGAATAATTTACTATTAAGAATATTTTGAGCGCTTTAGAATTATTGAGTAGTTTTGATTTATTTTAAGAATTATGAATATTTTGAGTTGTTTTGACTAAATTACATTGATTTACTATTAGTTAATTTACTTGTAGTTTAGACTTATTAAGCAGTTCTGACTAGTTTTGACTTATTCAGGGTATTTTGAGTAGTTTTGACTATATTAGATTAATTTACTATTAAGAATATTTTGTGCGCTTTAGAATTATTGAGTAGTTTTGATTTATTTTAAGAATTCTGAAAATTTTGAGTTGTTTTGACTAAGTTACATTGATTTACTATTAGTTAATTTACTTGTAGTTTAGACTTATTGAGCAGTTCTGACTAGTTTTGACTTATTCAGGGTATTTTTTAGTAGTTTTGACTATATTAGATTAATTTACTATTAAGAACATTTTGAGTGCTTTAGAATTATTGAGTAGTTTTTATTTATTTTAAGAATTATGAATATTTTTAGTTGTTTTTACTCAATTTGATTTATTAAGAATTACGAATATTTTAAGTAAACTTGACTAGATTCGATTGGTTAAGAACATCTTGAGTAGTTTTGACTTATTGAACAGTTTTGACTAGTTTTTATTTATTTAGAATTCAGAATATGTTGAGTTGAGTTGAGTTGGAAACCTTTTCTACAATATTTTGAGTTGTTTTTACTAGATTTGATTTATTCAGCATTCAGAGTATTTTGAATAGTTTTGACTAAATTAGATTAATTTACTATTAAGAATATTTTTGAGTAGTTTTGACTAGATTTATTAAGAATCCAAAATATTTTCAGTTGTTTTTACTAAATTTGATTTGTCTAGAATTCAGAATATTTTGAGTAATTTTTTGACTAGATTAGATTAATTTACTATTAAGAAATATTTTGAGTAGTTTAGATTTATTGAGTACTTTTGACTAGTTTTGATTTCCTGAGAATTCTGAATATTTTTGGTTGTTTTTGCTGGATTGGATTTATTAATATTCAGAGTATCTTGAGTAGTTTTGCCAAAATGTATGTATTTACTGTTAAGAATATTTGTCAGTAGTTTTGACTGTATTTGATTTATTCAGAATTCAGAATAACTTGGAGTTTTGAACAGATTAATTTTGTTATTTGTTTAGATTTGGGGGACATTTTGTGACTTGTTTGATTGAACTTTTCTATCAGCGGAGTGATGAAATTGCTCTTAACAATTAAACTCAACAATTATTAAAAAGAAACTCCTTGAAAGATAGAATTCAGATTATTTTAACTTTTCAAAAATCTTGTAAAAATTAAAATTCTGCCTCAATTTTTTGAGTTAAATCATGCAGGTTTAGGATTAGCCATCAACAAATACAACAATCAGTCAAAATCATGTTAAGTAGGTGCTACTTTAAGGGCTGATTTTTATTTCTTTGAATAAATTCATTTTGTGAAAACCGCCTTTGGTTGTTGTTGTTTATTAAATGAAACAATTAAATCTTTTTTAGGTGCAGAGTTGATGTTTCCAGGTGAAAGTTTAAATGTTGAGAGCAAACTGAAAAAAAAGTAAAAAAAATAAAAATAAAAAATATTAGCATTCTTGTAGTCTCTAGTAGTAAAATGCCGTAAAGATGCCGTTTTATTTGTCTATATTTTTTGCATAGTATATTATTATTATTACTTTTTTTTCTTCAATTTAAAACATAAAACACAGAACAAAGACAAAAAAGAAGAAGAAAAAAAGAAAAAATAATAATATTAGCATTCTTGTAGTCTCTCATAGTAAAATGCCGTAAAGATGCCGTTTTATTTATGTGTATATTTTTTGCATAGTATATTATTATTTTTTATTTTTTTTTCAATTTAAAACATAAAACACAGAACAAAGACAATAAAAGAAGAAAAAAAAATAAAAAATAATATTAGCATTCTTGTAGTCTCTCGCCTGAATAGTCCTTACAACTGCGTTCCCAGTAAATGAGTTTGAATAATTTGTGGAGTTCAAATGTTCCAGCGCGTGCCGTGTGAGCGCGGCGTCCCGGGGGAAAGGCTAAATAGAACACAGAGTCCACCGAGTGTGCAGTGAAGGTGACTGAGCACGGGCTTCTTAACATAGACACGTCGTACATTACGTTATATTACAGTTAATGTCACCTCAGCGGGGTCACGGCGCCGCTCTGGCAGTCCCAAGATGGCGGCGCGGAGAAGGGCAGCCGGTTTAAACATGTACGCGGGCCTGGTGTGCGCAGAAATCAGTTTTTTGACTTGTTTTCTGTTATTTTAAAGGAGCGCTCTGTAGTTATTAAAGTGCGTATGACAGGTTGTTATGATTTTCTAATTTGGAGTTTATTCAGTGTATTAATGCCTGTTGTAAATTTAAATTATAGTTTAAAACCGATCAGGTCGCTGTTTGTGGAGAGAAGTTGAAAAATCTGTTGACAGGAAGTAAACAGACTGATGACGTCACACTGGGGAGACGAAGTTTGCACATCATTTATACAAAAGAAACTACTTTTTTGACCCTTTAAACATTGATCCAACAAAATTAAGTTGTTTTTTGTCTTTGTCCAATAAAACATCTGTGACATTCGAGGTGTTTTGGTGCAGTGTACAGTGTGGTTGCTATGGTAATTTCCCAGTGTGATGTCATCATTTACAACCAGGAAGTAAAATTAAAAACCTTAAAAAAATATAGTTAAACTGGGGTAAAAATTTTAAAGATTTTAGCAGAAGTTGAAATATATTTATCTTAACTGCATTTTAATTAAATGAGTAGCTCAACCTGTCAGTTTGAGGGTCTGCCACCTCCTCGTTGCCATAGAGATGTTGTGTTTGGGCCTTTAATGTTCCACAGTGTGGTATTGTGTTGTCTATGGAGGAGTAAAACTGACTTAATTTTAAATAAATACTGTATATGCAAGTATAAATGTAGAAAATAATACATAAACAATACATATATTCTTTTGTTTTTGTACATTGATACTTGTATTTATTTATTTATAATTAAGTCATATTTAGTCCTCCATAGTTGTCTAGACCTGTCACGAAAATCACTATTTATTTATTTATTATTCAATACGTGAAAGCTGGAACAATATTTTTTTTTGCCTTTACAAGTGTGTCATTTTTAAAATATTACAATTTCAGCAGTTGAGCGTTGAATAATTAGTATATTACAGTCATAAATTATACTAACAAATTAAGTTTTATCTTGCTCTTTATTTATTGCAGCTCATGTTTTTAAAAGAAAATCAAGCCGTTTCAATATTATTGTTGGTATTTTCTGCAACAATATATCACACTTCAGTGTTTATCGTGACAGGCTTATAGTGTTGTCTCTTTTTTCAGTTTTTTGTTTGTTTGTCACAATGTCAGTCCAGTCCTTGATCGTCGTTGTAGTTGGAGTCTTTTTTTTTTTTTAAGAGTGCCTTTTTCTACATTCCTGTAAAGCATTCTGTCATTTATTTTTCACAAAAATCTTATATATTTGTTGTAACATTTTGAAACAGGTCTAGTTTTGGGGATATTTTGTTCAACACTAAACTGTCTGGCACTCAAAAATATAGTTGAATAGCCCTGGTTTAAGTCAATTCTTTCTTGCATTTTCTGTTCGTAGATATTAATACAGACACCACACTTCCAGGTCAGCTTGTGTATATATACTTTTTACATCGTGTGACCATATTGTCCCATATATCGCTCGTCTCTGGGGTGAACCTAAATAGAGCGGCTGTAGAAGAGCCTCATGAAGGTGACTCGGCTTCACACAGAGCTCTGTTCTGTAGAAACACCAAACCGTCTGACGATCAGGCTCTGATAGACGAGCGACGGAAAAAGAGAAAAAGACGGAAAAGAGACGCTTCTGTTCAGTTAAAAGTAGGTCTGTAGAAAATTATCACGATTTTCTTGGGGCCAGATCATGATTTCGATTTCATTACGATTCGTGTTCACTTTCTGTAGAGCTGCACGATTTAAGAAAAATATCTAATTGTGATTTTTCTGACCAGCGGGATTGCGATTAGATTTTAGATTTATGTTTTTATGAGTTTTGTCGTTTTTAGTCGCGCTTTCGTTGCTTTTAGTCACGTTTCGGTGCATTGAGTCACGTTTGTTTGTGCGTTTTTTGTCACTTTTGAACGCATCTGTTGTCTTTAATAGAGCTGCACGATTTAAGAAAAATATCGAATTGTGATTTTTCTGCGATTAGATTTGAGATTTATGTTTTTATGATAGGATTTTGTCGTTTTTAGTCGCGTTTTTGGTGCATTGAGTCACATTTGTTGGTGTGTTTTTGTCACTTTTGAACGCATTGTTGTCACTTTTGGTCACGCTTTTGTCTCTTGTTTCAGAACACGTTTGTACAAATCCAAACTACAGCGTGGGCAGTTTTTATTCAAATCAAAGCAAGACATTTTGTTGTTTGTGGAAGAAATTATTGCACTTAAAAATCTGCAGCCTTTGTGATTTGCTAATTGCATCCATTAAAATTGTAGTTTTGTGTGGATTTGGTTTAATTGTGCAGCTCTGGCCTTTAAGAGGTAAATAAAGTCATCTGCTCAGAGGCTTCAGAGGCTAAACATCAGGAGAAAAAGTGTGTTTGAACAGACAGCTGCATTAAAGACACAAACAGTCAATCACGATACAACAAAAATAGCAGATTGTCACAGGGACCAGCTCACTGTTCCATTTTTATCACCCAGACCTAGTTAAAAGTAGTACATTTCAGGACTTTGGCTTTGTATAAACATCCCTGATTAGAATTGAAACTGACCCTGTTTAGAGTGAAAAATGTATCTACAAAAACAAAACGGAAAAAAACAAAAAACAAAGAGCAAATGGACCAGGTTTGAGATGAGCAGAGATGTTTGTAAAGTAAACAGTTTGGTGCCACTATTTAATTTTTTTCAATTCCCGAGTCTCAAATATCAACTTCTGTAGCTGTTATTATATTAATATTTTGCATGCAACAGAAACCAAAACTGCCAAAATGTCACATCTTTATAGTTTGGCTTGTTTCTTCTTGTTTCTTACATGCTTTTTTGAGTCAAAAATATCAAACATCAGATTCTAAAACTGGGATTGAAACTCGATACTGATTTGAGCAAGTGTCGAATCTAAAAAAAATCCCTTTTACAGGACAAAATCTGACAGTTTTAGAATAATCTTGAGCTTTTTAGAACTAACTAAAACTGCAATGTTTAGTAAAGAATGTATTAAAGTTCTGATTTAGATTTGTGATTTAGAGTTGAAAGGATTCTGTTCTTTCCGTTGTAATTTTGAGACTTTTATCCGCCTTGTATGTCGCTTTTAGTTGTGCTTTTGTTGCGTTTGTCGCCTTTTACTTTTAGTCATGTTTTTGTCGCTTTCATTGCGCGTTTAGTCACTTTTTTATTTTTCAGACCATGTTTCAACAAATCTAAACATACAGCATTTGCAGTTTTTATGCAAAATAACGCTGGATATTTTGTTTGTGGAGGAAATTATGCTCTTCACAATGTGCAGCCTTTGCTAATTGCGTCCATTCAAATAGTGCTTTTGATTTGATTTCAATTACCACCGAACTGAGCCCAGAAAAGGACCAACAGTTGATGAATGACATCAGCCTGTGTGTTTAAACTCCTGTTCTCTTTCTGCTCTCTCTCTGTTTTCTCTCTGTTCTCTCTCACTGCTCTCTCTCTGTTTTCTCTCTGTTTTCTCTCTCTGTTCTATCCCTGCTCTCTCTGTTCTCTTTCTGTTCTCTCTCGGTTCTCACTCTACTCTCTCTGTTTTCTCTTTGTTCTCTCTCACTGCTCCCTCTCGTTTCTCACTCTCTCTATTCTGTTTCTGTGCTCTCTCTGCTCTCTCTCTGTTCTGTCCCCGGACTCTCTCTGTTCTATCCCTGCTCTCTGTTCTCATTCTGTTCTCTGCTCTCTCTCGGTTCTCACTCTACTCTCTCTGTTCTCTCTCCGCTCTATCTCTGTTCTTTCTGTTCTCTCTCCACTCTCTTTCTCTGCTGTCTCTTCTCTCTCTCGGTTCTCTTTCGGTTTTCTTTGTTCTCTCTTTGCTCTCTCCCTGTTTTCTCTCTGCTCTCTCTCTCTGTTCTCTCTCTGCTCTATCTCTGTTCTCTCTCTCTGCTGTATCTCTGTTCTCTCTCTCTGCTCTCTCCGTTCTATCCCTGTCCTCTCTCTCCCCGCTCTCTCTCTGCTCTCCCTCTCTGTTCTGTCCCTGTCCTCTCTATGCTCTCTCTGCTTTCTCTTTGCTCTCTCCTCTCCCTCTGTCCTCTCTCTGCTGTCTCTCCACTCTCTCTGCTCTCCCTCTGTTCTCTCTGCTGTCTCTCCACTCTCTCGCCGCTCTCTCTGCTCTCTCTCCGTTCTCTCTCTGTTCTATCCCTGTCCTCTCTCTGCTCTCCCTCTCCGTTCTCTCTCTGCTGTCTCTCCACTCTCTCTGTTCTCCCTCTGTCCTCTCTCTGCTCTCTCCGTTCTCTCTGTTCTATCCCTGTCCTCTCTCTGCTCTCCCTATCCGTTCTCTCCCTGTCCTCTCTCTGCTCTCCACTCTCTCTCTCTCCACTCTCTGCTCTCCCTCTGTTCTCTCTCTGCTGTCTCTCCACTCGCTCTCTCTGCTCTCTCTCCGTCCTCTCTCTGCTGTCTATCCACTCTCTCTCTCCAATTTCTCTGCTCTCCCTCTGCTCTCTCTGCTGTCTCTCCACTCTCTTTGCTCTCCCTCTGCTCTCTCTGTCCTCTCTCTGCTGTCTCTTCACTCTCTTTGCTCTCCCTCTGTCCTCTCTCTCCACTCTGTATTCTCTCTCTGCTGTCTCTCTACTCTGTTCTTTCTCTGCTCTCTCTGCTCTCTCTCTGCCCTCTCCCTGTCCTCTCTCTGCTCTCCACTCTCTCTCTCTCCACTCTCTGCTCTCCCTCTGTTCTCTCTCTGTCCTTTCTCTGCTGTCTCTCCACTCGCTCTCTCTGCTGTCTATCCACTCTCTCTCTCCAATTTCTCTGCTCTCCCTCTGCTCTCTCTCTGTCCTCTCTCTGCTGTCTCTCCACTTTCTTTGCTCTCCCTCTGCTCTCTCTCTGTCCTCTCTCTGCTGTCTCTCTACTCTCTGCTCTCTCTGCTGTCTCTCCACTCTCTTTGCTCTCCCTCTGTTCTCTCTCCACTCTCTCTCCGCTCTCTCTCCATTCTCCCTCGTGTGGCAGAGCGTGGCGTTGTGGCTGTGCGTTTCAAACTTCTCTGTTTTTACTTAACAGAATGCTGGTTGGGAAAACACTTTTGATTAATTGCCATAATTATTGAGATGATTTTTGCCCAAATGAAGCTCCAGATGGCGGGAGAGCGTGTCATATTTGGGCTGCTCTCGTATCAATCTGGCTCCGGGTCCATCTCAACACATGGCGCCGTTTGCTGCGATCACAAGCTGCTGCTGCCGAAGTCCGCTGTGCTCCACTTCTTATCCTTCTTTCTCTCTCTTTCTTCTCTTTCGAGCTGTATCTTTTTTCGCTTTTCCCTTTTCTCTCTCTCTGCATCTCTTGACTTCTCTTGATTCCTCTGTGTTTTTTCTCTTTTCCTCTCGCTCTGTATTTCTTTCTGTTTCCCTCGTCATTCTGTCCCCTTCTACTTTCTCTCTTCCTCATGATTTGTCATTCTCTCTATCTTTCCTTAGCTCTCTTTCTTTGTGTCTGTCTTTCACTTTCTATCTGCACCTCTTTCTATCTGTATCTTTTTTTTCTCTTTTCCCTTCTCTCTCGGCATCTCTTCACTTCTCTCTCTTCTCTTTCTATCTTTTCCCTCTGTATTTTTATTTTTTTCCTCATGATTTTCTCTTTATCTTTCTTTTGCCCTCTCTCATCCCCACGCTTCTCAGTCCTCTTACTCATCTCTTACTCTTACTTCCTCTCTTCTCCCGCTCTCTTCATCGCTCTCTACCTCCATTTCTCTCTATTCCCTCATTATTTCTTCTTCTCTCCATCTTTCTTTGACTCTTTCCTCTCTTTCTCTGCATGTTTTTCTCTCTTAATCTCCTGCACTCTTCATTTGTCTCTCTTCCTCTCTCTACCTCCCCTTTACTTTCTCTTTTCCTCTTTATTCCTCCTGCTCTATCTCTTTTGCTCTTTCCCCCCCTCTCTCCCTCTTTCTATCTGTATCTTTTCCCTCTGTATTTTTATTTTTTTCCTCATGATTTTCTCTTTATCTTTCTTTTGCCCTCTCTCATCCCCACGCTTCTCAGTCCTCTTACTCATCTCTTACTCTTACTTCCTCTCTTCTCCCGCTCTCTTCATCGCTCTCTACCTCCATTTCTCTCTATTCCCTCATTATTTCTTCTTCTCTCCTTCTTTCTTTGACTCTTTCCTCTCTTTCTCTGCATGTTTTTCTCTCTTAATCTCCTGCACTCTTCATTTGTCTCTCTTCCTCTCTCTACCTCCCCTTTACTTTCTCTTTTCCTCTTTATTCCTCCTGCTCTATCTCTCTTTTGCTCTCTCTCTCCCTCTTTCTATATATATATCTTATTCTCCTGCACTCTGCATTTCTCTTTTCCTCTTTATTCCTTCTGCTGTCTTTATTTTGCTCTTTGTCTCTCATTGTCCTACACTCTTTATTTCTTTCTCTTTCACTCTTCTCCCATTTTCCTCATAAAGAAATCATCATATTAATAAGAAATTACCGCAGTTATTTGAACTTAATTTGTGTTTTAGTTTTTAAGATATTGATCACTGAGAATGTAATATAATGTGCTGTATTTGATCTCACCATCAATCTCTCCCTTTTTCTCTTTTTAAAATCACAAACGCCTTTATTTACGTTTGAAGGAGTCTTAACGATTGCAAGAAATAAACTGCTAATCTAATCCAACAATCCCATTATAGTCAGATCATGTTTGTCGAGATTTAAACAACAGGATTAGCAGCTTTTACACAGAATAAAACCTCACGCAGACGGACAGAAGGACAATTAATTATTTAGGACATCCTATTGCCCAAATTGTTGCAGTCTTCGCGATTTGCTCATTGAAATTCACAAATCTTTCAGCTCTAGTTATGCGGCTTTATTTGATTATATTAGCCCATTAAATATTAAAGTTGCGGGCGTCGGAAAGCGCTGCATTTATCTGCATGGATGGCCTGTGTTTAGTGGAGGGAATAATGCGTTTTAAGCACACGGCGCTCATGCATACGCCGATGAAGTGCTCCTGTGTCGCGGTTTTGTAAAGACAGACCTCAGCTGTGCTCCCGGTTCATGTACCACTGCAGAAAACAGACGGGAATGTCCAAGATCCAGCGCCACAATTAAACGCGTTCAGATGTAAATGACTGTTTGAATGTCGAACGCAAAGGGTGCAGTTGTTTTGTTTATGAGACGTCCACAAATATGTTCTGAAAGGATTGGATTCTCGTGGATAAGTTTAGGATTTCTCATTGTCAGGCCTGTATTTTAGTCGTACTTCAGGGTGATATTGACTGTGATAATGTTATAGTCAGACGATATCCAACACAAATGGGTTAAAACATGTCTTTAAACATATTAGTTGAGGTTCAATTATCAGATGAATATGAAATGTCAGTTCAGATGCATCACATTTTACCCTTGTTTGAAAGTTTACAACATAACGTTTTTCATTTTTACTTTTAATCAGCTGTTTTTGTAGCATTTTTTAATACAGACATTTAACTCAATAATCAAATGATGCATATTTCAAAATAATATTCAATATATTGTCCACCCATTTAGTCGATGAATTGTTCAATAGTGTCTTAGTCGACAAATTTGTCGATTATTAGTTTTATTATAATTTTTTTAGATAATTTATATGAAACGGCAAAAAGGAGAAGACTTTTTTCCCAGTTGCTGAATACAGTTTTGGTCGGATACACAGTGATACTTATGAGAGCTTTTGCCACGCCCCCATTTTAATTAATCTGTAGAGCATTTCTTTAGTCGACCTGGAATTTCCTCAGCCCAGTCTCCAGAATTTTTTTTTACATAATTTACGTTTTTGTAATTCCATTTATGTAGCTATTGTACGTTTTTGTTGTCAAAATACCTACAATAAGTACGTCTGTGAAAATGTACGAATTTTATGGTTTTGGAAATTGTGCTGTATGAGTACGTCAACGACAAATGTACGTATTTCACGTTTTGAAAATGATATTACATAAGAATGTCAATCAAAAACGTCCACATGTTACACTTTATCAATAATAAACCCTTAACCCAGGGGTGTCCAAACTTTTTCCATCGAGGGCTACAAATCAATCATGAAAGGTTTAAAAAGCTGCATTTATCTGATGTTTTAAGCACCGCCACATCTACATTCAGTCTCAATGCCTTAATATCAGGTTTGTCTTGCAAAATGTTAGTTATTTAGGTTGGAATTGTAGAAAATCTGAAATGTGCTGTAAATAGTACTTATCAGGACAATGTGGGCCAGTTCACCAGGAAGACTAAGGGCCAAGAACCCAAACACAGACTCTAACCCTAATTTACTAAACCCTTACTAAACGTGTGTATCTTTTCCACAAACAAATTCACTGAATGTATTTTGACAACAAAAACGTACAATGGCTACGTGAATGCAAAAACGTAAATTATGTACGTATTTTTCTGTAGACTGGGTTGCAGCCCTCCAGTCCTAGAATCTCTGGTGTGAGAGAGCGATACGCCCCCTCGTCTTGATTTACAGTCCATGTCATTTTCTGGATCTATGGCCTCCCTGATCCAAATATGGCGACCTTAGCGCTTCTCTCACTTGCAGTGGTCGGAGCTCGAGCTTTCGTTTTTCTGTTTGTCGCTTAACGGCTCGTGTGCAGGATTTGTCGGTCCTTCTATTCACCTTATTCCGGAAGTAACCATACACGCCGCCATCTTGTGTCCGTTGTATTAGTTCACATAGAGCAGACGAGCTCAACAGAAAATAAGTTCTACACGACTAAAAAGCTGTTTTCAGGAAATCGTTGCGTTGTGACTTGTTGTTGCTCATGTTCATTAAACATTTTACACAAATCAATCTACTTTATGTAACATTTTAGCGGCGAGACTTTTCCTTTTTCCTTCGTTCGTCATTAGCTTTAACGGAGTTCTCGTCAAACGGAAGTGCGTTTACAACAAAAGTGCAAAAAACGGCAAAAGTGGGCGGGGCAGAATAAGGTGAACATTCGATATTCCATCTTTCGAGTGTTGAATGTTGTTTCTGTTCGATCATGGAGGCCATCGAGATCTGGAAAAGCGACTGTAAACCGAGACGAAGGGGCGTACCGACTCTCACACCTGATGTACAGTTCTGAAGAAGTCGGACTGCAGACGGCGCTGTCGTTCTACTGCTCCAAGTAGAAATAAATCTGTTTAAATCAGCTGACCAGGCACGAAAAAGTAACATCACGTGACACATCTGAGGAAGACAGAAGAGTGCAGCCAAAACACATCAAAATATGATCCGAAAATACAGGCCCAACTATAACAAATACTAACCGTGAAGACCGAATGAACCTAATGGACAGTTTTCTCTCAGATGTTACTGCTCCTGGGTTCAAATATGGATTATAATTGTATATCGAGTCCCAAATTATTGTTGATCTGTCATTTACTGAGGTGTAATTACTGTGGAGGCCGCTCCTGCTGTGAGCTGTGTCCTCTGTCTCCTTCATAAATGTGCCCCTCCGTTTTGTTAATCACCATTAAACGCTGAGTAAAAGCGCACAGACTCTGCTTATGGAGCGTACCACATTTTGAGCTCTGTTAAAGATGACATTAGAGGAATCTGAAATAAAATCATAGGTCAAACTGTGATATACAGCAGTATGTCCTTGGACCTCATATATCGAGCTAACAGACTTCTTCAAGATTGAACTAGGTCTTCATAGATCTCAATTTCTGATTCAGTTTCATTTGTTCTTCTCAAAAGCAAAATAAAAATGACTTTCGGGATTGATTTCATGAACAGAAACAAGGCAGACTTTTAATCCATGTTATTTAACACAAAACATAGCCTAATGTCTTCCTCCAAACTCTTCTAGTGAGGATTGGTCTCTCGATTGAAAGAAATCCAAGCATATTATTGACAATTACTGAATTGCTGAACCTAAATTAAAATCTGATTAACTAACCAGTTGTGTATTGGGTTGGGCAATTGTAGAAATGCAGTAATTTCCTCCACAAACAACAAAATATCCTGTTTTGTTCTACATGAAAACTGATAACAACTGATAACAATGCATCTAAGTGTCAAAAGCGTAACTAAAAGCAACAAAAAAGTTACAAAAACATTACGAAAAACATTTCGATTCTTTTATTACTTTGTCAGTTTACAATTCGGTCTTTTTGTCAATTCTCCTGGTTGTGTTTAAAATGTGAATTCTGAACAGAATCCTAGTATTAAAACTTAAATTGCAAATCTAATCACTTATACTAACCAATTGCCAAACTGGTCAGAAAAATTTGATATTTTTCCCAGATTTTGTGCAGCTCTAATCCACTTCACTTTTTCATCCATCGTGGAATTTAGAATGTTTTTGTTTAAAAACGTTTTTTTCCTTCTTCTGCTTCTTCATCGTCCTTGCTTCTTCCTTCTACTTCTCCATTTTCCCTTTTTCATCCTTCTTCCTCCTTATCCCACCCTTTTCCTCTTTCTTCCTTTCTTCTCCCCCCCACTTCTGCTTCTTTATCTTCCTTCTTCCTCCTTCGCCTTCTTCTACCTCTTTCTTCTCTTTGTTCTTCTCCTTCCTTATTCTCTTCCTTCTTCTTTCCCCTCATTCCTCCTGCTTCTTCTTCTTCTACTTCCTCCATCTGCTGCTTCTTGTTCCTCCTCCTCCTTCCGTTCTTCTTCCCTCTTCTTCTTCCTTCTTCTACCTCCTTCATCTACTTCCTCTTCCTCCTTTTTCTTCCTTCCTTCCTGCTCCTGCTTCTTCCTCTTCCTCCTACTTCTTCGTCTTCTACTTCCTACATCTCCTGCTTCTTGTTCCTCCTTCTTCCGTTCTTCTTCCCCTTTCTTCTACCTCCTACATCTACTTACTTTTTCTTCCTTCCTTCTTTCTACTTCTTCCTCCTTTCCCTACTTCTTCTCATTCCTCTTTCTCCTCCTTGCTCTTCTTCCTCCTTCTTCCTCCTCCATCTTCCTCCTTCCTCCTCCTCCTTCTGTTCTTCTTCCTCCTTCCTCCTCCATCTTCCTCCTTCCTCCCTTCTTGAACCTGCAGCGGTGTGCCGAGGGCGTCGTGTCCTTGGGCGGCTGGCGCTCCTCCTGACAGCCACAGATCAGCGCGCCGTGTTTACAAACCGCTCCATCAAATCCGCCGCTCCGGGCACTAAATTAGCTCCTCTCCACATCTGCGTTCAGAATTAACTCCGCGTGTCACGGGGAACTATCGCGCGTGCAGCCGCCTGACAATGTGCGCGGTTTGAAGTTTTGAAGCTTTGACGCGCGATTCGTCAGATACTCCTGTCAGAAATGAAACCTCGTGGCTCGGTTCTAATGATAGCTCGCCGCCGAGAAATCCACTTAATGTGACTTTTCTGTGTGTGCGCGTAAAGAGCGGCGGCGTGTCACGGCGGATGCGAGCGCAACTTTTGATTTTTGTGAGTGTTTTTTGTTAAGGTGCAGACTTTTGATTGACGCGTCTCACCTATTTTTACATCGGCGCCGAGCAGCTTGAAGGAGACGGAGATGTTAATTGGGGCCGAGGCTAAACGGGTGTACAGACGTGTTTTTGTAAATTAACGTTCGGAGTTTGATTTTTGTTGCTCGTTCGTGCGCCGCTCCAGACGCTAAATACAATAAGGGAGTGTTCAAACGTGATGGGGGAAAACACAAAATCAGGGACTTGTGCGATTGTTTGTACAAGTTTTTCAACAAACGTAGTGCTAGAATTTTTGTAAACATACTAATTATGACAACTATGGGGTTTCTACGGGGCATTAATAAGCATTAAATTCAATCCCGACAGCCATTAAATCTAAAAACAATTTTGAAAAAACATTTATTCATCAGAACAATTACTATAAACCTAATAAAAGTCCCACATGCCCTGGATTTTTTGAATGTTGATCAAATCATCTAAAAAGCCAAAGTAAGGGTTCAAAACGTACTATTTTCATGGTTTGAATTTTATGTAAATTATCTTTTTGAATATTATAAAGTCATTTGTTATATTCTGGTCATTCTGCTGCCCAATGGAATGGTTAGAAGTCAGTAGGTTTGACAAAATTACAGTGTAAATGTCTTGTTTTGACGTTGATTATGGCATTAAAAAGCATTACATTTGAATTGGTGAAACCTGCATAAACCCTGCTACCACTGCTACAAATTCAAGAAAATAAATTACACTTATTTGAAAGTTTACAACATAATTTTTCTTTTTAATCAGCTCTTTTTGTGGCATCGATCACTATACATCAGGGCTATTCAACTCAGTTTCCCAGATTTTTCACACACCACCACTTTAACGAAATTTGTGGTGGACAAAATATCCAAATATTTTACATTTGCAAAAGAGTTTTTGTTGGATTATCCTGCATTTGGGTTATTGTGTCAGTCATTTTAAGGCGAGACACTACAGGCAAAACTCTTTATTTTTGTTTTTTTGGTCAGTTTTCTCTCTCAACATATCAGCTTTCATGTGGAAACAACAAACTTGTCCAATCTGCTCTTGAAAATGTTTTATTCTTCCATTGAATCCACTTCATCCATAGATTTCTCTGGGACATTGTAACTTCAAAGGCCGTTTTCTTAAAATGCATTTTTCTCCCTTGAGACATAAAGATCAGCCTTAAAGTAGATCCTACACCAAACTGTACAATCTGGACTCAACAAGATTTTGACAAAACGTACTGAAGAAATTTTTGATATCTAATTCTAAAATGGATTTATTACAGTTTTAAGTAAAAAAAATTAGGCGTAATCCAAATTTTCAGGCCAGTTTTCAGCTAAAACTACTACTTTACTCAAAAACTAAATAAGAAATCCAAAATTCCCTCTGTATTTTTTGTTGGAACTAATATGTGTACAAAATGAAAAGAATTTTAAACTGGTTCTGTCTATGTTTTAAGATGTGTAAAAATGGCCAAAAATACACATTTGGGACATATACATCAAATGCACATTTCAACATTACATTTAAGTGAGTAATTCTTTATATTTAAGATTTTTTCCTCTTCATCTGCTTTGAATATTACTGTGATATTTTCTGCTGCATTATATCCCTCCTCTCTGTATTACATCCACTCCAAAGTCTGAAAACGTGACGCCGTGTGTATTTTAAACGCCTTAATCTCAGTAGAATCCAATAATAGTTGCGTCTCCTCCTTCACATGACCTGCAGTTATGTGTCTATCGCTCTCTTCTTCTCTCCCCCCGCTCTCTTCTCTCTTTACACGGCATAAATCGGGCAGATGAAAATGTCACGGCGCAGGTTCCTTTTGCAAAGAGCTTTTGATTGCCGCGCTCGTGTAATTGATTGTTCCAAGGACAGGGGGAAATCTGGAAATGTCATAACAGCGCTGCTTAGGTTGGTCCCACCGCCGGACGATCAATGAGAGGTAAAAAGAGATATCGATTCGCGCGCCGCAAAAACTGTAGCGTGAGACGAGGCAGAGAGACGGAGAGGTGCAGAGCTGTCACGGGAGCGCTATGGATTACCACGTCTCCTGAACGTACCGCGCGTTAGCTTAGCCGCCGGACCGCTAACTCGAAACACAAGTGTCAGGGTTCAGTTAGGTCTGGGCGATACGGCAAAATATTATCACGATTTTCTTGGGGCCAGTTTGATTTTATCACGATTCATGTTCACTTTGTATTTTTCTATTGACCTTATTCTGCCCCGCCCACTTTTGCTGTTTTTTGCACTTTTGTTGTAAACGCACTTCCGTTTGACGAGAACTCTGTTAAAGCTAATGATGAACGAGGGAAAAGTCTCACCGCTAAAATGTTACATAAAGTAGATTGATTTGTGTAAAATGTTTAATGAACACGAACAACAACAAGTCAACAACACAACGATTTCCTGGTCAGTCTGAAAACGTCTTTTTAGTCCATGTAGAACTTATTTTCTGTTGAGCTCGTCTGCTCCATGTAAACTACAACAGAAACAAGACGGCGGCGCGTACGGAAACTTCCGGAATAAGGTGAATAGAGCTGCACAATAGAAAAATATCTAATCGTGATTGGTCTGACCAGTGCGATTGCGATTTATGTTTTAATGATCAAATTTTAAACACAATTTTGTCGGGTTTCGTCGCGATTTTGTCACGTTCATTTGTGTTTGTCGTATTTAAACACATCTTTGTAACGTTTAGTCGCGTCTTTGCCGTTTGTAGGAGCGTTTTTGTCGCTTTTGAACATATTTTTATCGCTTTTGGTAGAGCTTTTGTACACAAACTACAGTTAACAGTTTTTATTCAAATCAAAGCAAGACATTTTGTTGATTTGGTTTAATTGTGCAGCCCTTGTCTATAAGAGGTAAGAAAATCATCTGCTCAGAGGCTTCAGAGGCTAAACAACAGGAGAAAAAGTGTGTTTGAACAGACAGCTGCGTTAAAGAGACAAACAGTCAATAACGATACAACGATTTCACAAAAATAGCAGATTGTGACAGGGACCAGTTCACGATTCGATCGCCGTATCACCCAGATCTAAGTTCAGTTACGTTTTGTAGTGTCCCAAATCAAAACAGTACTTTCACTTTTGAATTTCCTTCTGGATTAGTATCAGTATTTATCTTTCTGTTGTGAGAAATGGGGCGAGAGAGGAGATGCATTTGGCAAATAGTCGTGGTGGTGAGCAACGCCTTTGAAAAAGTGGTTCCCAGATGTATTTCCTTGAAGCTGGGCCTGTGATGATAATTACTAAATCGACTTATCGTTCAATATATGATCGACAGAGCAATATATATCTGGGACTCAATATTTATCGTGCGCATTTTCTTTGCACTTCAGACAATGTTTTCTTTGTTTTTTCAATACAGTTTCAGCTTTAGAGAGTGAAATAAGCAACTTTTATGACACATTGTCGCCATCAACTAAATGAAAATGGGTTTAATTGTGTATTTCACTCATGTTTTATTGATATTGGGCATTGGATTGTTGCTGATAGTGGTATAAAGTAATTACTATTATCGTTTATCGTGATATTTTCTGCAGCACTATATCACACAACAAAATTATTTATCGTGACAGGCCTACTTGAAGCCCTTCTTGTATGAATCATAGACTTGTATGAATCGTGCAGGTGCCCATTGCACGATTCTGTGTTTGGTCTTATAAGATTTATGGATGTCACACGACAAGACGTGAGGAATTAAAAGTCGTAAGATAGCTACAGTCGCACTGTGCGATGGTTCACACGGTCAGTGAATTTCAAGCTCAGGCTCCGTGTGATAAAATCATTGTAGTTGCACCTGTTAGCGGAGGCTAGCACGATATGCTAGCAGTGTTTTCGCGTATGTAAAAGTATCTAAATGAAAAAGAAATGGTAAGAGAAGGTCCCGTTCACAGCTCAGCGCCTCTGCTTGTGTTTACATTTTTACAAAGATTGATCTTTGATTCCAAACATGTCTGATATAAATTGTAGCTCGTCTTTGGTCGTATGACAGCTCTAAGTTTAGTTTTTGTCCCTCGTCTCACTCTGAGATTTACGAGCCACGATTTTGAGCCATGACTCAAGATTCTTCCCACGATCAGGAATCTTATGTCGCAGTTGGACTAAATCGTGTTGTGGACACTGGCTCAAAACTGTGGCTGCACAAATACATCACATTCTGAAAATATTACTTACATTTACAGCAATTGCGGTGTCGATGTTCCTTTACCAATTTTCCAATCATTTGTTTGGGATTTTGACTATTTCTTTTGCACATATTTTTACTTTGATGACGTGACCCTCTGACCTGACAAAGCAATGGTTTCTTGTTTCTTGGTACTGTGTTAGATGGTTTTGTGGGGGTTTGATCCTATTTTTGTGTCCCTTAAGACATTTAATCCTGCAGCCTGTGGCCCTGGGCTCAGAGACTCATGAAAAGTGCTTATAAACTCATCACTGTGAATATTTATGATTCTGGGACTGCCACAGTGACTTTTTTGAGCTTTAAACCATGTTCCAACATTGTTCCGTCATCAAAGTAGCATTCAGCTGCATTCATGCTGTTTGGACGAACGTTGGTTAGAAAATCCTCCCCCCTCCGAGCATCAAAAACACTTCCTACTGAACTCCCTCGATCAGTGACGTTTTTTCAGATCATCTATGTCCCTTATCTGAGAATCTTCTGCTGTGTAAATCCTTAAATCAGCACCAAACTCGTTCTGAGCATTTCTGCCTCTAAACACGATAACTGCTACTGCTATCCAGACCATAGTGTCTCTTAAAGTGCTAACATAACTTAAATTATGTTAGTTAGGTGCCATCTACTGGCTGCAGGCACTCAGTAAGTGTCAGGGCAGACAGCTGAGAAACTTGTTCATTTAGTACGTAATAAACTTTTTTTTGTTTGTTTCAAAACCTAAGATGGCAAATTTAAAGTACTCAAGAGCATGCTTGAAGGCTAAGAACAATATGGAAAATGCACAATATTTTTTTCCTTTAAACAATGGGTGATTAAGCAGCTGTTCTACATTAAAATGAATGGATTGCTTCCCCCGCTGAGCTCCGTTTATGGGCGGCTTGTCAGCTCAGACAGCAGAGAAACTTGTTCATTTAGTGCATAATATATATTTTTTGTTCAAAACATGAGATTTAAGGTACTCAAGAGCACGTTTAAAGGACAATAACAATATGAAAAATGCATAGTCTTTTTCCTTTAAACAATGGCTGATTAAGCAGCTGTTCTACATTAAAATGAACAGTTTTCCATTCGAGGGCATTCCGACTGTATCTTTACTTTTCTCTATCTTTACTTTCTATAAATTCAGCTTCATTCCAGACTCGCTGCGTCGTTAACGTGTCACGCCCGTCTTAAACACACCTTCACTTGGACATGGCTCTCGTTGTAAATATAATCCCTGACGCACTGAATAAACTCGACCGTTAGCCAGCTAGCTCCGCGGCCTCCCGCTCGCTCTGCTCCTGTGTGAATCCAGCCCGAGCTCTGCCAAGAGTCTGCTGCTCTGGATAAGGATAATAAACACTTCACTGTCTGATTTATGATGGACACACGGCTCTCTGACCTTTGCATATGTGCGCCTGCAGATATAAATTTACCCTGACACAGATTGGAGGTTTACAGAGCTTTATGACATGCTAAATCTCTCTGCGCGCCGTGGCACTCGCTTGTTTTGTAAGGCTAGTTAAGCCCCGGCAAGACGTCTGCCAAGCAACACAAATAACTTCTTTTTGTTACTGTATTTTTGATACTTAAAGTGCGAATGACAGGTTTTTCTGATTTTCTAATTTAGACTTTATTCAGTGCATTAATGCAGCTTGTAAACATGAATTATAGTTTTACACCAATCAGGTCGCTGTTTGTGGAGAAACGTTGAAAAATATGTTGAAAGTTACAGGAAGTAAGTAAATTGATGACATCACTTCCTACTGAACTTCCTCGATCAGTGACGTTTTTTCAGATCATCTACGTCCCTTATCTGAGAATCTTCTGCTGTGTAAGTCCTTAAATCAGCACCAAACTCGTTCTGAGCATTTCTGCCTCTAAACACGATAACTGCTACTGCTAGCCAGAACATAGTGCTAGCATAACTTAAATTGTGTTAGTTAGGTGCCATCTATTGGCTGCAGGCACTCAGTAAGTGTCAGGGCAGACAGCAGAGAAACTTGTTAATTTAGTGCGTAATAAACCTTTTTTTGTTTGTTTCAAAACCTAAGATGGCAAAAAACCCAATCAAAACAGATCGCCACAAACTGAAATATTTACACACCGAATGGAGCCCGGGATGGAACAAAAAACAGCCGTTGCCATGGAGATCTGCCATGTTTGCAGCGGGTGTGTTAAACTTTCATTGAGAAACATGAGCCAAAACGATGTAAAAACGTGTGCAAAAAATCCATGGAAGAACTTGATAAACTGCTGGTTAATACATTTATAAATAAATAGTGTTTGAATACTTTCAACACTGTTTTAAAGCAAAGTTTAGTATTTAGCGTCTTAAAATCTCCATTGATTTAACACTGAGCTACGTCAAAGTTCTGTTTTGTTTGACGTCACGATCCTGAGCTCAATATTTATCACAATCAGGTTAAAGTTAAGGTGAGGATTTGGGTTAAGATTAGATTATTTGTGTTTATTAATCGTTAATTTAGTTATGAGGTTTAACATTACAGCTTTAGGACCTGAAATGTCTCTATATATTGTCAAAAAGTAGCAGCAGTGCAGTTAAAAATATTGAAATACTGTCTGTGCTGTACATTTCTGTGATTTTTCTTGAAGATCAGGCTAAAGTTTCATGCACTTTGGCTTATACTTATTTAAACTATTTTGTTTTTTTGTTGTTTTTTTTATGTGAAGCACTTTGATCTTCTTTACGCTGCTGTAATGTGCTTTATACAACTGTGATTGATTTAAATTTCAACACTTTTCTTGTCGTCGTTTGCTGCAGTCAGTCTCAAAGTGCCGCTGTCGGTGGTTTGTGATTAGGCCCGATCCCTCAGTGTTGTGCTTCTGCTCGTGCCTGTGAAGGATGCTCTGTATTCTGAGCGCACTCGTCCCGGTGACATAATCATTTTTGTTTTGCGTCCTTGACTCTGATCTCGTGTGGGAGAGCGATACAGCCCAGTGTTCAGTGACGCTGCAGGAGACATCACACTTTCAGGGAGGATGACGACGGGGACGGTTTTTATTTCATTTGTTATAGAATAGACAATAACTTCAGACGTACCAAAAGGATTTAAAACAGGGCTATTCAACTGAAGGCCCGGGGGCCAAGTCAGGCCCGCCAGACGTTATGATCCGGCCCTTAACCCTCTTCAAAAAATATAGAAAATATTTTATCTCTTGTTATTGGTTTAGTCCTGTTTAGACCTGGTTTAGTCCTGGTTTAGACCTGATTTCGTCCTGGTTTAGACCTGGTTTATACTTGTTTTAGACCTCGTTTATTCCTGGTTTAGCCCTGATTTAGGGTTTAGTCCTGGTGTAGACAGGTTTTAGTCCTGGTTTATGGTTTAGTCCTCGTTTAGACCCATTTTAGACCTAGTTGAGCCCTAATTTAGTCCTTATTTAGACCATGTTTATTTCTGGTTTAGACCTGGTTTAGTCCTGGTTTAGGGTTTAGTCCTAGTTTAGACCTTGTTTGGTCCTGGTTTAGACCTGATTTAGTCTTGATTTAGTCTTGGTTTAGACCTGATTTAGTCTTGATTTAGTCCTGGTT
Organism: Rhinogobius similis; assembly: GCA_019453435.1. Lineage (NCBI taxonomy): Eukaryota > Metazoa > Chordata > Actinopteri > Gobiiformes > Gobiidae > Rhinogobius > Rhinogobius similis. The sequence goes on along the minus strand of CM033624.1, from coordinate 33,922,016 downwards.
TAGACCTGATTTAGTCTTGATTTAGACCTGGTTTAGTCCTGATTTAGTCCTGGTTTAGGGTTTATTCCTGGTTTAGACCTGGTTTAGTCCTGATTTAGTCTTGGTTTAGACCTGGTTTAGACCTAGTTTAGTCTTGGTTTAGACCTGATTTAGTCTTGGTTTAGACCTGGTTTAGACCTGGTTTAGTCCTGGTTTAGACCTGGTTTAGTCCTGGTTTCTGGCACGTTTCTGATCCAGAGGACAAAACCATCTAAAAAATCTGGCCAAAAAGTTGAATAGCCCTGATTTAAAATGACTTCATACTAAACTGCTGTTTATAGAGTGCACTGCGTAATAAAAACATAATAAGTAAAACATAATATAAATGTAAATTATTTTCAGACATCTATATTTTGTACTCTGCATTCTTGGTTTTAGGTCTTTACTTTAAAGTGCATATGAAGGTTCTCGTGTTTTTTTTCTAATTATGTCTTAGTTTGGTGGAAGGGCACCTGTGGTAAATATTTATCATAGATTTACATCTGTGAAGTTGCAGTTTGTGAAGACATTTTGAAAAATAAAAGTTCAAAATTACGAAGTGCCGAGTTCTAAAACAGATCTCCCTGTGATGTCATCAAGAGGCGACGTATCAATGAAAATACAGAGACACTTTACAGCAACCGACATGTTTTCTGACAGTTCAAACCATCATTCCACAAAATTTAATAATAAAAGGTGTTATAAGGTATTATTATTTGTCAAATAATAACTATTGCGTAATTACTATAGATTTTGTCCCTTGTTTACAGTCTGGTTGCTATGGTAACGGTTGTACAATCGCCACTAACTATGTCATATTTGCTGCTCATGTCCAACCAGGAAGTAACATTATAAACTTTACAAAAACTGGGGACAAACAGGCAAAATGTTTAGTAAAATCTTAAATATAATCATGTCCACTACTTTTTTGTGTTTTCAAACCCGTCACATAGACTTTAACAACACAGCGTGCGATCACAGACGTACTAAATGTATCTATCCGACTAAAAAAAGCACGCGGCGCAATGAGGAACTTTATCTAGCATCAAATATTCAGGAGATAACCTTTTCCCGGCGGCGTACAGCGAGAGGCAGCCATTTTGAGCCGGAGTGGGCCCTTCTCGCGGCGCATTCTTCAGCTTTAGTGCGACTTTGAAGAGCTTGTCACGGCTCTCCCGCTCTCAGAATGCCATCTATAACGGCATAAATAAAACATGGCCGACACAAACCCACTGCCTCGCTCCACTTTAGGGGCGCAGCAGAGGTTCAAACCCACCCGTCACAGCCCGACTGGACCATACCGGAGTTTGACCATAGAACTATAATAAAACCTGGAAGATGAATCCAAAATGGCGCCCTGTTTATCCCTATGGAGTGAGCTCATTGGCGCATGACCCCAAAAAAAGTCTTACTTCCGCATTTACTTCCTGATACGGAGGCTGACATCTTTGCTTTAGGGCGTCACGTGACGACAATCCCCCATGATGCTTTGAGCGACGTGAACGACCAGCAGCTGCAAGTTTTTGTGCTAACGTTAGCTTGTGTGATTGTAATTGTGTTCTTCATGTTAGACACACGTGAAGCGTCTAAAATTAAATAAAATACAACTTACAGGTGTCTCTAGTCGAGCCTTTTCCACGAGCTTCTGTTTGTATCGTCCGACGCTCGTTCATGTGACTCGCACATGTTTGCGGTGACGTCACTTCATATAAAAACGGTAATTTCTGTGATTTTAGAAACGGTAGAAAAGAACATTTCCTTCTATTTTATTTAAATACCGATAATAATGAAGTACTGTCTGCAATTATAATGTCCAATTATAGAAAAAGGCTGGGCCCAAGAGGCTGCAGTACCTCACACGGCCACTAATCAATCTGGGACCACAGACAGAGGGGGCGTGTCTTATCCAGTTTATTTAATTCATCCATGAGTTCGACGCGATTTAAAAAAAAAGTTTAAACGACTTGAAATCTTCATCCTGATCTGAGTCGACTCGTCTCGTTTACGTGTACCAGATTTTTTTTTTCCTTTTGTCTTTCAGTTTTTAAACACAGAGCAAAAAAAGTTAACCATTGACAGAAAAAGAGGCAAAAGTGGGCGGGGCTGAATAAGGTGAATAGATTTTTATTATTCTATGAAAATATCCGTACTTTCTTCGTTTAGTCATAGTTTTAGTCAAAGAAATGAATGTCGTTTTAGTCATTTTTTACAAGCCAGTTTTACTTTTTAGGCCAATATTTTTCAACAAGCTTTTTTTTGAGTCTTGTCACACTTTTTTGATTGAAAACTTTCTGCGGCACACCACTTAAATATTACCGAATCAGCATTTAGGAACGAAAAGTGCCATTTAATTGTATCTGGTTCTTTAAATGTAGAAATGCTGATTGTTTTGCTCGCTTTTTGCTGAAGATGTTAACAAGTTTTGGGGCTATTTTTCCTAAAACGTCTGACGAAAATGAGCCCCGATTCAAACTGAAGCTGTTTCTGGACTCTTTGTGAAGCTGAGACGCTGTAGTTTTGGCCTCTGATTATGATTTACTATAATTATAAGTTTGTTGTTTGCTTCAAGTTCTGCTCAGAGGAATATCAGAACATGAATTCGTCCAGATTTTCTTTCTTGTTAAATTTATGAAGAGGTAAAGCTGGGGTCGTGTGTGATTCCGGTTTTGGGCTTTTGTTGGTTTAGACAAGTCCTCTTTCAAAGCTGAAGCTAATTTAAAGTGCGTATGACAGGTTTCTATGATTTTCTAATTTTGACTTTAGTGTATTAATACTTGTTGTAAACAGAAATTATAGTTTTACACCAATCAGGTCACGGTTTGTGGAGAAAAGTTGAAAAACCTGTTGAAAAATACAGCAAGTAAACAAACTGATGACGTTATGCATCATTTACACAAAATGAACTACTTTTTTGACCCTTTAAACATTAATTCAACAAAATAAAAGTGTTCACATTTATTTTTATTTGTTTACAGTTTACAGTGTTGTTGCTATGGTAATTTCCTAGCGTGATGTCATCATTTACAACCAGGAAGTAAAATTAAAAAGCTAAAAATTGCGAAAACGGTGTAAAATTTGTAAAGAATTTTAGCTAATTTTGAAATATGTTTATCTGAACTACATTTTGGTTAAATGAGTAGCCCAACCTGTCATGGGCCCTTTAAAGTACCTCTGCCTTTTAACTATTGTGTAATTTATATGGATTTTTACCCTTGTTTTCTGAATGGTTGCTAGGTAACAGTTGTGGAATTACCTCTGTCATATTCGCTGCCCATGAAGTACAATTATAAACATTACGAAAAACTGGGGACAAACAGGTAAAATGTTTAGTAAAATCTTCAATATAATCATTTCGTTCACTACGTTTTAGTGAAATGTGACGTCAAACCTGTCAGATATAGACTTTAAAGTGGCAGATTTAGCTCGAAACGAGAAAGCGACGTACGGTTGAAAATAAATAGACAGTTAACACTCATTGATACAAGTTTAAACTGTCATTCATCAAAATAAAAGGTGTTATCTGGTATTATTATTTGTCAAATCGTAACTATTGTGTAATTTATATGGATTTTTACCCTTGTTTACAGAATGGTTGCTAGGAAACAGTTGTGGAATTACCTCTAACCATGTCCCCAGTTTTTTGTAATGCTTATAATTGTACTTCATGGGCAGCAAATATGACAAACAGGTAAAATATTTAGTAAAATCTTCAATATAATCATTACGTTTTAGTGAAATGTGACAGAAAAGTGGCAGATTTAGCTCAAAATAAGAAAGAACTGAGAGAAAAGCCAGTTAAAACAAGCCAAATCATCTAAATTCATGGAGTAAACGTGTCTAAACAAGTCATAAATCCCTCCAAACACGGCCAGTCCGTCTGAACATGTTTAAGCGTGCGTTTGTACAGTGCAGCGTCTCCTCTCTGTCCATTAGTCGTCCAAAGCGCTTCACCTCCGGGCTTTTCCTCTACGGGCTCTTGTGAAATATTGATAGAGAGAGAAAAGTCGGTCTTTCTGGAGAGGCGTTCAGCGGAGCGGCCAGTGCGGGACTTGAGAGTGCTGCCCTTTGGTGAAGAGCAGGAAATATTAAGCACACGAAGAGCGTAAGAGCCCGGACAGCGCCGTTATGTCACATTTATATTTAAAGATCTCCAAAATGCACCGGACCAAAGGCTGCAAATCCTTCACACGTGAGACTCTGCTGTCAAACTCTTCAGAGGGAGACGTGTCGGGCGGCTAATGCGAGCAGAAAAGGTTATCGGCAGTGAAAAAAGACATGTTTTCCCCGAAGAAACTTAAGTGCATTGTGTTTTGTAGCATAAGATTACGGCTTTAGTTTGTACAATTTGATGACGTCAGAATCAGATGAAAAGCAGGGGCCAGTCGAACCTATTTTTTTTCCTTTTTATATGTTCTGCTTCAAAGGCTTTGTCAGGAAACAGGAAAGATGTGGCATGAAATAAGGAGAGAGAAGGTAAAGACATTCGGCAAATGGAGAATTATTAGACTAGTTATATAATAATTTCTGTTGTGCATTGAGACTTTTTAAATACATTATTAATCAAATAAAGACTGAAATATTGGACTGAAGGTCTCTAGAGAGAGAATATTTATGAGTAAAGTATATTATTGAAAAAAATCTGAATTTGTTTAATTGTTTTTGACATTTGTATTTAATAATGCCCCTGTCTTTGTGTGTGTTTGTGTCCGTTTAGTCCAGATGACGATTATGATTATCAAAATACGGCTACGGTTATTTTTTTATGGTCACTGCAAGTCGATTAATTGTTGCAAATCCATTGCCTGGCCTCCATTCTAATCTCCATGTTTTATTCAATCCTGTCATTAATTTGGAGACGCCGCCACGTAATTTGACTTCAGAGGGGCGGGACAAACATGTGTCAATCAGACGAACAGTGGACATGACGACAGCACCAGGGCAGTCCGGTTTACGAAAGGCAGAGAGCTGTGTGTCCGTCCAAAATGGCTGTAGCAGTAAAGCTTCCTCTGACCGTGGTTTGAACGACACGTCCTGGTCTTTTAAAAGAGAGGAACCCCAATATTTTCTCTGTGGTGGACGCCATTTTGCTTGTTATACTTGTAATCGCGGCACACGGATGTGACGTTCTCCTCTCACGGCTCTGATTGGCTCGGTTGCCGCAAAATAGAGGAAGTAGAGGTTTACCGATCAGGCCCAAACACACTTTATTTAAAAACTGAAAGATATTGATTGTGGGAACGGCTGGTCAGGCTGGCAAATCAGGCCCTCAACACAACCTCCAAAAATATAGGGAATGTTTTGTCTCTTGTCATTGATTTAGTCCTGGTTTAGACCATAATTCAAAAGCGTTGAGTACGTTTTCAGCCCCAAGGACAAAAACATCTGAAAAATCTGTCCCTAGTTAAAATAAAGTTGACTAGCCCTGCCCTATCTTTGAATTTTTATTTTGAATCAGCTCTTTTTTGGACAATATTTTGCTATAAACAGTGTACTTAATATTCAGATTTTGCATCTCTTTTAGACAACAGTCATCAATATTATCTAAATTTCGATAAATCACCTTTCTCTAAACTTTTCGGTACCACTTTATAATAACTAAATCTTATTTTGCCTTAATAAAGCATTAAAGACTCAATTAATAATGAATATATAGTTTATTAAACATGATTCAGGCTTAGTAACGACTTAATTAAGGTTGGGATTAGGGTTAGAAATTAGAGTTAGCATATTTGTTAAATAGTTACTAAGCCTGAATCATTCTTAATAAAGTATTTGTTGATTATTAATTAAGTCTTTGTTCATGCTTTATTAAGTCATGAATAAGTGTAGTTATTATAAAGTGTTACCAACTTTTCTTGTTGATTCTTTGACATTTAAAAGTCTGGGTCACTTTATTACTGCAACCAAAACCAATACGTAAAAAGCACTTTATTTATTTGCTATTAATCCATGTAGTTTGTGAATCCTCCACAGTTTGCAGCTCCGTCCTTCCTCCACTCCCTCTCGGTGTTTGCGCTCGGCACGTAAACAATCTGCGCTGACTCAGCTCTGATCGGCCGACGGGAAACGTGTCAATTAGAAATACTGTGTCGTTTAATTACGCGTTAATTGGAGCCATAACGTTTGCGTTGCACGAGTCTGCGCGCCGAACAGGTGAATAATCAAAGTTGTAATTGCTGTTTACAAGATTGTCAGGGAAAAATGACGCGACAGATTGCCCGTAATCTCTCCAAATTTGGTTTAATTGTGTCGTTTCAACTCCTGATAATTGAATCTGCCTTTTCCGCCCGCGCGCCATCATCTTTCCCCGGCATCAGCATGCGCCTTCTGCAACACGTTTTATTCCTCTTGTCAACAAAATCAATTTTCTAAACATGAACCACTACATATTAAGATGTTTGATAGCCAGTTTTTAATCTTTTTCACTCAAGCGCTTTTGACATTTGAATTGGATTTTACAGCGTGCCAGTTAAAGCGGCTTAGGCCATTCCCGTCCAGAACAAAAGCTTTTACTTTCATTAGACTTTTTTTTTCCCTTTTGAGGCTTCTGTAATCGGCGTCGGGACCGGTCCTTCGCAGTAACACTTAACGAGGAGCGAGGACGATCAATTTTCCGGTGTCACTCATCGGGCGTTGATTGTTGTAAACGTCGAGAGTCGGGGCAGGCGAAGGCAACGGGGAAGTCGTCAATCACGTGTTACTAAAGATGTTATGGCCGGCTCGGTCGACACGAGGAAATGCACTGTTGTGTTAAGTGTTTGCAAGGTTTCTGTTTGTATTTTAATCTGTAGAAACTTTTGTATTTAGGGATGTGCAATTAATCAAATTTTTTATGAGATACTGTCACTTCTAACTGCTCAGGTGTTGTTAATGTCAGAAAAACATGTGGTTTGGAACAGAGTTTAGTAGGGCTGTAGTCGACTAAAGACCTACCCTATTGACCGATTAATCCAGTGTTTCCTTTTCGGGTCGGGACCCCCAAAACAGCCATGTAACCAACTCGGGACCCCCAACGCGAAATGAAAATAGCACTAGTAATAATTTTAAGTGTTAATCCATGTAATATCAGGTTTAATGTTGTTTATTTCAATAGTTGACACGAGGAAATGCACTGTTGTTTTAAGTGTTTGCAAGGTTTTTGTTTGTATTTTAATGTTTTCAGTCGGTAGAAACTATTTTGTGTTTAGGGATGTGCAATTAATCGAGTTTTTAATGAGATTCTGTCATTTCTAATTGCTCAGGTGTTGTTAATGTCAGAAAAACATGAGGTTTGGAGTTTAGTAGGGCTGTAGTCGACTAAAGACCTGCCCTATCGACCGATTAATCCAGTGGTTCCCAAACTTTTCGGGTCGGGACCCCCAAAACAGCCATGTAACCAACTCGGGACCCCCAACGCGAAATGAAAATAACACTAGTAATAATTTTAAGTGTTAATCCATGTAATATCAGGTTTAATGTTGTTTATTTCAATAGCTGAGTGTCTTTTTGAACCCTATTCAACCAAAAGATACTATTTTTAAATTAAAAATAGTGTAAACAGTGTCAAATTTATCAAAACTATATCTTAAAATCATCTTGCGACCCCCACTTTGGGAACCACTGGATTAGTCGACTTGGCGTAGATAGTGTCTATATATTCATCAGTGTGTAGTAAAAATATATAAAAACTACGTTCCTCCATGTATCTAACCAAAACTGCACTCAAAAGAACACAACTGCACAAAACTTCATGCAAAAACAACTATTTATGTATAACTAACAAATAAATACTGTTTACTTGTAGAATTTATGTATAAAGTCAGACTAAATGCACGATTCACTCCAAAATCTTCAGCTCACTCACTCCATATCTACTGGTTTTTGCTGTTTTCGCCATATAATCCTTAAAATCTGAATCAAATAATTAGTCGACTAATAAAAATGTTGGTAGACTAATACACCATCGACCGATTAATCGACTAAACGATTACAGCCCTAGAGTTTAGACCAGTTTGTTTGACTGTTTTTTGCGGTAAGTTATTAAGAATCTGTATTGTTCAAGACATAGAATAAAAGACGTAAATTGTGCCACGTTCCTGTCTCGATTACTCCAAAGTCTGTGTGTCGGGTTCTGTGTGACACGTGTGGTTTAAATTTAAAGAACTAGGAAAATCTGTCGTTTCAGGAAATTAATATAGAAAATGATTTTAAGTTTTGAACTTTTGAATTAGACTGAATTAAAAGTGAAAACTGATGGATCAATAAGAATAGAAAAAAAACATGATTAATTTTGCCGTACCTGAAAAAAAATCTGAAATCTTCCAAAGAAATATATTCAAAATTGATAAATATGTTTCAGAATAAACCAGGACGAGAGGTGTAAATTTCATGTAAGAAAATAAAAAAGAAAGCCTTTTGTAAATACTGCATCATGATGAGTTGAATTGTTTTGATTTATTTTCAGTTTCTTAGAAACCATTAAGGTTCAAAAGAGTGGATTAATTTTTTAAAAACAGTCATGTTTTAGTCATCGCATGCTATAGTTTTGCATAAATATTTGACCAAGAGAGTCACACTTTTTGAAAGCGCGTGGACATTTGTAAATTGAGTGTCACTTTTTGCTTTCATTCCTCCCCTCTCAAAAGGATTTTCATTTGTACATATTACTTTTTTGTTAACTGTGTTTGAATACATTCTATATCCTTGCATTAAACTTTAAACCTATGTACGCCATTTCCCATACTACTTTAATTAATCATAACTCAAAGTTTTGTTTTCTCTGTTCCTCTTTCCAGCATTTTTTATTGTTTTGTTGAAGGAACATTGAAAACTTTTATTCACTGCAAACTATGACATATCTTTAAAAGCATATTTTGTGCTCGAAGTTTAGACTCATTTCGCGTTCCTCGTTCTTTAGCGTTTTCTAGTATGAACATTGAACATTCTTATTTACTTTTTTTGTTTCGTATTTCGTGCCTAAAGATTAACTTTCCCCTCTCTTTCTCTCTCTTCTAGTGTACATGCCCGACGATGACACCATTTTGGAGGAACCCATCGCCGAGGACGACGGGGACAACGACACTCAGACGGAGGAGGAGTGTTCGGAGAAAACCAGCCCCAAACTGTCCCCCGAGGAGCGCGAGCTGGACAACAAAAGCACCAACACCTACAGCAACGCCAACTCCCCCGTCAGCGTCCTGTCCAACCAGGAGGCGGAGCTCGAGTCCCGCCTGAGCGACTGCAGCGACCGACTGTCCGACTTCAAACCCGCCCTGTCGCCTCCCGAGAGCCAGCGCGACGACGAGACGAGCCGCGGTTCGAAATGCAAAGAGGAAAACACGGGAAACAGTTTGGAGAAAATGCGGGCGGCCTATGCAAACTTCCTGTCGGATTCGTACTGGACGGGAGTGGATTTGAAAGTAGCAAAAAACGCCAGCAAAGCTAACTGCGATAGCACCAACGGGAGCGCCGCCAACACCACCAACAGCAGCAACAACAACAAAGGCGAATTCGACTGGCACCAGGACGCGCTGTCGAAAACTCTTCAGCAAACCGTCTCCCCCAAACCCACGTCCAAGCCGAACCTTTTCAGCTCGGTGCATCTTTACCGGCAAACCACCAAACCGTGCGGGTCGGTGTTCACGGGAGCGAGCCGATTCCGCTGTAAGGACTGCAGTGCCGCTTACGACACGCTGGTGGAGCTAACGGTGCACATGAACAAAAGCGGACACTACCAAGACAACAACCACAGCAAACAAGCCAGCAACTCCGCCTCCTCTTCCAAATCCCGAAAGCGCAATTTGCAAGATCTGGAAGGCAAGGAGGACGCGCAGAAAGTTTTAAAATGCATGTTCTGTGGCCATTCGTTCGACTCGCTGCAAGATTTGAGCGTGCACATGATCAAAACTAAGCATTACCAAAAAGTGCCTTTGAAAGAGCCGATCCCGGTGATCACGCCCAAACTGTTGCCGCCAGCAAAAAAGCGAGCGTTCGAAGTCGCCAGGCCCTGCTCTCCCGACTCCACCACGGGCGTTTCCGGGTTTACCGACGCGCAGCGGGCGGCCAACATGTCAAACGCCAACAATAACCGCTACGGCTATCAGAACGGGGCGAGCTACACGTGGCAGTTCGAGACGTGCAAGTCGCAGATCCTCAAATGCATGGAGTGCGGCAGCTCTCACGACACACTCCAGCAGCTCACGACTCACATGATGGTCACGGGACATTTCATCAAAGTGACGAACTCTGCTTCCAAAAAGGGAAAACAGTTGGCGCTCGACCCGTTGGCGATTGAGAAGATGCAGGGGTTGGCGGAGCCGGCCGTGAGCGAGACGGACGGAGAAAAGGCCTCTTCTCCGAAAACTCCTTCGCCCGGGGGAAGCGAGAGAGACAGCCAGGGCGACTGCGCTTCAGACAAAATGGAGGAGAGCGGCGCTAAAGATGACAAGCCTGAAAGCGAGGATCAAAAGCCAGGAAATGGATCTTTTAAGTACCCTTATCTGAGAGAGGAGGACCTGGAGAAGGACTCAGGTGGAGGAGGGGATATACTCAAGTCGTTAGCCAATACAGTCGCCTCTGCTATCAATAAAGCGCAAACAGGAACGCCGAGCTGGAGCGCCTACCCGAGCATCCACGCCGCCTATCAACTCTCGGGCATTATCAAAAGCCCCCCTCTCTCGACCTCTCCGCCCGCCCAGCTCAAGCACGCGTTTAACCACAAGCTGAGGCCCATCGCGCCCAAGGGAAAGCTATACTCCTCTCCCCAGGGACAGCAGCAGCATCAAAACACGGACATCAAAAAGGAAAAGGTGGGCATTAGCGATGGTAAAGAAAGTCAGAATCTCAAGTTTGATCTCGGCGAGAACGATGACAGCGATTGTCAAGATGAGTCCTCCTGCTCTTCAAAGCTGGATGTGGATTGTGCGACTGAGGAGGCGATCAAAGACAAGTCGAGCCCCGATTTTTCTGACAGGGGCAAGACGCCGCCGAGTCCCTGCGCCGGCAACGGACGCGGCACTTCAGAGGCTACCAATGACACCACGGATATCCTCGCAGTTAACCCTCTTAGCGCGCTGCAGTCCGTCTTAAACACGCATCTAGGCAAAGCGAATAAGCCCAACAACTCCAGGCAAGATAAATTAGCAGCTCATGCCCAAGCCATTTTCGCTGACATGAACCGCGGCAACGACAAACAATCTCGAATGCTCGGGAGTCCAGCGAGGAACAAGCCGGATAATCCCTTCCTTTTTGTTAACGACGATCAGCCGATAGACCTGACCAAATCGTCGAAACACAGCAAGACCAGTTCTTCGCTCATGCAACCGTCCACGCCGGTGCCGCACAAGTACGCGTTGTCCGACATCGCCGACATGGTGAAGGTGCTGCCCAAAGCCACCACGCCAAAACCGTCGCTCCAGTCGCGGCTCCCGACGATGAAGCTCGAATCGGACGTCCGCCGGTTCGAAGACGTGTCCGCCGAGGTCTACTCCGTCCACAAGCGCAAAGGAAGGCAGTCCAACTGGAATCCGCGCCACCTCCTCATCCTGCAGGCTCAGTTCGCGTCCAGCTTATTCCAGACATCGGAAGGCAAATACTTACTGTCAGATTTGGGCCCGCAAGAGCGCATGCAAATCTCCAAATTCACCGGACTGTCCATGACGACCATAAGCCATTGGTTAGCGAATGTCAAGTACCAGTTGCGGAAAACCGGAGGGACGAAATTCCTCAAAAACATGGATTCAGGTCATCCGGTTTTCTACTGTAATGACTGCGCCTCACAATTTAGGTCACCCGCTACCTTTATTTCCCATTTGGAGTCACATCTGGGGTTCCAAATCAAAGACATGTGTAAGATGCCAGTAGAGCACCACACGAAAGTGGAGGAGCCCGAACTGCCCAAGGCCCTAAGCGTGCGGCCCTCCCCCGACGCCCTAATCTCGGAAGAGGACATGGACTCCAAATTCAAATGTAAACTTTGCTGTCGGACATTTGCCAGCAACCACGCGGTCAAACTGCACTTGAGTAAAACGCACAGCAAGTCGCCCGATAACCACTCACAGTTTGTAGAAATGGACAAGGATTAGGCTTTTGATATGTTTTTTAATTCTAATTTTAACACACGGGTTCAGTCATTTCACACAGCCATTTTTGTCTTTATTTTGTTAGTGCAGTGGTTCTCAAACTTATCACTTTACGCAGTTGGCATGATATTTTGAACTCAATTGCGTTACTGAGGAATAAACTCAATTCTTGACACCAATATAAGATAAGTAGGGCTGCAATTATTAATCGACTAATTGTGAATAGTCTACCATAAAATTGTTAATGGACTAATTAACTGAACTATACTCAACACATGTCAAAAGACCTTTTATAACAAATACTGTGATTTTAACGCATCAAAATGAAAATTATTGCTTATTTTCATCAATAATACACTTCATTCATAAAAATTCTCTTTAAAAGCCTTCAGTCGTCACATTTCAACCTTTATTTCGCTGATAATGTGTTTAAAAAGTTAAACTATACAATGGACATAATTGTTTGACTTATGGACTACTAAAATAATCGTTTTTGACAGCCCTCAAGATAAGCCTTTCTAGTCTTTAAATCAGGGCACAATGAAAACTGACCTGTCACAATTACAACTTCTGATGCACAATATATTGTTCCAGAAAATATCACAATAAGATGATATTGAATCTACAGTAGCCACGCACAGTAACCCGAAAAAACCCAGTGAAACGTTTCCAAATGAACTAAAATCATGAGCTGTAGTAAATAAATAGATGAAAACAAGCTCAAGATCATTCCAAAGCTGTTCAGGAAAAGTCACATTTTGTCCTATTTATGGGATATTTTTAGTATCAATACTTGCTCAAATGAGTATCTTGTTTAGACACTAGTTTAGAATCAATTAGGATTTTGATATTTTGGCAAGACTTGGACTAAAAACACGACTAAATGAGGTCTAAAACGAGACTAAATCAGGTCTAAAACTAGACTAAATCAGGTCTAAAATTGTGTCTAAAACCGGACTAAATCTGGCCTAAAATTGGGTGTAAAACAGGACTAAATCAGGTCTAAAATGGTCTAAAACAGGGCAAAATCAGGTCTTAAACAGGACTAAATCAGGCCTAAAATTGTGTCTTAAACAGGACAAAATCAGGTCTAAAACCGGACTAAATCAGGCCTAAAATTGTGTCTAAAACAGGACTAAATCAGGTCTAAAACAGGACAAAATCAGGTCTTAAACAGGACTAAATCAGGCCTAAAATTGTGTCTTAAACAGGACTAAATCAGGTCTAAAAACAGGACAAAATCGCAACTAAATTCTGAAATATTAAATCAGGATTAGCCTTTAGTAGTGGTTCACATGACTCAAAATGTTAATTCTGGGTCACATTTTAATCTTAGTGTTTAGTCCATTTAGTTTGCACTTAAGAGGCACAAAAACTGCAAATATGTGCGTCTTTGCAAAGTTCACACTTCTCTGTAATTTGTCTCTAGAGCTGGACGACATCAGCATTTTGATAATACTGGGAATGTTATTTTGAAGATATGCAAAATATGGATATTGAATGGATCATTTATAGTAAAAATGCAACAAAAACAGATGTTTAAAAATGGAAAAGTGATGTTTTACTTTTAAATTATGGTATATTTGGTGATATTTCTGCACTTTTGTGATTAATTATACAGACATTTTACATTTAAAGACATGTTTTAACACATTTTTGTTGGATTTACACAATATTGACGTCAGGATACTCCCAAAAATATTGCGGTATTCATTTTTACGCAGCCCTACTAAAACAACAGCTACAACAATGCAATAAATCACAGTTAATAACGCAGACCTAGAGTTCGCGCCCCACAGTTTGAGAACCACTGGCGTAGCGTGACGTTCAGCCGCGCCGCTTTAGAACGTGTATAACTGAATAAACAAACACTTTACGAGATACTTTTTGCACCCCGCTCCGATGCATCACCAGTAATGAAGTGTATTACTGCTTGGAAAAAAGAAGAAAAGAAAAAAAAACATTATTGCTGATGTCTGCATGCAGTCTCCCTGGCTATGACTACTATTTATTTGTATGATATGTCGAGTTTCAATTGTACTCCGAGTGAGGCGCGATAATGGACTAATTGTAAGCTCCATCCTGTGATATTCCACTCCTGCTGTTCAGACGGACAGGCCCGGCACACGGCTGTACAGTGTAACGCTTTGTAAAGACGACTTTTGTGTTGCAATGATAGAAGAAAAAAGAAAAAGCACTTTAAGAAATGTTTTATCACCCGTGCACTGTAAAAATTAGACTGGAATGTTAGCGCGAGTAGAGACGACTTGAATTTACAATCTGGATTTTGAGTTATTTTGACAGGTTTATTTTTTGAGTGTAGCTTTAATTAGGTAAAAATAATTGATAGAATTATTTTATTTAGTTAAAGCTACACTCAAAAATGTTATGTTGACCGTAAATGTATTATTTTGTGTTGATACAAAGCAAGATTTTAAGTGACTGTACTTAAAATGTACATTTGCAATTAACAATGATATAAAATTCAAATTAAGTTTTTTTTTGTTCTAGTTTCATTTTATTTTATATTTAGTCAAATTGACAGCCTGTCAAAAAAAATTATATTATTTTTTTACTTGCACACACATTTTTAATTATATGAAAAGCAAAAATAAACAAAAATAATAATAATAATCACACAAAATTATATAAATATATTGTGGTATATTTTCCTTTTGAATAATGTATACATTTTACTTTACCTTAAGTCTTTTTGCTTTGTATCAACACAATATATTTTAAAAGGGAAAAAGTGGCTATATTTAAGGTTAATTTAATTTTTTGTCTACCTTAAAAATCAAAAAAAGAGCTTTTCCTAATAAGTAAATAAATGTCTAAACTACTCAAACTGTTATTGTGAATTCAAGTCATTTTAACTCGTGTCGACACTCTTTTTTACAGTGTTTAGATTAAGATTCTGTAAAACACTCAAAACCGATTCGGCCAAACGGGACGGCGATGCTTCACTGTAAATATGTTTTAACGGAAAAACACACACGACGGTCCCAAAACAGCAGCATCGAGGCAAACGATCCGTGTGAAACCTGCACCTTTTTCTACTTATTCAAATAAAGACTTAACATTTGATAAGATCTGCCTGTTCATTTCTTTTTTAACGGCGTCAGACGAGAGACGTGCTGCTAAAATTAAGCGCCGCCGCGGTCCCTCGTACTTAGCACAACATCTGCTCCACATCTGCAGATCAAGAACAATAGATTCACACTTGTACATCATCTAAAAATATGGTCCGGAGCAGCAGGAGCGAGCGGCGCAGACAGAGGGGGCGGAGCTCTGAACGACGGGAGCACAGAAGACGCTGCAGGGATTCAGGCCAGGGTTTCCAAACCTGGGGGCCGGGGCCGCTAGAGCAATGGTTTGTCTCACACTCAGAGTACACCTTAAAGGGCCTATGACGGGTTTAAATACACGTTTAACTAAAATGCAGTTAAGATAAATATATTCAAATTTCTACTAAAATCTTTACAAATTTAACCCCAGTTTCGCTGTTTTTTAGGTTTTAAAGTTTACTTCCTGGTTGTAAAGTATGACATCACGCTAGGAAATTACCATAGCAACCAGAAATTACCATAGCAACCACACTGTACACTGGCCAAAACTCATGTAGTGTCACAGATTTTGTTCATTTGACAAAGAGAAACACGCCTTTATTTTGTTGAATCAAAGTTTAAAGGGTCAAAAAAGTAGTTTATTTTGTGTAAATTATGCATGACCTTTGTCTCCCCAGTGTGATGTCATCAGTTTATTTACTTCCTGTAATTGTCAACAGATTTTTCAACTTTTCTCCACAAATAGCGACCTGATTGGTGTAAAACTATAATTTGTATTTACACAAAGTATTAATGCACTGGATAAAGTCAAAATTAGAAAATCATAAAAACCTGTCATACACACTTTAAATTTGAGTTTCCGGCAAATAAATGGGTTTACTAGTCAAATATAATCAATTATTACTATTATATTTATTGTTTTAATTATATTTATGGTCCAAGATGCTCCAAAAAGATGCAAGATTTACAACTAATTAGACTTTTTATTCTGATACATGGAATGGTTTCAGGTTTTAAATGAAGATGAAATGTACAAGTGCCTCCTGGTAATTCCTCACGTACCCCTTGGGGTCCTTGTACCTCTGGTTGGGAAACTAGAGGGACAGCACTGTATGTGCACTTTGTAAATGTTTGGGACGATTTCAGACGCTGCAGGTGAATCGGAAAACGCCTTAAATTTAAAGCTTTCAATGTTAAACTTCTCCTGTAGTTTAGTCACATAAATGTAAGAAAAAATGTATTACAAGTTTTTCCATCATTTTATGTTTTCATGATGAAATTACGTATTTTCGGTGTAAAAATG